>OZ005653.1:162258704-162666204 GCA_963930645.1 Salticus scenicus | reverse complement strand
CTGATTACAAATATGAAATATATTCAGAGCAAGATAAGATTATTTTGGCATTCTTTATCTCGATTTGAATGAGAATGAATATGTGACCCTGAATATCAACTAAAGACAACCTCTCGAGTTCACTCACACAAAAACTCAGAATTATTCTTCGCATTATTCTATTCAAATTCAGTCGTGAACAGGTGAGTTTATTTTATGGATTCTTCTCCTCTTTTAGAAATTGTCATGATTATCTTTCTTTACATCTATGGAGAACTTTTCAATATAATGAGCCAATGTCAGTAGAATTATCAGTTCACATTTTATATGTATTAGTGAAGTCTCAATGTCAATGCTTAAATATTTTGTGTCTAATACCACTATAGCGCTCATACAAATCATCCGATTCTTTTAAAAATCACTACAAATTTTAATTACAATGAATTACCTGTAAAGTTTTTATGTTCAGGGTATATAGAGCACACAAAAGAATTTTAATATTTTTTGGCCTATGGTCATATTTCTTTTAGGTGTCTTTTATCGCCTTATAAATGCGTTCAATATACTGAAATAAACATGCATTTTTAAAATGATTATGAGCATGGTTTTTTTAGAGAAACGTATGCATGGTATGAATAACTAGTTTATACTATAGAATTCCGATACGTTATGTATAATGCGTACTCACTTGTGTATATTTTCGGCATTGCTATACACAATTTGGGTAAAATAAGCAAATATTTATCGGAGGTGGGTGCTAGCTCCCTCTTTGAGAAACTATCACGTTATTAAATACATTTATATATATATATGTTTTAATTTATATATATATATATATATATATATATATATATATATATATAGTGTGTGTGTCCTAAAGGTTCCAGTACTGACGCTGATGTATTTTTTATTTACAAAACAACAAACTTCAAAACGATTATTTTTATGCTAATGATAAAAGTCACATTTAAAATAACGGAGGAAAAAATACAGAACTTACATTTATAATAAATGTTCAAAATGTCCACCCTTTTCTAGGAGGCAAAGCTGAACTCGTTTGCGCATGTGTTTAGAAACGCGGTTTAACATGCTGGGAGTGACTACTTGTAGAGAAATCTGTACAGTGTACACACCTGCACAGAAGCTGTATTACGAAATTGTCGAACGAGCTGATATAGAATATTTTACTCGGTATTGCATTATCTGGATATTTATATCGCCAATCATCTTTGCATCTTTCATACGATTTACATTCAAAATAAGCTTCAAACAGCGTAATTCTCTGAATGCGTGATAAACTCATTTCACTATGAAGAACAAAACAACATAAAACTTTATTCTCACACAACTTGAGCGAGAAAAGAAACAAACGATAAAAATTAAAGAATGGATGCAATAATAAACAGACGATAAAACTTAATATTTAAAAAAAATCATTGACGCAATGAGTTCTTTAAGTTGGAGTACTGAAACTTTTAGGGCACACTGTATATAAAAAATCTTTATAGGTTTTTGGAGTGTCTTCTTTAAGCGCAGAATATACTTTTGTTTTACAGAGGGAGTTCATTTAATCCTTTGCTTAAATAGATTTACAATTAGCAAAACGTATGAAGATAAAGGAAAATATTTCATTACAATAGCATGACATTTATGGGATCATATTTGTGATCGAACATTTTTGTATACTAATGAAAGAAAGTTTTTCTGCCTCTTTGCAACTGTTTGTCTCTGTACGTACAGAAAAAACTGGCACAAACAGCTCTAAAAAAAAAAAAAAAAAAAAAAAAAAATTCAACATAAAGGAATGCGTGTCACTTTGTAAAAAAAAAATACCTTTAGAATTTTCGATATTTTTATTACATTTTTAAAATTTTTATGCTTTATGCGATTTTTTACGGGTTGATTTTCGGCATTTTTCTTTGATTTTTAATTACCGTAATTTCTGGTAGGTACCCCGCAGGTTAGATAATCCAGTTTTGCACCAGAAATTCCAATTGATAAATAAATTTATATTTGTACGAGCTCTTTCTTCGAAAAACTATAGCTTTCTCTATTAAATAAAATTTCTGGTGGAGAAATGACACATCTTACCTGAGGGTTATCTACCGGAAGTTACGGTAAGTTGATATCAATAAAAATAAAACGCTTATATATATATATACACACACACACACATATATATATAAAGGGAAGAATTTAAAAACGTTTTAAAATCAGGCAATTAATAGATACATAATAATACCAACAACACTCAGATAAAAGTTATTTTAATTCAATGTAAATGTTAGCACTCATATTTTAACAATTCAATTTATAAGAAAAGTGTTGGCATAACGTGCATCCAGTTAGCAAAGCCAAATAAATATAAGAGTATTATCAATTAGATGCTAAAAATTAATTGAATTTAAAATTGAAATAATACATATTTTATTCATCACAAAAGGAAATATTTATTTACACGTGAAAGAAATGAAATTGAGAAGTTAAACCTGTATTATCGAAATTGTCTGATAAAACTGACGTTATAATAGCTTTAAAAATTGTTAAATATACTTGTGGATGATGATAAACATATATATACATTCCCCATTTTAAATATTTTATTTTTATTTATTTATTTGAATATTAATTTCAATTAATCTAATAGTCTATTCCCCCCCCCCCCCTTGATTTTATCATTTGCAAACTAATGTAAATCACATTGTTTTATTTTAAATTAACCGCGTTTCAAAAAAGTAATTTTTTTATGTAACTGAAATAATTTAATGTTATTTACATTTCCTTAACAGCTGTATGTCCCAGTATTTGGCCAAAGTTTTCTTTTGCTGAAAATAGTCACCAATTTATATCTATCTATATCTATCTATCTATCTATATATATATATATATATACAAATAATGTAATAAATATTTAATTTAAATATTCGGTAACACCTGAAATCATATGCAACACGACAGTCGGAATAATTAGTATTAGCAATATGGTGTCATTTGAGAAGGCAGATCTGTTTAAAATGTGAGAGTATACTTAGACACCCTATATTAGGATCTAATATAGGGTCTCTAAGGATAATGCGAATACAGCACCATCTGTTTCTGAAACATAAAATTATGAAATGCTGTATATTATTATATTTTTTATTTCTGTTCTTATATTAACAATGCAACAGTTAAACATCTGTGAATATACATAGACTTAATATTGACTGTTTTATCAATCATTATTATATATTTCATTCAATAAACTAATAATCAATGCGATTTTTTTTAAGCTATTGTATAGCTTTTATCGCGGGCTTTGAGCGCGGCGACCGAATCAAAAAATTCCGTAACGAAAAAAAAACCTAACACAGTTCGGCAGACTTCGGTAGACTTCGGCTGTACGAAGCTCGCACGGATCGAAACGAGCTGCTCCGAAATCGGACGAATACGTAAGCAGCTGTTTGTGAGAAAGTATATAGGTGTATAGGTATCTATCATCTATGTACAACAGTGGATAGCTGTACGCGTAAAATTTGTGCATAAAGTAGATCAGATAAAACTTGAATATCTCCATTCGACTTGCAGACCTTTAAAACCTATTGAATACCTTTTCTCTATTAAAATTTGTTTTCTTATCATTATTGTTATCTTATTCATTAATATCAAAGAAAAAACTTGAATATCCCCATTCGACTTGCAGGCCTTTAAAACCTATTAAATACCTTTTCTCTATTAAAATTTGTTTTCTTATCGGTCAGCACGCTCAAAAAGTGTAACTTGAATTAATATCAAAGAAAAAACTTGAATATCCCCATTCGACTTGCAGGTCTTTAAAACCTATTAAATACCTTTTCTGTATTAAAATTCGTTTTCTTATCGGTCACCACGCTCAAAAAGTGTAACTTGAATTAATATCAAAGAAAAAACTTGAATATCCCCATTCGACTTGCAGGCCTTTAAAACCTATTAATTACCTTTTCTCTATTAAAATTTGTTTTCTTATCGTTCACCACGCTCAAAAAGTGTAACTTGAATTAATATCAAAGAAAAAACTTGAATATCCTCACTCGACTTGCAGGCCTTTAAAACCTATTAAAATGCCTTTTCTCTATTAAAATTTGTTTTCTTATCATTATTGTTATCTTATCATTATTGTTATCTTATTCATTAATATCAAAGAAAAAACTTGAATATCCCCATTCGACTTGCAGGCCTTTAAAACCTATTAAATACCTTTTCTCTATTAAAATTTGTTTTCTTATCGGTCACCAAGCTCAAAAAGTGTAACTTGAATTAATATCAAAGAAAGACCTTGAATATCCCCATTCGACTTGCAGGCCTTTAAAACCTATTAAATACCTTTTCTCTATTAAAATTTGTTTTATATCGGTCACCACACTCAAAAAGTGTAACTCGAATTAATATCAAAGAAAAAACTTGAATATCCCCATTCGACTTGCAGGCCTTTAAAACCTATTAAAATACCTTTTCTCTATTAAAATTTGTTTTCTTATCATTATTGTTATCTTATTCATTAATATCAAAGAAAAAACTTGAATATCTCCATTCGACTTGCAGGCCTTTAATACCTATTAAATACCTTTTCTCTATTAAAATTTGTTTTCTTATCGGTCAGCACGCTCAAAAAGTGTAACATGAATTAATATCAAAGAAAAAACTTGAATATCCCCATTCGACTTGCAGGTCTTTAAAACCTATTAAATACCTTTTCTCTATTAAAATTCGTTTTCTTATCGGTCACCACGATCAAAAAGTGTAACTTGAATTAATATCAAAGAAAAAACTTGAATATCCCCATTCGACTTGCAGGCCTTTAAAACCTATTAATTACCTTTTCTCTATTAAAATTTGTTTTCTTATCGTTCACCACGCTCAAAAAGTGTAACTTGAATTAATATCAAAGAAAAAACTTGAATATCCTCATTCGACTTGCAGGCCTTTAAAACCTATTAAAATACCTTTTCTCTATTAAAATTTGTTTTCTTATCATTATTGTTATCTTATCATTATTGTTATCTTATTCATTATTATCAAAGAAAAACCTTGAATATCCCCATTCGACTTGTAGGCCTTTAAAACCTATTAAATACCTTTTCTCTATTAAAATTTGTTTTATATCGGTACCCACGCTCAAAAAGTGTAACTTGAATTAATATCAAAGAAAAAACTTGAATATCCCCATTCGACTTACAGGCCTTTAAAACCTATTAACTACCTTTTCTCTATTAAAATTTGTTTTCTTATCATTATTGTTATCTTATCATTATTGTTATCTTATTCATTAATATCAAAGAAAAAACTTGAATATCCCCATTCGACTTGCAGGCCTTTAAAACCTATTAAAATACCTTTTCTCTATTAAAATTTTTTTTCTTATCGGTCACCCCGCTCAAAAAGTGTAACTTGAATTAATATCAAAGAAAAAACTTGAATATCCCCATTCGACTTGCAGGCCTTTAAAACCTATTAAATACCTTTTCTCTATTAAAATTTGTTTTCTTATCGGTCACCACGCTCAAAAAGTGTAACTTGAATTAATATCAAAGAAAAAACTTGAATATCCCCATTCGACTTGCAGGCCTTTAAAACCTATTAAAATACCTTTTCTCTATTAAAATTTGTTTTCTTATCGGTCACCACGCTCAAAAAGTGTAACTTGAATTAATATCAAAGAAAAAACTTGAATTTTCCCATTCGACTTGCAGGCCTTTAAAACCTATTAAATACCTTTCTCTATTAAAATTTGTTTTCTTATCGGTCACCACGCTCAAAAAGTGTAACTTGAAATTATATCAAAGAAGAAACTTGAATATCCCCATTCGACTTTCAGGCCTTTAAAAACCTATTAAAATACCTTTTCTCAAAAAATAGAGTTAGATCATTCAAATTTGGTACATCGAGGTTTTCGATACCTACAAATCGATTGCGGATATTTTTGATATATTCTCATTGCGGATATATTCTCATTTATTCAAAAAAAGAAAAAAAATTGTTTTCTTATCGGTCACCACGCTCAAAAAGTGTAACTTGAATTAATATCAAAGAAAAAAAGATACTGCATAAATAAAATAAATAAATAATTATAATTGCATAAGTTGATAAAAAATGCTATGCAATAGCTTTACCGCGGCAGTCCTCGAGTGCCACACGTATTTTTTTTTTTTTTTTCTTTTTTGAGCTACCATAACCGCATATGGTGTTCACATACAGAAGAATCGAAACGGATCCATTATTTTGCCGTGTTGGATTTTGCCAAACGATAAAAAAGTATAAATTTAGAGAATTCTGCGGCGGGTCGCTCTCGCTCTGTTATATTGCAAATTCGCACATGGCCCGAGAACCATGGGTTTGACCGCCTCTGGTCTTAGGTCACCACTTTTTATACGGAAACGGAATGATAAATGTAAACACAGACAATTATACTATTACTAGCAGGATACACCCGCTTCGCTGGTTACTATTTAAATGAATCACTATAGTTAAGGAATTCTCAAAATTGCATTCATTTTTATCATACAAAAAAATGTCGCACCTGGTCCCCACTGCCTTCGGCAGCGCAGGCCATTGTGCGCTGCGCGTGCGCATTTATGTTCGACACTCTTAATGAATCACTATATTATCATAAGGAAAAAAACATATATATAAAATACAAAACAAAAATCTTCTCCCATCGGTGGAATAATCGGTCCAGGTCCCCACTGTCTGCGGCAGCGTATACAGGCGCGCATGTTTCTTCACCCACCGTTTCCGCCCCTCCTAATTATTTTAGACTTTAAAAAATACTCGCGATCGTTCTCTTGGGCTTTTAAACATAATAATACTGATTTCCAACATGCTATCTGAATTTCTTTATTTTTACCCCTGCGCTCGCCCCCTTCCCGCCCCTCGTAATAATTCTGTACTTTCGAAAATATCCGCAATCGATTTATCCGGCTTCAAAACCTAACAACACTAATTTTAAGCGTTCTAACTCTTATTTATATATTTTTTCCCCTTCCACCCCCCTTCCCGTCTATCCTAATTATTTTACAAATTCGAAAGTATTCGCAGTCGCTATGTAGGTATCAAAAACCTCCATGTACCAATTTTGAGCGACCTAACTCTATTTTTATTTATTTATTTTTTTGCCCTCCGCCCCCCTCTTCCCCCCCTCCTAATAACTTTACAAATTCGAAAATATCCTCAATCGATTTGTAAGTATCTGAAACCTTTATGTACCAACATTGAACGACCTAACTTTTTTTACATTTTTTGCCCCCCCCTCCCCTCTTAATTTTGCAAATTCGAAAATATCCGCAATCTATTTGTAGGTATCAAAACCTCTTTGTACCAATTTTGAACGGTCTAACTCTATTTTTATTTTATTGCTCCTCCGCCTCCCCCTTTCTGATCCTAATAACTTTACACTTTCGAAAATATCCACATTCGATTTAAAGGCCTCTAAAACCTAATTGTACCAGTTTTGAACGGTCTAACTGTATCTCTTTTTTTTTTTTTTTTCTCCCACCTGGGACAAATTTCTAAAATTAAAGAAATTAGTTTTTATGTATTTGTGGGAGCTATAGTTTAGAGCAAAAATCTGACATATATCTTTTTTTCTGTTTGGGATATAAAGGATTATTTTAAATCACGTTTTGCCCCCGCCCCCTACTCTTGGGGTTGAATTTCTAAAATGCCAAAAAATATTTTTTAGGTATTTGTATTAGCAAAAATTTCATTTTTTGTTTGAGATATATAGGAGTATGTGAAACCACGTTTTGCGCATGCGATATCACGTTTTGCCCCCCCCCCTTTTCCCCTTGGGAATCGAATTTCTAAAATTCCAGAAATTTGTTTTTAGATATTTGTGTTAGCTATATTTTAAAACAAATTTTACGGATATCTTTTTTTTTTTTCTTTGAGATATGAAGGTTTTTGTGAAATCACATTTTGCCCCCTACTCCCCCTTGGGAGGCGAATTTCGCAAAATCGCTCCTTAGGGGGTGCTTACATTATATGTTCTATAATCTGACCCAGTTTCGAGTCAGTGGCTCCAGTAGATTTTGCTGTGTGTTGATGAGTCAGCGAGTGGAAGTACACTTTTATAGGTATAGATTAGAGATAAGCTAAAAATTTGATAAAACAGTGGATTTTTTCTACCTAAGAAAATAATTTTGCTCAACCGATGAATATTTTATTTTATAAATACAGAAATAGTTTCATCGCAGGTGTATAGCTGATCAAAGTTTATATAAGCTATATTTCTTTTTAGCGTTGAATTAATCATTTTCCTACTATAAATTCATTGTAATACAAAAGAACAAGCGAAGGAGAGGCATTATCATTCTTTTGATGAATCTCTGATAATTTATTTCTAGGGATTTCATTTCTGTACTCATTTCAAACTGTAGTTGCGTTCTTATTGTAATTACATATACATAGTTGGAAATATGTTTGAGTGATGACAATTACAAACCAGGAAAGAATAATCATGGAGTTCTCATAGATTATGAAACAATTCCCAATTGTATTTCAATCAGTGAATTCAGAAAGGGCTTCAATGCTTCAATTCTTTTTTATTTTTTTAATTATTATTTGAGATAGCAGGAGTTTCAGTGTTTTTGATTATACTCCCATCAACGTATGTACATAAAGTCGTCAATCGAATAGTTATTAAGGGTGGGACAGAGAAACCAATATTTTTGTTGCTTTAGTCCTGGACTGAAGCCTTCCTGCTTATAATGGTGTCGTGCCCTTAGCGACCGTGCCCTTAGCGGAATGGGGTGAAAGGAAAGAAAGAGGAATAGAAGAAGCCGTGCCCTTAGCGGAAATAAGAAGGTGTGCGTGTGGCAGATTGAAATATGTTACTCAAATGCACAAAAGAATGCTTTTTATCGAATGTAGTATGATTAGCATTAGATTTATGGAGTCAAACAAAAATATTCCATTGACACTGAGGGTTATTATTGGACATTTGCTGAATTGCATTTTCGTTTACATTAAGCATTTATTCTGCCATTTTTTAAAACGTGAATATGATTTGAATTAGAATATTTGTCTACTCCACTGTCCGTTTTTCCGCCTTCAGCGTCCGTAAATATTTTATGATTTTTTTATTTTTACTTTCTTCTATATTCAATAGAAGAAAGTATTGGATTCGTAAAAGTTTTCGACGGATTTATACGTTTTGAGAGGTCTAGCCATTTGACTACTTTTAGAAAATGTCTCTGTGTGTGTGTGTGTGACAAAAATTTTGTAGCAACTGTATCTCCGGAACTACTGCTCAGAATTACATATAAATTTACATGCAGATGCACATTGAGCTAAATTAGTGCCTATCAACTTTTGGTGCCAACCGCTCAACAGGTGGCGCTGCTATATAGCGGTTTCCACAATTTATGGGAAATCTATATCTCAGGTTCTATTGCGTATAATAAATCAAAACTTGATATAAGAGAAGGCCATTGTGAGAAATTATGCTGATTCAATTTAAATGCTTATGGGCCGACAGGTGGCGCTGCTATACAGCGATTTTTGCAATTTAAGGGAAAGCTATATCTCAGGAACTACTGCACAGAATTGAATATAAATTTATATGTTGATGCACCTTAACCTAAATGAGTGTCTGTCAACTTTTGGTGTCAACTGCTCCACAGATGGCGCTGCTACACAGTGATTTCTGATTTTTAAGAGGAGGCTATGTCTCAGGTTCTATTGCGTATAATCAAACAAAACGCGATTATATGTGAAGGCCATTATGAGACATTATGCTGATTCAATTTGGATGCTTATTGACCAATAGGTGGCTCTGCTATACTGCAAATTTCCTCGATAATGGGAAAGCTATATCTCAACTTCTATAGCATATAACTGTACGAAACTTGATAAGTGAGATAACTACTATAGAAATGCATTTTTTAAGATGTTATTTATAGCTAATAAAACTGTCTTTCTTTGGATATTTAGTGTTAGTTTTCTCTAAGATGAGAATTAATTATTTGCACTTTGTGAATTTGTATAGGAAAATAAAGTTTTGTGGTGGCCACAACATACTACTTCTTATTTTATTTTATTAATGATATGTGTTATTCAAATTCTTCATTGAATTTCCATACTTAAAACACTGAGCTCCATTGTAACAGGAGAGCTGACTTCCTATTCCCTAACGTTATCTAGTGCGGTCAGCGCGTATGAATACAGTGCCGATAGTTTTAGTTCGCATTCGGGGCAAAAGAAACAATTTTCTGTATAGACTCCTTTGCTTATCATGCAGTTTTTTCTTTCTTTCTTTCTTTTGAAATGAGATAGATTTATGAATTATTAAGTATGGTTAAAAGCTGTTCAGCCTACGGCTGTACAAACCGCTATATATATATATATATATATATATAGTTTAATGTATTTGATCACTATAGTTGAAATGAGGGAGTGGGAACTTAGTATTAAATGGCAAAAATTTTAACGCAATTTGTGAATATATATATACACACATATAAAGTTAAAAAGTATGTATAGCAAAAGTGTGTTAGGTGAAAAAGTGTGTAAAGTGAAAAAGTGTGTATAATTTTTCTTTTTATTACGCAAATGCTTTCTTAGTTTAATTATAATTTAATTATAAATATTTTTCAACTTGCATTTAAGCTTTTGTTTCTTTTATCTTATCATTTACATAAATATTAATTATATATTATTAAAACTTTTACAGTGGTTTGAAAATTTTATTTTGAATTAGTTTCAATAGAATTAGTGCAAGTAAAAATCTATTGGTCGTTTAAAATTGCAAATTTGGGAAAAATAATAAGAGAGGTGGGAGACAGATACTTTAAAATATATCCTTATTTAATCATCTGTCTGTAAATATAAAACGTTTTAATGAAATAAAATATCTTTCAAATACTCAAGTGTCTGTGTTCATTTATTTAACCCATATTTTTATTGTTCATTACAGTTAATGAACAATGTATAAATTCAATATGTTATTCTAATTAATTTAATATTCAATTTATAAATAAATAAAGCCTACTTTTTTTTTTTTTTTTTTGTATTTGCTAATTTTTTGAAATTTTATTAATACTCAAATGTTTTTTTTTTTTTTTTTTTTTTTTTTTTAAGATTTATTTAAACGAGATGACTGTAAACGCCAAGTTTTTTTTTTTATCTATTAATTTAACTTTTACTTTCTGAACACTATAATTTTTGACAATACTGATGATTACAATACTTTCCGCACTAAAGTAGGGTAATTATACCAAAAATCGAAATTTGAGATTTTGGTGTTTCAACATGTTTCCAGGTCCTCTGAACTCATATTTAATAAATATTCTTACGATGATGTATGTGAGTGAACACGATAGCGTCTAAATGCTTTGTTCGAATGAGCTGAAAGTTGGTACATATGTTATAAGTCTGTCACCATAGCATGAAACCTATTGATTTAAAGTGTGATAGCGTATAAATGCCTTATATGATTGAGCTGAAAATTTATATGCATGTTACAGATCACTTTCACACGAACTGTATGAATTTTGGAGAATCTACCACTTATAGTGTTTTTACAGGGGCTCAAACTATTTAAAGTGCGATAGGGTACAAAAGTCTCATCTAATTGAGCTGAAAATTTATATAATTGTTATAATTCCCTGTTGCACAAACTGTATAGATTTTAGTTTGTCCAGCACTTGTAGCTTTTTTACAGGGACATAATGAAAATCTCTTCCATTGTAGAAAAAAAGACATATTTATCTAAGCGTGAAAGAGTGATAAGAAAATTTTACACAAAATCATCTTTGTATCTGTCTGAAAAAATATTGTAAGGTTAAAGAAGTCATTTACATAGTTTTTGGAAAAATGAGAGGGGTAGAATTTGCTATAATATTTACCGTTGTAAGATTTTTAATAAATTTAGGGAGAAAACATGTCTTATTTTATTTATTTAAAACAAAGTACATAAAAATCTTTAAATTTTAATTTAAATATGATTTTATAGTAATGATGAATTTGCACTACGAAATTTCTGTTTTTTCTCACTATTGCATGCAGCAATTAAAACTTTGAGGAAAAAAAAAGAAAAAAGTAAACTTATTTTCAGTCGGATTTTTTTGCAACTTAAATCCTAGCAAAAAATATTAGTCATCTGGATTGCATTGTTCTTTTAAATTTATGCTTTTACATTTTATAGTTTTTATAAATTCAAATCTCTACCTCTCTAAAATGATTTTATTGTTATTTTTTACTTTCCAAGCATACATTATGTAAGGGAAGTACTGTAATTGCGAAAAAATATGATATTTTTGGATTCAGGGGACACCAAAACGTGTAAATATAACAAAAACTCACTTTTGAAATTTTGACCCAAAACAATACTTTCTCTACTTTACAGGTAAGAGAAAATAATAATTGAATTGACAAAGTAGTTTGGAGCTTAAAATGATAACTTGAATTTAAAAAGGTTCTGCTAATACAGCACTGAGCTACAGATTGTAACAATGGTATTCAGTGGAATATAAACAGTTCCATCTATAAGCAAGTTATATAAAAATATCTCAAGTAAATATCAAACTAAATGCATATTAAAATGTTCTGTTATTTAAAGATTATGATCTTAAAAATTTAACGTTTAACGAAATTTTTTATTATTTATTATAATGTTATAAAAGTAAATAACCAATCATTTAAATGACCACCTCCCTCAAAATAATTAATAAAATAACCCCTTTTGTTTTAGCAGTGAATGTTCGATATTAAATAATTTCTGTAATATATCAAAATTGGGGAGGGGGGTGAATAGAAAGCAAGAAAAATACGGTTGAATAAAACTAAAAGTAATTGGGTTGATAGAGTAGTTTGGAACTCAAAATGTTAGCTTGAATTAAAAAAGATTCTTCGAATACAACACTGAGCTACAAATTGTTACAATGGGGCTCAGTGGAATATAAGCCATTCCATTTATAAGCAAGTTATATAAAATATATCCCCAGTAACCACTAAACTAAATGCATATTAAAATAATCTGCTACTTAAGGTCGCAAATTCACTTTATTTATTAACAATATGTTGGAGAATAATGAAATAATAAACAATAATAATCGAGAATTCATACTGTCAAACGCATGGTAAAACGGACTACTTTTTTTCTTTTTGCCCCCTATGCATTCATCAAGCCGTAATTCGTCTAGTAGACGACTGACCGCGAAGTCAGCTCTCCTGTTACAATGGAGCTCAGTGACTTAAAATGGCTCTAATAGAACCTATGCCACTGGTTTGTGTACATATGATGGACATCCAAAAAATGCCAATGCATTGCGCTTATGTTTTGTATAAACTATAATATGCTTAACCTCCAGATTTACAGGGCTAAGCAAAAGTTTCGAAATATTAAGGGGTGCAAATAGGAAATTAAGAGCAGCATTTCTGTTTGTGTTAAGCCTTTTTAACACTTTCCAACGATGTTTCAGAGTGATTATGAATTCAATTAGTCTATATGTCTGTCTTTTTGTCTGTCCATTGTGTGATAATATAGACAAAGAACATAGAATGTTATACGATACAACGTGTACGTACAGTTGGAAAGTGTTGATAATCAATGTGTACCTCCTGATTTTTCGTTTTCGTTTTAAAATGTGTAATGCTTAATTATATTTCCAAAAACTTAAATAAAATCATAAAATGGCAATAATGTACGTTTTCGTATGGAGTACTGTGATTCATTAAACTTTATATGGTTACAGATCACCGTTCCCTCAAATAATGGATTAATCTACAGCATGCATACCTATTTTTGCGACAGGTTACTTCTGAAGCAAAATATAGCCAGTGCTAAATGTGGATAAAATGTGGAGGAAAATTGAGTTATTTTTTTTATTTATTAATTTATTTTTAAATTTACTATACATTTCCGCTAAAGGCACGTATGCTAAAAGCACGCCACCGAGGGGGGATAACATTTCCGCTAAGGACACGGGTTTATAGATTTCCGCTAAGGGCACGGTCGCTAAGGGCACGGCCCCCTTATAATAGTCTAAGGTCTACCAGATGGCAGTACTGTAGAACCGCTTTTAGACAGACGTATCGAAGTTACTTTTTTACATTCTTGAAGAATGTCAACAATTTTACAAGAAAATAGTTAAAAATTGGTGAAAATGTTGATGATTAACAAAATATTTCAAATATTAAATGAAAAATGTATGTACAAAATTCATTTTTTCTACTTACCCACAATTAAATATGTTAAGGGATATTTCATCTAATTTGGCCGGCAATCTAACTCCATGTTATTTTATGGAGAAATTTGTTTTATAACTAACTCCTTACCTAATTTTTATTATTATTATTCCCTTTTCCCATTTAGAAAATGCACAATCTTTAAAATGTTTCTCGTTTTTCAAAAATTATATTTTTAAATTTTCACAGTGTCATTTTAAAGCTGTAAATTGCAGAAAATCAACTAAGAACTTTTTTTTTTTGGTACTATAGGTTCAAAATAAAATATTAAAAAATTATGTTTGGAAAACGAGAAACATTTTATTATTTTTAATAAATTTTAACTCTGTCATGGTTTTTTCCACTTCAAAAATTTTTTATAAAAAATATTGGTGTTTGAAGTTTAATATGTTTATTTCTTTTTTGTTTTTTCCACTTTATAAGTTTGTTTCTAACTTGGTTTTTTCCAGATATTGTTTGAAATTATTTTAAGTCTTTTAGGTGACCACAGGCATTGCATGCAGCAAATATTTAGCAGTTTGCATACAGCATGACAGAAAGATCACCTAATTTGCATACAACATTCATTCAATGCCCTTAAAGAAGTGGTGAATTTGTATGCTTCAATATGGGGTTATTTTTTCTTTTCGTAAACTTCATTCATTTTTTATAGTTCTTCATGTGATACTTGGTTTCATATAATGCAATGTTTGAAAAGGTTTTCAATACACACACACATATACGTATATATATCTCATAAAAAACAATACTATTGTAAAAGTCACCCCGCCCAGCAAAAACTCTTACCTTTCTTATGGATACGTATTATATTTATAAAAGCACATACATAACCTGCAAAAAGAAGTGATGTCTAATAAAAAACAATACTATTGTAAAACTCACCCCGCCCAGCAAAAACTCTTACCTTTCTTAAGCAGCCAAAAAAAGGATTGATATCAAATTTCGCCGTCGCTATTTAATTCCGGGTACTCAATGCCCAGCTTAATGAAGATCTGCCAATAACACTGCATGTATCTTTCTAATAAATCCTAATCTCTTACAACATTCTTTGTTATCTGTGTTAGTTATTTCGCTGCATTATAAAGTTATTTAAAGTATTTTTACGGCTGGGTGCGTAATATTATTTTAATCTTTACTAACTAAATTTTTTATTAATTAAAACTTCTACATAGGGGACGCACCCCGCCGTAAAAATACTTTAAATAACTTTATAATGCAGCGAAAAAAACTAACACAGATAACAAAGAATGTTGAAAGAGAGTAGGATTTATTAGAAAGATACATGCAGTGTTATTGGCAGATCTTCATTAAGCTGGGCATTGAGTACCCGGAATTAAATAGCGACGGCGAAATTTGATATCAATCCTTTTTTTGGCTGCTTAAGAAAGGTAAGAGTTTTTGCTGGGCGGGGTGAATTTTACAATAGTATTGTTTTTTATTAGACATCACTTCTTTTTGCAGGTTATGTATGTGCTTTTATAAATATAATACGTATGCATAAGAAAGGTAAGAGTTTTTGCTGGGCGGGGTGACTTTTACAATAGTATTGTTTTTTATGAGATATCACTTCTTTTTGCAGGTTATGTATGTGCTTTTATAATTTAATACGTATGCATAATGAATATATTTGTGTAATATATCGATAAAAATCGTGCGTGTTATGCATAGATGTAAATATAGTGTTACAGATTTCTACATAGTATTAGTTCTTTTTATGTGATTTCTTTCTAAGAGGTTTAGTCACATTATAAAATGTCAATTTTTCGCATTTCTAGCTTGTTTCCGCGTTAAAAAAGAACCTTATCCGTTAAAAACACACTTTATCAGGGCACGTAATAGACTTGGCGATGAATTTGGTGACTTTATCGCACCTTGACAACTATTTTGACGATCTTGGTGAAAAAAACCTTTATTATCGATAGACCCATTGTCCAAGCTGTAACTCGATTATTAAGTGCAGTTTCCACTGACGTTGGTTGGAAGTCGTTACGAGCGGCGGTATTCAGAATCCTTTGATGTGGTCAAGCTGTTGGAATGCTTTGACGTTTTGGTTCGACCGGTTGGAAGTCCCTGGCTCTAAAGCTTCCTTCAGATACTAGCAACATGCAACGCGACAAAACTCATAAATTATCCATTGTCCGAAAGCGACCCTTGACATTTTGCACACATTTACAATGAAGGACATTACTTTTTATTGCTCTTTTACAAAAAAGACCCAATTTCGATCGCAGTAGGAGGTTTGTCAGCGAAGAAAATCTCTCTGCTGCTTCGCGTCAATTCGATTCCCACATCAAAGGAATATCAAAAGATACCGAAGTTGCAGCCAGTCTCTGAAGGGTCCTTAACCCCGAGCAGAGATAATTGAGGTGCCAGCGGCAGATATCTTTGTCAATTTTGCATCCTTTCCTTTGAAGTAACTGCGCAATCTGATAAAAAAAAGGGTACAACTGATGACAAGACATTTGGCTGTTTGTGTCGGGAGCGTGATTACTGGTTTTTTTAACCTCGAAGTTCCAACTGCAATGGAAACCGGACTTTACGGAAGTTACTGTAAAATTCAGGATATGGCGGGCTATAAAAGGAGTCCCGTTCCGACCACTGAGGTGAGTTTCTCGCTAAGACTTTACGAAATAGAAAGTTTTGCTTGACTAAGTCTCTACCATTAAATTGTAGTTTATTTCTGTATGTTATGACTATGGTATCGTTTGTTCTGTGATTTATTTGTTGTCAGCTGTTATTTAAGCTGAGTTTTCTGGTAAAACTCAAGTTGATAATGGGTTTCACTAAGGTGACCAAATTTTTTAAACTCAATTTGAGGACAAATCATCGCAGCGTCCTCAAATTGAAAGGACATTTGAGGACAGAGTTAAATTATGCTTTAATTTGCGGACAAATTTATAAATTCGAGAACATTTGCCCTCGAATGATTTTCAAATTGGTAAAAATGTATTGTCACCGTGTTCTAAGCTATCTTCAAAGTTTCAAATGTCTAGCTAGTCGGGAAGTTAGTTAAAAATCGATTGCGAGCTTTGTGCTGGTAACGCTGCCGATGGAATCATGAAACCGAAACAGTTCGCTAAAAGTATTTAAAAAATGCATTTTCACCGTGTTCTGAACTATTCTGAAAGTTTCAAATGTCTAGCTCGTCGGGAAATTAGTTAAATAAATTTTCTGTCGAATCATATAAACGCTGCCGAAGGCAGTAGAGACCTGAAACAGTTGACTAAAAGTGTTAAAAAATGTATTGTCACTGCGTTCTAAGCTATCCTGAAAGTTTCAAATGCCTAGCTAGTCGGGAAGTTAGTTAAAAATCGATTGTAAGCTTTGTGCTGGTAACGCTGCCGATGGCAGCAGGAACCCGAAACAGTTGGCTAAAAGTATTCAAAAAATGCATTTTCACCGTGTTCTGAACTATTCTGAAAGTTTCAAATATCTAGCTCGTCGGGAAATTTGTTAAATAAATTTTCTGTCGAATCATATAAACGCTGCCGTAGGCAGTAGGGACCTGAAACAGTTGACTAAAAGTGTTAAAAAACGTATTGTCACCGTGTTCTGAGCTATCCTGAGTGTTTCAGATGTCTAGCTAGTCTGGAAGTTAGTTAAAAAGTGATTGTAAAATGTGTACTGGTAAAGCTGCCGAAGGCAGCAGTAACCCGAAACAGTTGGCTAAAAATATTATAAAAATGCATTTTCACCGTGTTCTGAACTATTCGGAAAGTTTCAAATGTCTAGCTAGTCGGAAAATTAGTTAAATAAATTTTCTGTCGAATCATATAAACGCTGCCGAAGGCAGTAGGTACCTGAGACAGTTGACTAAAAGTGTTAAAAATGTATTGTCACCGTGTTATGAGCTATCCTAAAAGTTTCAAATGTCTAGCTAGTCGGGAAGTTAGTTAAAAAGCGATTGCAAGATGTGTACTGGTAACGCTGCCGTAGGCAGCAGTAACCCGACCAAAAAAATTTTTGATTGCAAAAGGCACTGGTACAGGTCAGAAGGAATGTCCATGCAAATTTTCAGCTCATTAGCTGCAGAACTCTAGGCTCAATCGCCGTCAAAAGTTTTTGTTTTAACAATTACAAGAAGAAGCAGAAGAAGAATGTAACAGGGAAATTTCGGTTTTTTAAAGTTATATAACTCAGGCCCCTTAATTCGGAGCGACATGCAAATTTGTACGTTTTGTCTTAAGGGTATGCTTAAGGTCTGTGCAAAAAATCATATGTCTTGGGGATCAGGGAGCTGAGATACAGGTAGTCGGAAAGTACGAGATGCTATGTCGACATAATATACACTTGTAGACATAATGTACACTTATACACATAATATACACACCATTGACTTCCTACTTTGTAAATTTCATTTGTATTTCTCTTAATGTTTGTTTTAGCTTGGCGGGGCGGAACGCTACCGCGTTCCTTGATATATATATATATATAAGGTAAAGAATAATTCATAAAGCATATTTCTCCATAGATGAATAGCATGGAGTTACATTGCCGGTCAGATAAGTGAAATATCACCTTAAAGAAATGTTTCATTATTTGAAAACATCACCTACATACAAGTAAAGATGAATACTTAAGACTATTTATTATAAGACAACAGAAATTAGAGAGAAATGCAGATATTTTTAACATCTATGCAGAAAAAGTTTTTGTATAGGGTCTTAACTCTTTTCGGTGTGGCCTAAATATGTTAAAGAAATGTTTCAATCTTTGAAATACATCATCCATGCACAAATAAAGATGAATAATCAAGATTATTTCTTAAACAATAATAGAAAATAGACAGAAATTTATATCTTTATTAAATGCGTGCAGAAAGAGCTTCCATTCAAAGTCTTAATTTCTATACGATAACCTAAATTTTGGATATTAAAATTAAAAAGATTTCAGAAAACTTTCTTATGCGCTAGACCATACATGTAATTTTTTTTACAGATTTTTTTTTTTTTTTTTTTTGGCATTTGCAGGAAAGGAGATATAGTTTTTTAAATTTTTTTTTTCAAAAAGTAGTTTTAAGGACTGAAGCCCTTTCTGCTTGCAGCGATTTATTTATTCTTTACGTCGTTTAACGTTTAATATTTTAATTTTGATCGACAGTATTAAATGCATATCACCACTCAAAGTATAATATGGTAATTTCCACGTATATCTAATACTGTATTTGATTACTTTTGTATCGCCTTGTAAATCAAATATTAAAGTTAATCATACCCTAAGAAAGATGGAATACTTCTTATAGACCGTATTCTGAAAATCTCTATACGCAAACTGGTATTTTTATTATTTATATTTATTTTTCAAGTGTAAATAAATATATATGCTTCTTAGCTAAGATATCATTTATCACAGATTTGATAAAAATCTTTAGTATGGCGGCGATTTCACAAAACATTTTATCATGGTTATTTTTCACGTGTAAATATATATATTGTTTCTTGACCATGACGTCATTTTTCATATTTTAGAAAAGGTAACGCAAAATCAAAAATTGAGTTTCGTATAGAGTTAAATCTTATAAAGGCACAAACGTGTACAAATTTGGGTGGATCTAGGTCACAACCCTTTGTACATGAACGTGATTACTACAAACTCAAACAGATGTACACACAGGCTTTATTATAAGTAGTAGAGATGTAACGAGGAAGTATAATTGGGAGGTCTTTTATAATCCATAATTCTTTAAAAGAATATTCTAGATGCGTATTTCCGGTGTATTAACAATGCTTTTTTTTTTTTTTTTTTTATCATGGTCATTTAAAAAAGTCGCGTGGGCTTGCTCATGGTTGCGTGAAATCAAAACAAGATGAGAATTCACAAATCTTTTGAAAGAATAAATAAATAAATAAAAAAGATGGCTAAAAATAAGATTTAAAACCTATTGTTCAGTCAGATCCACCTATAGGGATAATTATTATAAAAAAAAAAAAATCTGGAGTGACTCCACTCGACTTTCCGAACATTGAGTAATTAACAGTTTTGTAGATAAAGTAAAGAAAGAGTAGTTGTTAAACAAACAAAAGAGAGAAAACCATAATAGAGTGTTTGAGTATTTTTCTCCATCTATTACACGTTGTTTTATTTAACGCTACTGAACTTTGAGCCCATAGATCATAATGACAAAGAAATTTTCGTTGTGTCCCTGTAAAAACCTATAAATGTTAGATTCACCAAAATGCTTATAGTTAGTGCAACAGTGATTTATAATACTCATATAAATTTTCAGCTGAATTCAATAAGGCGTTTAGATGCTATCGTACTTTTAAAAATTTAGTCCCATAGGCCATAATGATAAAGAATTTTTCTTTGTGTCCCTGTAAAAAAACTGTAAGTGCTAGATTCACCAAAATCTATACAGTTAGTTCAACTGTGATCTATAACCTGTGTACAATTTTTTTGCTCGGATTAATAAGGCGTTTAGACACTATCACATTTTTAAAAATTTGGCCCCATAGGCATAATGATAAAGAATTTTTCTTTGTGTCCTTGTAAAAAAACTATAAGTGCTAGATTCTCCAAAATCTATACAGATTGAGTATTTGTGATCTATAATATGTGTATAAAATTTTTGCTCAATTGAATAAGGCGTTTAGATGCTATCGCACTTTTAAGATTTTGCTCCCATAGGCCATAATGATAAAGAATTTTTCTTTGTGTCCCTGTAAAAAAACTGTAAGTGCTAGATTCACCAAAATCTATACAGTTAGTTCAACTGTGATCTATAACATGTGTACAATTTTTTTGCTCGGATTAATAAGGCGTTTAGACACTATCACATTTTTAAAAATTTGGCCCCATAGGCATAATGATAAAGAATTTTTCTTTGTGTCCCTGTAAAAAAACTATAAGTACTAGATTCTCCAAAATCTATACAGATTGAGTATTTGTGATCTATAATATGTGTATAAAATTTTTGCTCAATTGAATAAGGCGTTTAGATGCTATCGCACTTTTAAGATTTTGCTCCCATAGGCCATAATGATAAAGAATTTTTCTTTGTGTCCCTGTAAAAAAACTATAAGTGCTAGATTCACTAAAATCTATAGGGTTCGTACTATGGTGACTTACAATATGCGTACCAACTTTCAGGTTAATCGAACGAAGCGTTTAGACGCTAGCGTGTTCACCCACAGACATACACACATACACACACACATACATACATCATCGTAAAAATAGTGAAAACGGACTCAGGGGACCTCAAAACGTATAGAAACATCAAAATCTCGAATTCGGATTTTTGACATGATTACAACACTTTCCTCACTATAGTGTTCGGAAAGTAAATAATAATAATAATAAAAATAAAGTTTTTAAATTAGTTTTAACAACTAATAACTTTAAATGTTCGGAAAGTGGAGTGGCGCAGACAGTAAGCGATAAAAACAACACATCCCTATACATGTAATCACTTAAACCAGCGGTTCTTAAAAGGTGTGCTAGAGTGCACTGTATAAGATTTCCAGGTGTACCTTATAGGATTGCAAAGAAATACATATTCAGATATAAAAAGTATAGATTTTGTTACAGGTATACTGCTTTTTTTCAAAAACTCATCGTTATTATGCTAATTTACTACGGTTCTTTCTGTAAAAAAAATCTGGAGTGATTTCAGTCGACTTTGAGAACATTAAGAAATTAATGGTTATTTAAATAATAAGACTTAAACGTCTTTTATTATAATAATGTGCTTAAGTGTTTTTAAAGACTTTTTTTTCAGCTTACTTTCTTTGTCATAAACCTTCTGCCGAATCCGGGTTAAAAACAGGAAAAGGAAAAAATAAATTTAGAAATATCAGACCTATCGTTACAAATTCGGTACAAAATGAAAGAAGCGATTTTTCTGAATCCAGGGGTGCAAACAGTTTTTCGACACGACAATTAGTTTTTTTTTTTTTATTTAACTAAAGTAGGAAATTTAGGTGGAAACACTTCATTTTAATCTTTTTTGTACCTTTTAGTGCGAATCAAGCTAATAGAAAAAGTTTTTATTTATTTTATTTTATTTTATTTTATTTCCCAAGTTGTATGCATTTAATAGCGCGTAATGTATCAAAATTCTTTTATGCGTCTACAATGATGAGCTCGCAATATCAAATATTTAATTGTTTTTTAGGTTATAAACTATTTAACATTACTAAAGAGAACTTTAAATAGTTTGAGCCCATAGACAGCAATGTATGAAAATTCTACTTTGTATACCGGGGGGGGGGGGGGGAAACCTAAGTTCTACACACATGTAAATCTGTACAGTTCTTGCAATAATAACCTGTAACATGCTTACTATTTCTGTCTTAATCGAATATAGTTTAGATGCTATCATATTTCAAATAATTTGAGTCCATTGATTATATATATATATTGCGTCCCAGTAAAAGGACTTGTAATCATTAAAATCTATAGAAATAATTTCAGTCCATACATCATAATAATAAAGAATTTGTGTCTCTGAAAAAAAAAAAAAAATCTATATACAGTTTTTGTGCGTTGGTGAACCATAGCAATCCTAAAACATTTAGCTCAATCGAATAAGGGGTTTTGATATTATCGCATTTTAAATAATCTGAGTCCATAGACCACAATGATACAGAATTTTTCTTTGTGTCCCTGTAAAAAATTTTAAGTACTAGACTCACCAAAATTTATACAGCTCGTGCGATGGTGACTTATAATATACATACCAACTGTCAACTCAATCGATCAAAACATTTAGACGTTGGTTCCCTCATACACTTACACACACACACATACATCACCGAAAAAAGGACAAAAAGGAACTCAGAAGACCTCATCTCATAGCGTATAGATACGCCAAAATCTAAAGTCGAATGTTTTAAGGATTACAATATTTTTTATACAATAATCTATGGGAGAAAAGTAAAAAATTCTGGAGTGGCTGTTTTTTCTTATGTTCTAAGTAATTAAACATTACTAAAGTAAACTTTAAAAGGTTTGAGCCCATAAACCTCGATGTATAAAAATTCTATTTTATATAACAGTAATATATATATATATATCTGCAAGTCCTACTCTTTATGAATATGTATAGTTCTTGCGATAATAACCTATAACATGCCTACAGATTTCTATCTTAATCGAGAATAGAGCGCTACCTCAAGTAATTTGAGTCCATTGACCATAACTATAAAGATTTTTTTTTTTTTTTTTTTTTGGTGTGTGTGTCCTTGTCAAATAACACTAAGTCCAACACTCATCAAAATACATAATGTGCATGCTACAGTGACCTTATCAACTGTCAGCTCAATCGAACAAGATGTTTAACGCTATCGAACTTCAAGTAATTTGAGTCCATAGTTCATAATGATAAAGAATTTTTCGTTGTGTCCCTATAAAAATCTGTATGTATCAGATTCACCAAAATCTATAAGGTTTGTATGACGGTGAGCTATTATAACATGTATATTAATTTTCAGTTCATTCAATAGGCCATTTAGGCACTATCGTACTTTAAATAATTTAAGTCCTTACGTCATAATGATAACGAATTTTTCTTTGTGTCCCAGTAAAAAAAAAAAAAAAAACTATAATTGCAATATTCGCCAAAATCTGTACAGTTTGTGCTAAGGTGACTTATAACATACATACCAACTTTCAGCTCAATCGATTTGAGCGTTTAGATGGTATCGTGTTAACTCACATATATACACACACACACATACAGACACATACATACTATATAATCACCGTAAAAATAGCTAAAATGAATGCAAAAGATCTTAAAACGTATAAATACAACAAAATTTTGAATTCGAAGCCTAATTTTTTTCATGATTACAAATACGTTCCTTACGTATGTATGTACGGAAAGTAAAAAGCTACCACGGTTTCTTGCTGTGTTTATATACAAGCTTAACAAGGGGATGTTTTGTGCATAATTCTTATTTTCCAGTATTACACCAAAAGATAGTTTTCTTAAAAAAAAAAAAAAGTTGAACAAAAATATTCTGAAAATGAACGAAAATTGAGTAAGCAAACAAAATCGCAGCCTACTCTAAAATATAATAATAGTTGTTTTCAACGTCAAATTTATGTGAATTTTCAACCTTCACCATAGCTCACCAGCGGCCGAGCGGTTTTGCGCTCAAAGCTGGTAGATGGGAAGTGCCCGGTTCGATCCCAGGTCACGCTCATCGACTTATAGCCGTTCTGAGTTTACCGTGATTTTCTCCGAAACTCTTGTAAATACGGGCTAGGACCCCTTAAGAACCCGCCCCCACGGAGGACATTCCACCCATAGGCCTAGGACCCTAACGTTATCAATCGGACTTAAACCTTCACCATAATTAAATGTAAAAGAGAGAAGTTATCTGTGCAGTTTATATTTGATGCACTAGTATTGAGATTTATTATTAGAACATATTAATCAGAATTGTGTAACTAGCACACCTACACTTATTTGTAGAATTTTAAATGCGCCCTTTCTTCATGACCCACTGATTTAAAAGGTTTAAATTAAATGATCGTAATAGTCTATTAACATAAAGAATGTTGAGAAACTTTAGATGACTGCATGATTTTAAGAATAATCACACTATTACTAAAATTTACCAGACTCTAAATTAGGAATGGAATTAATAAATAGATCTGAAAAACACGAAAAAGAAATACGATACAGGTAAAAGTGTCGCTTGCATTCACATATACATGTACAAAAGGGGGAAAATGCTGAACAATACTTGAAATTTCCTTCCTTGAATTGTGCCCAACTTATCAACTTTTATTTCTTTAGTTTATGACTCAAAAGAAGCACGCTCTGTTTGGAAAAGCTTATGTTTTTTAGAGTGGTGATATTGAGTCACATTTCATTTTATATAATTTTAAGTTGGAGGTGATGGCTTGTAAAATGACTCATTCCATTGATTGTATCAGCCGACCTGAATAATTTAAAGGGCGAAGGATCTCCAGGAGATTTTTAGCAGATTGCGGCACGCCCCATAAAAGAAAGTATGGGTGAATGGGAGCCGAAAGGTATGGGTAAGGAGTGTGTGTGTGGGGGGGGGGGGGCATGCTTCTCCCCATGATTTTCAAAATTCATTTAAATTGTCTTTATTATTCACAATTTTTAAAAATACGTATAAAGTTATTTTAAATAATTAAATACTAGCAAACTCATGCGAATTTTTCGCATTTTATTACTTTTTTTTTATTTACTTTTAAAATTTGAAACTTATAACTATTGTACCAATTCCACCACCCAATTTAAATTTTAATTTATCAGAAGACAAATTATTATTAGTTTTTGTGAAATGAAACGCTAATGATAGTTAAACCAAATCATTCAAAGAACAGTTTCAAAATAAAATTCATGTTTGACGACCCAGTTTTCATACTACCCCACGAAGGATAGTTTTAGTTTGAGACCCCTATGGCGACTTTTAAATTTTTACCACCACGTTTGCAATGCCTTTTAATTTATTCATTTTGGCATATTTTTTTGTTAAAAAAAAAAAAAAAAAACTGAGTACCTATTTTGATTATACTTTTTACTATTGCGTTTTTTAGTCAATTTATAACAAAATTCATATTTTGTTTATAACTTTAGTATTGCTAGGTTTAAAATGACGCGTGCAAAGATTGTAAAGATGCAACTTTTAAAAATATATTTTTTTCTTTTCTTTCTTTCTTTCTTTCTTTTTTTGTTTAAGTAAAAGGATGTCATCAAACAAAAGTCGTAATTTTTTAATTAGATCACTGAACTGAGTCCGCGTGCTTAAATATTGTTTATGTATTATTTTTATCTGGTCCACGTTGAGAAATATTGTATAGATTGTGAGAGAAACATTCTTTTATAAAATAACGGAAACATCCCCCATCAACCCATCCGCCTACAGAATATTGTTTAGCGATCATTGTAAAAGATTTCTTGTTCCTCCCTGAAAATCTTCCCCTCTCTGGATTTTTTTTTTTTTTTTTTTTTCCCAAACATACATTATTGTTAT
Organism: Salticus scenicus; assembly: GCA_963930645.1. Taxonomy (NCBI): domain Eukaryota; kingdom Metazoa; phylum Arthropoda; class Arachnida; order Araneae; family Salticidae; genus Salticus; species Salticus scenicus. The sequence continues at coordinate 162,640,063 of OZ005653.1, read as the reverse complement.
CATGAAAAATTTCGACTGTGAAATTTTCGTATATCTATACATATTAAGGTTTCCTGATTCCTTTTCGTAACTTTTACGGTGATGTATATGAGTGAATACGATAGCGCCTGAACGCCTTGATTGATTGAGTTGAAAGTTGGTATGTATATTATAGGTTATCGTCACATGAACTGTATAAATTTTGGTGAGGGCAAATAGCACTTAGTTTCTTTAAACAACACTTAGTCTTTTACAGGGACAAAAAGAAAATTTCGGACTCAAATTTTTAATGCGATCAAAAATACGATAACAACTAAACTCCTTATTCGATTGAGCTAAAAATTTTTAGGAATGTTATGGGTCACCGTCTCATGAACTGTATAAGATTTTAAGAATCTAACACTTACAGATTTCCTACAGAAGCCAGAAGAAAAATTCTTTATCATTATCGCCTATGGATTCAAATTATTTAAAGTGCAATAGAGTATAAATGTCTTATCCAATCGAACTAAAAATTGATACGTAGGTTATAGGTCACCTTCACATGGGCTCTATAGATTTTGATGAGTGCAGGATTAGATTTTTTTTTTGTACAAGGATACAAAGAAATTCTTCGTTATGGCCAATGGACTCAAAATGGTTGAAGTGTGATAGCGTCTAAATTCTACATTCGACTCAATGGTTGGCGTGCTATCGGTTAAAGTTTAACAGTAATCACATCAAATCTCAGTCGTTGAAACTCGAATAATTCGATTTTTTAAAAACTTATTTATTATAAGCATTTTCTTTTATCATTTTTAATTTTTGGAGCATACATTATGTAAGAATATAAGTCACCGTTGCACGATCTGTATAATTTTTTATGTGTATTGGGCTTTAGTTCTTTACGAATTACTTCAGTATTTGAAATGTTATAGCTATGGCAATTTTTCAAGTATCAGCCTGACTTCAAGTGGCGCCCTTAAGATTTTCGCCATTTTGAGACAAAATCGCCGATCAAGTTCATTAATAAACTTGATGTAAACACTTATATAGTCTATGTATGCATAAAAATTTAAGCAATTCCGGTCTTAAACACGCTTTTTACAACGTGGATTTGAAATTTTTAAGTGGCCACCCTTTGTAAACAAAATGACGGATCAACTTGGTTAACGAATTCGTCCAAGATATTTTTGTAAGATAAATATACTCTCTTTAGTTCGATTTGTTTCTTTATTTCGGAAGTTAGCTTGATGACAAATTTTCTATTTCATATATATAATTAATTCGTTTAGAATTAGGGAACTACGTCCGACGAGGCGATACAGTTTCACCAAAATTGTTCAATGCAGAACTTCAAGAAGTTCTTAAGAAACTAAATTGGAAAGAGAAAGGCATGAAAATTGATGGAAAACTTATAAATAATTTGAGATTTGCGGATGATATTGTACTGCTTGCTTCCTCATTTGAGGATTTCCAAGAAAAGCTCCAAGAATTAAACAAAGAAAGTAAGTTCGTTGAATTGAAAGGAAACTCGGTAAGACAAAAATTATTTCGAATTTCTTTGTTTTCCTACTGAAGGTCACTGTTGATATGGATGAATTAAAAACGATATGCAGTTATACACTGGTTCACAGAATTATAAGGACAACAGTTTTTCTGCTTAAACTGAACAGTGAAAACTACAATTGATTTTTTATTTATTTATTTATTTGTTTATTTTTAATAATTTGAATTACATTAATATACGATATTTATAAAGTTTTACCGTTTTTCTATTTGGAAAAAGAAAATAAATAAATAAATAAATAGGGTCAAAAGTGTTTTTTTTTTCACACGTTCACAATTATGAGAACAATTCGATTGTTAATTTTTTCCCCAGTTATTCTTTTAAATAATACTTTGTGGGACCTCTTTTTATGATGAAACAGTCATCATATTCTGTCTAGAATAGTTTATTATTATTTTTTTTTCCAATATTCAGTTTTAATTTCATGTAGCATAGTTGATGTACTCAATATCTTCAAATGAACTAAAACTGCCTTCCACTTGCATGCGTTTTTCTAATAATAGTCCATGGGCCAGCCAACATCAGAGCCTGATAAAGGGGGAAGCAGACATTATTTATACTTACACCGTTATTTTTCAACAAATACTTTCCTCCTATAATAAACAGAAAATTCTCATTAAAAATTATTTTAAAAGAATTCTGGTGTCTAATAACGGTGAGTAAATTGGATTGTTTTACACCGTTCATTTTTTATAAAAAATATTTCCTCGTCAAAGCGTGTAATTTCTATGATATGAAGTAAAAAATAATTGTAAAAATATTCCGGTGAGAGCGGAGATAATGTGTGCTTCCCCCTTAATCAGACTCTGGCCAGCATATCGGTATAATTTGGAGGTACTAATTTTCCTTTTCACCATAGTTAGATAGGTTTATTAGGATGTCAAAAAACCATGATTGCCATCTCAAAGTGGTAGCTAAAAAAATGGCGGATGTTGGGTTTTAAAAAATCCAACTGTATCTCGAGAACTATTCAACCAATTTCGTTACTTTTTATTTTAAACTAAAGCTCTACACGTGTTCTACAAATTTTGCCATAGCACTGTTTAGATAAAGTTGGTCGTTAACAGGTTATTAAAGAATATATATAAAAAAAATAGTGATTTTTAGTGGTTTTTTTTTCTTCTTCTTTCAATTAGGAACAAAAAAAAACTTGTATATCAAAAGGGGCAACGTAATAATTTATCTTTAATTTGATGCAATATATGTTTGGGTCGGATGATGGAAAACACATGGAAACATGAATTTCAGTTTATTTCAGTTGAAATCCACCATCCACATTTTACTAAATAACTGCATTAAAAAAAAAAAAAAAAAAAAAAAAAACTTCAGATACACTGTTTAATAAAATCAACAGTTAATTAGTATTTATGGAAATATCAAAAAATTTCTAAATTTCTTATGATTTTTTCATTAGAAATTTAAAAAATACCTGTAGTACATTTACATAAGAAAAAACTTCAGATAAAAGAACGATGTAAATTAACTTTATGAAAACATCATTTTAAACTGCATGACATCTAAACAAAAATTAAAGATAATCTTCTGCATCAGAAGACTTGCACAAATAAAAATCTGGTGTGAAACAACCACACGACTTCCATTACCCACTATTACACGTATTGTATGAACTTTTTGGAGACAATGTGATCAGAAGACATAGAATTTAGCTAATAAAATAGACAACTAAAATTTTTCCTTTAAGAGAAAGTTAATACATGCATAAAGACATATAAAAAAGAATTTACATAGCAGGGGGGGGGGGGGGGGGTAGTTTTTTTTTTCTTTTAATACACCATTTTCCGAGATCTAAAACTGATCTATCTGATCAGGATGACTATTAATTTTCCTGCAATAACCACGTAAAGCTTGAGAAAGGACATTTAAAATGAGTTTCTGGAACAATTTTTAAGAAAATCGTTAGAGCCGTTTTTAAGATACCGACTTTTACCAAAACTTGGCATATTCAGTTGTTAACCGGAAAACAACAATTACATACAAAAGGATATTTAAATTAGGGTTAATATTGCAAGTTTAAAAAAAAAAACCCATACACCGTTTTGAAAGGAACCCAATCGCAGTACCTGAAATTCAGCTACTTATAGAGGACGCTTATCAATTTTCCTGAACTAACCAACTATATCATTCGAAAGGACATCTAATAGAGTGTTTATATAGCAACTTTGAAGAAAATCGTTAGAGCCGTTTTTGAGATACAGACTTACGGCGACACTTTCGGTTACCCAATTTTCACCAAAATTTAGAAAATTCATCAGTACACCAGACCTGTTTCAATTCTGAAGTTTCGTAGTTCTATCTTTATTAGTTTCGGAGATATAATAGTCAGAAGATTCCCCACACACATACACACACTGACAAATTGCCGACCCCCCCCCCCTTTTTTTTTTTTTTTTTTTTTTTTTTTTTTACTCAAAAGACTTTAAAACATATCAATCAGGTGAAATCTCGATATCGAATTTTTAGACCGAATATATTACTTCTATTACTACGGTGGTCGGGTAATGGAAGTAAAAAATTGTGATATCGTCTTGTTCAGTACTGTTTTTATAATTTGACTATCTGCTAGCGGTTGCGCACTTTAAGTCTGTTAACCATACAAGTACGTGATGATGGAATTTGATAGACTTTGAACAAGAGTAACTTACAGTGTTCCAAGTTTCTAACATTGTTTCAGGTGCATTTGCACCAATCATCCACTTGATGTTTAGCGTATACAGTCTTCATCTTGGTATTGCCGAAAAGCTATCTGTCTTTTACAAATAGCGGCTAGCGGCTTGATAATTACAGTCGGCAGCAAAATTATTGAAGCACACATCTACATTTTTCTTTCTTTCCCTTTTTTTTTTTTTTTTTTTTTTTAAGTTTGATCGTTAATTTTTATCATCAAGTAACTTAAAAAAAAAAAAAAAAAATAAATAAATAAATAAACGCATAAGAATAAGATCATGACTCGACAAATATTTACTTAACAAAACAGTGTTATGTGCATATCTTTTTAAATACGAATTATTGCTAGTGCTTCAATAATTTTGCTGCCGACTGTAGCTCGTGTAGAATGTTGACTAAAGCAATCTTCGCATGGAGGAAAATGACCTGTGTCTGCTTGGTCTTGTAGACTTTGGAACATGTGGTATCTTAGTTCATTTGTTTTCTTTTTTTTTTTTTCATTGAATATAACTGATTAGAGAACTTTTGGATTAAATTGTGATCAGAATTCGAAAGTGTAAATTCACTCTGAAGCCTTGAAAATAGCAAGGCTAAAATCTATATTTTCTATTAACAGTTTAAACGCCTTTATCTTTCCTTGCCAAGAAAAGGCTTTTATTTTTTCCCAACCTGTCCACGCATAAAATCCTGGCAATACTGATTTCATACTACAACCAACGACGGATGCTAGTTTTTTTTTTTTTTTTAATGTCAATTTGATTCGCCCACTAGGTCTGTGTTTCACATACAGGTTGCTCTCTATGTTGATGCTGGATGATATATAAAGAGCCAGAGTCAACACACCTGTGTCCTCAGATACACATACTAAACTCGGAAATTCCATAGCAGTATTCTTTATATCATTCATGTATCTGCTTCTTCTTGAGAAGAGGCAATTTTTTCCATTTCATGAAACACACTGTTAGTTATTTTAATATACTTGTTAGAGTGAGTAACATATAAAGGTCTATTGTATAATTGTATGACCGCCTTTAATGCTCTTCAAATGTATTCCTGCACCTGAACCTCTACTGTTTCGTTCAGCTGATTTCATTGGTTTGTCTTTATAGGTTTCAAACACATGGATTCGAGTGCTAAAGTAGTATGTGTTTAAGATTGGATTGAGGATTGCATCAGATAACTGATCAAATGTTCTATTCTTTCCATGTAATTTTAGAATTAATGCCATCCCATCAGTTATTGTAGCTGGTCAAGATATATTTTCCCCTGTAGGTGAGATTAACTTTCCAGTTGTTTTCCCAGCACGGCTTTCATAGTTTCTTTCATAGATCCATCTGGGTTAGAAATACTCCTAAGTACAGCGCCTAGAATATACAGTGTGGCAAGCGCTTATGATTAATTTTTTAGCAGTATTTTAAACATTCAAGCTTTCCAGATGGCGCAGAGATGCCAAGTTATTACGGGTTGTCCGTAATCTTAATACCGGAAATTTTTTAATGTATTGTTTTGTAGTAATTATCTGCAATTTAATAGGACAAGTTTTATTTTTTCTTTATAGTGGTATGAAATTGATTTTTCGTTAGTAGTAACTTGGCACCTTTGATGGCGCTAGGGTCGAATTTTTTGCTGAAATCGAAGAGCTGATTGGCTTTTCGCAGTTTCGTCTGCTCAATCACGCGACCTTAGTACATAATTAATCAATAAGTAGTTTTTCAAGCAATAAGCTGTATCACACAAACCTCTGGTGAGAGACTTAATTTTTAAAGTACTGATTCGCTGGTCGCTTTCCACACTACAGTCGGTAGCAAAATTATTCGAGCGCTAGCAGTAATTCCTATATGAAAAAATACACTTAATACTGTTTTGCTAAATAAATCCTTGTCGAATCATGTTCTTTGACGGACTAAGAACATGACTCGACAAGGATTTATTTAACAAAGCAGTATTAAGTGTTTTTTTTTTTTTTTTTTTTTTTTTTTTTTAATTATACAGGAATTATTGCTAGCGCTCGAATAATTTTGCTGCCGATTGTATGTATTCTAGGCACTGTACTCCAAAGTAAAGGTTCCGAAAGAGAACTAAATACTTCAAGAATATTCAAACATTAGTTTTCTGCTATGAGTAACATGTTAGCAAACAGCTTTCTGTCTGGCTTATTGACCACGTCTTTATTTTTGCAAGATTTTTTCGAAGTTGTTGTGGAGACATATAGTTCATCTATTTTTATTCAAAGTGCATGTGAGTGGAAGAAGCGGATACGCATATGATGCTACACATAAAGAATGTTGCTATGGAATTTCCGAATGTAAATGTGTATCTCGTGTCTGATGATACAGATGTGTTGAATCTGGCTCTTTATATAACATCTAGCATCAACGTAGAGATCAACTTGTATATAAAACACGGATCTAGTGGGCGAATCAGATTGATAGGTATGAAAAAAAAAAAAAAAATGAGCATCTATTGTTGACTGTTGTATGAAATCGGCATTGCCAGGATTACATGCATGGACAGGTTGTGATACGGTGAGTTTTCTGGACAAGGAAAGATAAAGGTGGTGAAACTGTTTTAAGACAATACAGAATGTAGTTTTCTGCTTTCAAGTTTGGGGAGTGAATTTACACTTTGGATTTCTGACCAAAATTTAATCCAAAAATTCACATTCAATTGTACTCAAGGAACACCAAAATAGAAAACACAAACCATTCATGAAACAACATGTTCAAAGTCGGCAAGACCAAATACACTCAGCTCAACTCCCTGCATGCGAATATTGCTTATGTGAACATTCTAAACGCGCTAATTATAAAGCATCTATTTGGAAGAGATTTTTGGATAACCTTTACCGAAATATCTCATGCAGAGAACCATGGATGGATGCCAGATGAAGTTGGTACGCAAAACATCAAGTAGATGATTTGAGCATACCTGCACCTGAAGCAGTGTTAGAAGTCCCTATATTGTTCTTGTTCAAAGTAGTGTCTAATTCCATCGTATACTTGTATGGTTAACAACGTAAAGTCACAAGCGAAAGTAGAATGCCAAATTGTAGAAACAGTAGTGAAAAAAAAAGTACCACAGATTTTAATTTGTGCAAATCTTCTGGAAGTGACGAAGAAGATTATTTTAAATTTTTGTTTACATATTATACAGTTTAAAATGCTTCCATAAATGTGCTTTATATTGTTCTTTTTATCTGAAGCTTTTGCTTATGTGAATGTACTGTAGACATTTTGCAAATTTTTAATGAAAAAATTTACAAGAAAATCAAACAATTTTCGATATTTTCCTTAAATACTAATAAACGATTGATTTTATTAAAGCAGTGTATCTAAAGCTTTTTATTTAGTATGCAGTTATTTTGTAAAAGATTGATTTCGACTGAAATGGATGTTTCTTTTGAAATAACTGAAATTCATGTTTCCATGTGTTTTCCGCCATCCGGCCCTATCATATATTGTATCAAATTAAATTATTACGCTACACCTTTTGCCTGTAGCTCTATTATTTTATTTTATTTTATAATATACAGCATATTTTTTAAAACTTCTATTTATTTATTTTGTAATATACAAGACTTTTTTTTCTTTTAAAGTTAATTAAAAAAAAATTAACAAAAACATCGGAAATTTTTTTAATATACTTTTTAATAACCTATTAACGGTTAACTTTACATAAACAGTGCTACAACAAAATTCGAAGCCCACGCGTACAGGATTAGTTTAAAATAAAATTTAACAAAATTGGATGAATAGTTCTCGATATACAGTTGATTTGCTTAAACTCAATTAGCTACCACTTTGAGATGGCAATCATGGTTTTTTGACATCCTAATAAACCTATCTAACTATGGTGAAAAAGAATATTAGTACTCCCGAATTATACCACTTCATTAATTTTGGCTAGCTAGCCAATGGACTATAAGGTAAGTTTAGCATTTTTCAGCTTTTAGGTCACGAAAAAGGTAAAAGTACTGAAGTTTCTTTCTTCAAACCATTTTTTACCGCTCTAGAAGTAGAGCAAAAATCTGAGTCTTGAAAGAGAAACTATTACACCCCCCTCTTCCTTAAAACAAAAAAAGAAAAAAAAAAGCTAACAACAATTTAAAACTTCCTAGTTTAAAATTTGTGGATATTCTCTTGATGCTCATAGTAGTAGACAATATTATTAAATTCATTCAACCTACAGCTGAAACTGCTGCCCAGAGCTCCATAGATCCCCTTTTAAAATGCCTAATTCCTAACTGCATTTAACAGGCCCTGACTAACGCCAGGACATGCGGGCTGTTGTCCTGCCCCCCCCCCTTTCTGGAAGGGGCTTCCCAACAGACATGAGCATAATTTTGCAACCTAAAGACCTCCTATGCCACTGTAAGCCCCCCCCCCCCCAGAACAAGCTTACTTCGGGGCTCCAGGTAGTCTAAGTCGGGCCCTGGCAATTAAAAGACCTGCTCTGTCTTTCGCTATCCCGAGATCGTGTCAGTATCAAGATTAAAATGTTTTTCATCTGAAAATGCAACATTTTACCATTTCATAATGTCTTTATTCCACTTTAACACAGACGCTCTACTTCCCATTTTATGCTCATTGATTATTGCTGGAAATTTTATTAATTTTAACATATTATTAATTTTTTTGAACTCTTATAAATGTTGGCCCCAAAATTTTCCATGAAAATTACGAGAAAATTCAGCAGTAGACATTTTTAGTAGAGCAGTAAGATGGGTTATGAGTCTCCGATCTCTGTAAAACAACACTGATTTTGTACCAGATCTCTCTTCTACTGAACCAGCAGTTTCATGTCTGATCACATTTTTCTTTAGCAGTTTTATATCTTCAAATTTCATTAAATATATGACGAATTTAAATTATCCTTCCACTTAAGTAACACGTTTATATTTGCTTTAGTTGGTACATGGTTTTATGAGTATAATAAAAAAAATTAATTTCTTTGTTATTTTCATAAGAAAGCATACAAAATTATTATATATATATCTAAAAGCATACTGTTTATGTTAAAAATTACAAAGGTCTGTGACTAAAATTTTGATTTGATAATTTTGGCTATTCTTTCTATTTTTTAATGTACTGAAAACGAAACTGAAGCCAATTTTCCTGTATCATGATTGTCAATACAAGGTGCTTCACGGCAAATTTTTTCAAACTCTTCCACGAAGATAATTATATAACTTTTCTAGTATCCATTATTAACTATAATTAATTATGGTAACATACTAGAAACTACCGAAAATGAATAGGTTGTGTCGGTAGATACCCTGTATTGACAAAAATCTATTCGTGAAAAGAAAAAAAAAAAAAGGCTTTATTTTCGGTTTTAGCCAAAAAAAAAAAAAAAAAAATAGCAAAAATTATCAAATGCAATTTCGCCGACACTATTTTTGTAGACCTGTGTAATCTATCCGAGAAATAGCGTCGGCTACAATTATCACAGACGTAGTGAAGTGGATTATTTTGAAAAATTGATTGCTGAAAAATCTGAGATATTTCAGAAATAGTGGGGAATTCACCCTCTTTTATAATGACAGCGTCTGTTTTCGAGTTCATTGATCCCTTGAGCAATAAAATTTGCCCGACTCCTTGAAATATCCTGTACCGCATACCATAATGTAAAAAAATAATCTGGTGTATCACTCACACGACTTTCTCCTACCCTGAAATTTAATACTATAAATACAGGTTGGAAATTAAGACTAAGAGGTAAGATAACGTGTACTGTTATGTAGACCTATGTTAAACAATTCAAATTAGGCTTCGGAAGAGTTTTATATGATAATTAGTTCTGTGTGAGGGGGGCTACCGCCCCCTCAACCCCCCTTTTCATTAATGCACCTACATTTATACAGAATTTAATTCTGTTATTGAAAAAGTTTATTTAAAATTATACAGACAATTTTCACATGCAATATTCCTTGAAACTTATCAATCTTGATCAAACTTTTCCAGCAACAAACTTATATTAACTTCAAAATACAACATTTGGATCTCCTAAAATTATTCGTTTTTAAGTCACTCTTAGAAACACAGACAAAGATCAAACGTTAAAAATCTTGACTACGGTAATCAGGAAGCCTCAAAACGTGTAAATATACAAAAAACAAAAGTAAGTGGGAATGAGTGTTAAATCATTCACCATTTTGTCGCCTGATCAGCTTGTTTTCGTCAGCTCCAAATAAGTTCAACTTCAACTCATCAAAGAAAACCACTAGAGTCCAAACATTAGCTGACCATATTTTTAAAACTTTTTTGCCCGCTAAAGTCTTGTTTTCTTAATTCTTTTCGTTAATAATGGATGGCTTTTTTTTTTTTTTTTTTTTTTTTAATTTTATTCCATCCCATGAATAGTCTGCATGCAAATTTAGTCGCAATCCAATTGCTCATTTTAGTTACAGGATGTTGTTTTTCTCAGAATTTTGATTATAACTACCTTGTATATAGGATATAGAATAAATAAAAATAAACTGCTTTGTCATGAGTATGTATGCAAGAAGTTGATATTTGTACTAAATAGATTCTGAAGGGTAAAAATTTAACATTTTTTATTTTAGCTGTTTAAGTATTCTGAAAAATTTATTTTTTCTGACTGACAGAACAGATTCATCATGTGTTGCCTCTTGGAATTCCTCACAGCCATCCTTTCTCGTTTGGGAACCGTAATGGTGCTGTTCGTGTGCTTTGTCGCATTCATCATTGTATCGCTCATAACTGTGAAGATTGTGTACGGAATCATCTTTCCGAAGCGCCGCAAAGTCACCGTCGGTTACCAAGAGCAGTGGTTTGGAAAAGAAGCGGGACCGCCCACGGATGATGGTAAGTACGAACCAGAGCCTTAATTTAACAATAATAAAAAAAAATTACATGTGCTCAATATTCTTCCGTTCTCATTTTATGCGTCTATCAACGAATTTACAGAATTTTAACTCCCCGTAATTTTTGATCAATTTTCTGGACAAAAGGTGCAAGGTTCGGTCACACTCGTCAGCCTCTAGTCGTTCGTAACTTTTCATGGTTTACTCCGTAAATATAACTAGGACCCCTCAACACTTTAAAAGATGATCTTATTCCAAGCCTAAGTCTCTTGCTTTAGACAATCGGCTTTAACCTCTCCCTCCACACACATACATATACGCAGTTTTTGAAGTCATAATTCCAGCCTTATTGGGAAAAAAAAAAAAAAAAAAAACGAGGCATGTGTCTGTAATTTTAATTTAATACTTCCTCTTAAATTTAATGTTTTCTTGTCTGAAAACATTTACTTATAGTCTAATATTTCAGTTTTCTACTTTTATATCACACTTAATTTAATACGGCTGTAAATTGGATGCTCAGTAAGAGATAAAACGCAAACTAGATAAGAGCAGATACAATAGTTAGAAGCAAATTAATTTTTTTTTTGTACTCAATTTGAAATGTATTTTTATTATCGGGTAACCAGAAGAAATTTGTCACTTTTTAATAGAACTTCAAGTTGCAGTATTTGATGAAAAAGACTTATTCATCAAAGTAAAGCACCATTACTTGTGGCAACCTTCTCATAGTGTGATCTTTTGTATACGTTTGCGTTAGTACGTCCGGAAATGCAGAGAGAAGCGGCCACTACTATCTTAATCTCTTAAGCATCACATAACCTTCTCATTGCATGTGATTGTCTAGAGCAAGTCTGTCCAACCCGAAACACTAGGTGGTCGCAATCGAAATCTATTTTATCCGGGCGGGCCGCATTGTGTATATATATTGACCCGGGGGGGGGGTGTCGAGGTTTAAAAAATCCACAATAAAAATGTTCAAAATTTATAATACATTAATTATTACCAAAAACCAATCAATAATCCATCCAATAATATTTTATTAACAATAACTAGTGCAATATTTGTTTCTCTATCTATCATAAGCCGTATTTTCACTCCAAAGAGTCAGAACAAATTTATTGATTATTAATGAGTTAAACAAAAATGTAAAATTATAAATTTCATGGATTGCTTCGCAGGCTGCAAAATAGCATACGGCGGGTCACATGGCTCGAGGGTCGTGGGTGGTGGAGGTCCGTGTCCGTACCCCCGACCCCTGGTCTAGAGCACGGAGCAAGTGGGTAATCACTTGGGGCGGGGGATTTGGTAAATAGTTCATATTCGAAAACAGTAATCGTGTTTTAAGTGTGTGGTTAGCATTGTCATATAAGAATGGACCACTTTTTTTTTTTTTTTTTTTTTTTTTTTAATGATTCCACATGACTTTTTATAACCTCTTTTTAATTATCTGTATTCATTTGTATGAGAGTAGCACTTAAAACTGCGCGTGTACAATACAGTGATATTGAACCTACTTCGCTTTCCCAAAAGTAAATTTTGGTTGCGATTTCAGTGCTTCGGTGTTACGATTTATTCTAAATCTTACTTTCGATCGTAGAACGGACGAATTTACGAACAATCTTAAGTGGGTACTGCTGTACCTCAAGCAGAAGTTTGTCCCAAACAAGAGCGTATCCAGAAAAAAATTTCGGGGGGAGGGGGGCAACTTTCACTCAGATGTTGGTCGCGCACCCACAAAAATGCAGACTAAAAGCGTGTGCACTAAAGTTTGTCCCCTCCCTCCCAATAACCTTAACTTTGAAAAAATATATATAAGTTATTGCCTCAAACTTCGTAATAGTAAAATGGTTTTGCGCTATAAACATGATTGGTTGCACTGCCGCATGGTGGCAAACAACGGAATTAATGTTCCTAAAATCGGAAATGACAAGAAAAGATTTAATAACAATAATAATAATTCTAAAGAACGCCTTGGGTCTGAAAATGATAGGGCCAGTGCTGTAAAATGCACAGTTTTCTGCTAAAGACATCCTTAATCCGTGACTTTATAAACTGCTGACAAACCTAGAGAAATCACTAAAAACTGGACTCACGGTAGTCCAGTTAATAAGGCTTCGAACTCATAATTGAAGGTTTGAGTGATCGGACTGGAGCCATCCAAAGATTATTATGTAGAATAATGGCATCTGGTGTACGTAAAATTCGTCGTGTCTTCCCTGTTTCTTAACTATAATACCTCTGGATATACTGAAGTTGGGAAAACATCACCTCGTTTTAAATTGTGATGGCATGAATCAGGACTACCCTAGCAATGAATTCCAGACCACCATTATGCTTTCTGTCTAGCTTTAGTGCAATGTTAAGCCCATTGAAGTTCAATATGACAATAACTGGCTGACATCCTAACTTACAAGGGAAGTATGAATGAGTAAAATTCCGATTTAAACAAAACCGAGCTTAAATTAAAGAGCATGGTCGAAAACATACGGTAGCGTGCAAATTTGCTGCAACAACCCCCCATGGAGCGAGAAAACGACCCTAAAAGTTTTAGTTGTTTCTATAAAAGCCTACGAAAGAGACTCCATTGTCAAGACGATGTGGGACAGTGGTTAGAGTATTCAATCCCAATGCGAAAGGTCTTGAGATCGAACCCAGGCGACTGCTCTTTATATATATATATATATATATATATATATAATTATTATTAATATATATAAATGAAATAAAACAAAATATTAAAATAAATGAATAATTTTAGAGAAAATAATTTTAATTATAAAATTAAAAATATGCTCTATACAAAGATATTATTAAGGAATATAGGGTAAAATTATCTCTTTACGGGAAATATATATATATATATATATATATATATATATATATACTTAAATATACAAATTTAGTGTCAAGTTAATAATGACTATGATTAGAAAAAAAAATGATCAAAACATAAGCATTTTTCAATTTATAAGTGCAACGTATAAACGAAAATTTATCACAATAACGACTATAAGTAAAAGTTCTTTCTTTTTCCGCATGAAAAATAATTCAATTCAAAGCAGATGATCAGCTTTTGGAGGCGATTTATGCTTTAGCAGTGTTGGCAAAAAATATTAATTAAGAATTTATATAGTATAAAGTTCTTTTCCCCTGACCTCGCTTGCTGCAACTGCGGAATCCAGGACCACGTGATTTGGTTTTTGTTTCCCGCACTCAGAATATTAAAGGAAGTGTATGTTCATGACATGAACGGCGCTACTTCCTCAACGGGCTGCTGCTAAAGAGCGTTGAAGGAATTAGATTCAGTTTTCGACGAGTCTTCGACGTAGCTTGTGTGCTTGACGGGTGCAATGCCTGTTTATGTTTTAGTGAACACATAGAGGTCTTCTCATATGGCTTATTGTTTAGCATGGATAGGCGTGTCTTCTAAAGACCTTGGGGCCATACTTATAAGCATCGCAGTGGCTGAAAATCTTCTAGTATGGCATACGTGTTGAACTATTTAGCGTTTCTACATATATGTACCTAGGGTGTCTATCATCCAAATATCTCATGTGATACAGCGTATCTTCAACTGTGGTTGCATGTCACCATTGATTATCATTTTGAAAGTAAGCAAGGCAGCGATGGCCCATCACTGCGTTCCACATCAGACTCAGATATGTTTGCTTTGTGACGATCTAAACAAAGATGTTTACATGACATGTGTGCTTTTTTAAGGCCTGTCAGGGTAGTAGATAGCAGAGCTACTTATTCTGCTTGCATCACGGTTCTCACCCACATGGGTTTTAGAACACTCTTAGATCGCTTCAGAGGTCTGTCGAACTCGGAGAGCTTTGACTCTAATATATTATGTATATGCTTTTCTTAAAGATTTCGCTCCTCCCTTTATACTTGGCCTAGGGTGCGAGCTGTGGCTCATATCAAAGTTGTACTTTACCCTATTTGATCTTTCCGAAGATCTTTTGAGTGCAAGGAACTACAAGCAAAGCTCACCTTCTGACTTTTTTCTCCCTTTCTGACTTTGTGTTGACCAATAATTGTTGTATTGTTTGGGATTATACAATTACATGCGACTGGTTTTTCTCCCTTACAGATTCATTGTGGCAATCCTTCTGAATCCCTATGTGAATATTATTTAATTATAGGTGCCCCCCCCCCCATGTCGACGGATGACGGTAGTGGTATGATAGTTTGAACGATGCTGGTGACACATGGTCACAGATGATGGCTTTTTCCGCAAGTGAGTTCAACACTTCTTTTTCCTTTTATAAAACAAGGAAAATTGAGATCGAATTTCTTTGACAGAACTTAGGAAGGATATAGCATGTCTGGGAAAGCGGCATGTCAATTGCTTTCGACGTAAATTTCGGCAGGAGTGATGAAACCTGTGGACCGCATGCGTCTGTTAGAGCCTGGTCCAGTCGAAGGTCCAGTCTGATTTGGTAATCTCGACATTAGTCTGAAATTCTGCCTTGCTGCAAATGTGCATGCTGAATGCTGTACTCTGTGATGTGATTATTGGCATTTTTGTTTTCAGTAGGATTAGATAGTACCATACCTTTCATCATATGTCTTTCAGTGAAGTCGACTTTATATTGGCTGTCTTTTTGTTAGAATTTATACTCCATGGAATGTATACTATGTGCATAACTGACAAAATTAGAATTTTCATATGCAACTGTGATCTTTGTGAAAGATGAATCTTTTGTCTTACAAGGAATTAAAACACTAATTCTGTCAAGAGAAGAGTTTAAAAGAAAGGAGATACATTATTGTGTTTAACAGTATGTACGTAAAGTTCTCGTTTTAGTGTTTTTAACAAAACGTTAATATGCATTTCGGTAATTTGGACTTTACGAGACAGAAAATTGCTAATAAATAAGGTTTCACAAGCAAACAAACAACAAAAAAAGATATTGTGGAGAAAAAATTATTTTTTTTACAATTTTTTTTTCTGGTCTGTAGAACATGAAAAAATTTGTCTCAGAAAATTTCAGGGTGGAGCCCCCCCCCCCCCCACCTCTGGATACGCCCCTGGTCCCAAATCCTAAAAAAAAATGTGTTTTAAAGGCAAGCCAAAAAAAGAAAACTGTCGTATAAAGTTCGAAATTTTTTTTCAGTCATTTATAATCACCAGAAAATAGTTCAATTAATATCAAATTAACCGGAAAACTCCAAAGAATTTTTTAAGCTAATAAACTTTTCCTTTCTTTCTTTTATATATATAAAGTTTTTTTGACTAATTTAATGTTATATTCTCCTTAACGCATTTCTGTTTATCGCAGTGATCAAAGAAAACCTTGAGACGACTGTTAAACCTTTCAAAATTGACGTTTCGGACGAAGTCCTGGAGGACTTGAAACGTCGCTTGAAAAACACGCGGTTCGAGGACCCAGTTGAGGACAGCAAATTCCATTACGGTTTCAACCCGAACTATTTGCGGAAGGTGGTCGACTACTGGCTGAAGGAATACGACTGGAGAGAAGAAGAAAAGAGGCTCAACCAGTATCCCCAGTTCAAAACACGTATTGAAGGCATCGATGTACACTTCTTGCACGTCAGGCCAGAAGTGGCGCCCGACTCGAAAGTAAGTATTATCAGTATTATTCCCTCATATCAACATTATCGCCACCTTGGCGTTAAGGAAGGTTTTACAGGTATAATTAAAGCGCCAATATGGCAACCCAAATCTGATATCGCCCGATAATGAGCATTCAGAAGAGTTACGTTGTATTCGTGAAAATTTTTGACTTCCAATTTATAAGGCGTGACAAGTTTTGAGATACGTCCAGAACTCGATTTGACTGATTTTAAAAAGTGTCTGTGTATCACTAATGTTTTGGCGGGGAATGGGCGAACGGAATTCCTCAAACTTTATATTTGATTGGATTGGTCGTTAATTAGAGTTTGGCATACATCATCCAGCAAGTGACGTTGCTACGCTGTAATTTTCCCATTTACGGGACGGCTATAATAAATACACCAAACTTGATATGTGAGATGGATAGTAGAAAAACTGTTGATTCATCTCGGATACTTTTTGCCGACAAGCAAGATTGTTCTTCCGCATTTTTCCTGATGAGCTTTGTAGCTATAACTTCGTTTGTACCATGGGATCGTACCAAATTATACTGGATTCTTATTCTGAACAGCCGTGTTGCCTAAATTGCTTTAAAACTGCTGACAAAGGTTCAAAAACTGCTTAAAATGGTAATTAAATGGCTTTCTGTTAGTGCTATGCAGCATTTTTAATGATTTTTCAAGTATTGTTTTTCCTGATCGACATAAAGTAGATGCAGTCCAGTCGAAGTCGCACAGAACCCAATTCTAAAAGTAGATCGATTATTCGAATACGAATTTTGAGCTTTCGATGTTGCATTGAGTTTCATTTTGACCTGAGAAGCAAGGTCTCTGTTTCTCAGATAAGGAAGTCTTTTTGAGGATGCCCTGTTTAGCCAGCTTCTCTGCAATCTTATTTCCAAGATTATTAATATACGAAGGAATTCCTTTGGAAATTAAAAGAGAAGCACTTTGCACGTTATTCGAAATGGAAATATATTATGAAACAGATGCTGTCTTCTTCTGTAACGTCCATTATCTCCGTATCAGACCTTTAGTAAAAAAAAAAATCTGGAGTGACTCCACTCGACTTTCCGAACATTGAGTAATTAAGAGTTTTGTAGATAAAGTAAAGAAAGAGGAGTTGTTAAACAAATAAAAGAGAGAAAACCTAATAATAGAGTGTTTGAGTATTTTTCTCCATATAGTACACGATGTTTTATTTAACGCTACTGAACTTTGAGCCCATACAATCATAATGATAAAGAATTTGTCGTTGTGTCCCTGTAAAAACCTATAAATGCTACATTCACCCAAAAGTTAAAATTTAGAGCAACAGTGATTTATAATATTCTTATAAATTTTCAGATCAATTAAATAAGGCGTTTAGAGGCTATCGCACTTTTAAAAATTTGGTCCCATAGGCCATAATGATAAAGAATTTTTCTTTGTGTCCCTGTAAAAAAACTGTAAGTGTTAAATTTACCAAAATCTATACAGTTCGTGCAATTGTGACCTATTACAAATTTTTTGCTCAGATTAATAAAGCGTTTAGACGCTATCGCACTTTTAAAAATTTGGCCCCGTAGTCCATAATGATAAAGAATTTTTCCTGGTGTCCCTGTAAAAAAGCTATAAGTGCTAGATTCACCAAAATGTATAGGGTTCGTACTATGGTGACTTACAATATACGTACCAACTTTCAGCTTATTCGAATAAAGCGTTTAGACGCTAGCGTGTTCACTCACTCACACACACACACACACACACACACACACACACACACACACACACACACACACATACATACATCATCATAAAAATAGTGGAAACGGACTCAAGAGACCTCGAAACGTATAGAAACATCAAAATCTCAAATTCGGATTTTTGACATGATTACAATACTTTCCTTACTATAGTGTTCGGAAAGTAACAAGTCCGAAAATTGCCAGAGATATTTGTATTTGCGATACAACTTTATCGAACTTGATAGAACAGCATAGACACAGGTAAAACAATTACAGAACATGTGGTTACAGTTAAGTTAAATCATAATTTGTTATATTTACCCTTCCCCTTTAAAAGTCCTTTAGAGATCAATTATTTTGATTGGTTCAGTTGGTCTTCCTGATCTTGTAGTAATTTTATCACTCTATTTGGAATACGTAAATGGTTGAAACTTAGTTGCTGGTTGTTTCTGGAGGCCTATGAGCATATTTTGGAACCTTATCAGCTGATAAATTTATTGATATATTTCGTATCAAAGTCCCTTTTCCCGCTTTCTATTACAAACTTTAAATGGTGTAATATAAGAAGTATACATCTATATTTTCCTTTATCTATATTTTCCTTTCTTCAACAACGTTTCTTGCGACCATTGTAACTTCTGCGCATGTGCTAATTTAACGAGTTCAATGTTAAAATATGGGTGATAATCCTTGTGGTTAAGAGAGAAAAACCGATGAGAGAACGACGAATGACGGGATGTTTGCCAAATCTGAACTTGTCGGTCAATTTGACACTCCTCCAAGATTTGACAATTTTCAGAAAATGTCTGTCTGTATGTGACAAAATTTTGTGGCAATTGTATCTCAGGAACTACCGCTGAGAATATCATAACATTTGTTATGTAGTTGCCCCTTGACATAAATTTGCGCCTATCAATTTTTGGTGAAAATTTTCCAAAAAATGCTGTTGCCATCCGGATTTTTCGAAATTTTTTACATGGCGATCTAGGACAAAATTTTGTATAAATGTACAGTCGATAACAAAAGTATCCGAACACAAGCAAAAATTCTTATATAAAAAAAGTAGAGTTAATGCTGTTTTGTTAAATAAATCCTTGTCGAATCCTGTTCTTAGTCAGTCTAAGAACAGGATTCGACAAGGATTTAGTTAACAAAACAGTATTAACTCTACTTTTTTTATATAGGAATTTTTGCTAGTGTTCGGATACTTTTATTAACGACTGTACATAAAAAGAATTATTTTTTAGTAATTAAAAAAAAAAAGAAATTATTTATAATAGTGATAGTTATCTGGGATTTTTTTTTTTTTTTTTTTTTTTTTTTTTGTATATGTAGGAGCATAGAATACCCCCTGGGGGGAGAAGCTATGCTCCTATACCATCTGCGATAGCTTCCTCCAGTATCGCAGCCAACCATCGATCTGTGATAGTTTAAAATAAAGTTGTCGATGTTTTGATTTTTTTCATTTTTAACAAAACTAGTATGTTGTGGCCACCACAAGACTTTCTTCTATATTTACCTATACATATTCAATCAGTAACAATATTAAAAAAAAAAAAAAAGTACGATTTTTTTTTCTAAGTTTTTTTTTTTTTTTTGTTAAAAGTGAAAAAAATCGATAACTTTGTTTTAAATTATCACAGATTTATAGTTCAACCATTCGTTTTAAAGGTATTGACGAGACCTTTCGAAAGATACCCATCTTGAAAATTTATCCCCCCCAGGGGGGGAAGCGATGCCCCCCATGCAGAAATTTTTTTTCCTAGTTACATACTACTATTATCAATAATTCATATTAATTTTACAATCACAAGTTTAAAACAACTCTAATTATGCACATTTATACGAATTTTTGTCCTATGCTGCCATGTTAAAAATTTAGATAAAATGCTATCACAGCGCCACCTGTTGAGCTATTGATCCCCAAACATAATCAGCACCAGTTTATGTCGGGGACCAACTAAATACCAAGTTTGGTTAAATTTCGTTAAAAAAAAAAAAAAAAAAAAAAAATTGCGATATTTTTCTAAGTTTTTTTTTGTTAAAAGTAAAAAAAATCGATAACTTTGGTTTAAATTATCACAGATTTATCGTTCAACCATTCGTTTTAAAGGTATTGACGAGATCTTTCGAAAGATACCCATCTTGAAATTTTGCCCCCCCCCCGGGTGGGAACTCCCCCCCCCCCGGTGGGGGGGGGAACCGATGCCCCCACATGCACAAAAATTTTTTCCAAGTTAACTATTACTATTATCAACGAGACCTTTCGAAAGATACCATCTTGAAAATTTACTTCCCCGGGGGGGGGGGAACCGATGCCCCCCCATGCACAAAATTTTTTTCCTAGCTAACTACTACTATTATCAATAATTCCTATTAATTTTACAATCACAAGTGTAAAATAACTCTCTTTATGCCCATTTATACGGAGTTTTGTCCTATGCTGCCATGTTAAAAATTTGCATAAAATGCGATCACAACGCCACCTATTGAGCGATTGATCCCAAAATCTAATCAGCACCAGTTTATGTCAGAGTGCAACTAAATACCAAGTTTGGTTAAATTTCATTCATTGGTTCGTGAGATACAGCGTCCACAAAAAAAATGATACAGACAGACAGACAGACAGACAGACATTTTCTAAAAACCATTAATTCGTGTTCTCCATATCCCAAAACATGTAAATCCATCAAAAAGTGGACTTCGAAAATTTTCGCGAATCCAATACTTTCTCTATATTACATATAGAAGAAAGTAAAAAAAAAAAAAAAAAAAAAAAAAGTCTCATATTTTTAAGGTGTTATACAGAGAATAAAATTAATTTTCTTTGGATATTTAGTGTTATACTACTTCTCTGAAAAACGTCTACATTCATCATGGAAGATAATTTTAATAAATTATATTTGCTGAGTAAATTTCCGTGGGAAAATATAGAAGAAAATCACGTGGTAAGCCACAGCATACTATTTTTACTTTCTTCTATATGTAATATAGAGAAAGTATTGGATTCGCGAAAATTTTCGACCTCCGTTTTTTGACGGATCTACACGTTTTGGGATGTCCTGAACACGAATTGATAGTTTTTAAAAAATGTCTGTCTGTCTGTATCATTTTTTTGTGGACGCTGTATCTCACGAACATATGAATGAAATTTAACCAAACTTGGTATTTAGTTGCACCCTGACATGAACTGGTGCCCATTAGATTTGGGGATCAATAGCTCAACAGGTGGCGCTGTAATCGCATTTTATGCAAATTTTTAACATGGCAGCATAGGACAAAATTCCGTATAAATGGGCATAATGAGAGTTATTACTTTCCGAACACTATAGTGAGGAAAGTATTGTAATCATGTCAAAAATCCGAATTCGAGATTTTGATGTTTCTATACGTTTTGAGGTCCCCTGAGTCCGTTTTCACTATTTTTACGATGATGTATGTATGTGTGTGTGTATGTGTGTATGTGTGTATGTGTGTATGTTTGTGAACACGCTAGCGTCTAAAGGCTTTGTTCGATTAACCTGAAAGTTGGTACGTATATTGTAAGTCACCATAGTACGAACCCTATAGATTTTGGTGAATCTAGCACTTATAGTTTTTTTACAGGGACACAAAGAAAAATTCTTTATCATTATGGCCTATGGGACCAAAATCTTAAAAGTGCGATAGCATCTAAACGCCTTATTCAATTGAGCAAAAATTTTATACCCATATTATAGGTCACAGATACTCAATCTGTATAGATTTTGGAGAATCTAGCACTTATAGTTTTTTTACAGGGACACAAAGAAAAATTCTTTATCATTAAGGCCAATGGGGCCAAATTTTTAAAAGTGTGATAGCGTCTAAACGCCTTATTCAATTGAGCAAAAATTTTATACACATATTATAGATCACAAATACTCAATCTGTATAGATTTTGGAGAATCTAGCACTTATAGTTTTTTTACAAGGACACAAAGAAAAATTCTTTATCATTATGCCTATGGGGCCAAATTTTTAAAAATGTGATAGTGTCTAAACGCCTTATTAATCCGAGCAAAAAAATTGTACACAGGTTATAGATCACAGTTGAACTAACTGTATAGATTTTGGTGAATCTAGCACTTACAGTTTTTTTACAGGGACACAAAGAAAAATTCTTTATCATTATGATCTAAGGGCTCAAAGTTCAGTAGCGTTAAATAAAACCTCGTGTGATATATGGAGAAAAAAACACTCTATTATGGTTTTCTCTCTTTTGTTTGTTTAGCAATTCCTCTTTCTTTATTTTATCTACAAAACTGTTAGTTACTCAATGTTCGGAAAGTCGAGTGGAGTCACTCCAGATTTTTTTAAACTTGTGATTGTAAAATTAATTTGAATTATTGATGATAGTAGTAGTTAACTAGGAAAAAAAATTTGTGCATGGGGGGGCATCGGTTCCCCCCCTGGGGGGGAAGTACCCCCCCGGGGGCGTTAAATTTTGAAGATGGGTATCATTCGAAAGATCTCGTCAGTACCTTTAAAACGAATGGTTGAACCATAAATCTGTGATAATTTAAAACAAAGTTATCGATTTTTTTTACTTTTAACAAAAAAAAAAAAAAAAAAAAAAAAAAAAAAAAACAGAAAAAAATTCGATTTTTTTTTTTTTTTTTTTTTTTTAATTATTGTTAGTGATTGAATATGTATTAATTTTCACAAAAAAAAAAAAAAAAAATCTTTTTTTTTTTTTTTAATATTGTTACTGATTGAATATGTATAGGAAAATATAGAAGAAAGTCTTGTGGTGGCCACAACATACTAGTTTTCTTTTCCATTGAACTTCTGTTAGATGTTCTGCTGTGTCAGTCAAAACGTTGTGGTAAAAGGCCCTCTGTAGTATTAACTGTATTCTAAATCTTCTACTATAGAAATATTGAGCAAAATTACTCCCAAATTATTTCGCGATGTATTTCTGAAATTTAATAGAAATATTTGAATATCTCGCCTTAAAGTTTGCATTTCTTCAGCAGGTTCTTTGCTGTTTGACCAGCTCTCTAAGGCAATTAAAGTATGAATAAATTAAAAGGAAGTATTAGGATTATCCATCCATTCTTTGCAAAATGCTTTAAATTCTTTAAAAAAAAAAAAAAAAAAAAAATCGAGCCCTGATACATTTCTTGCTGATTCTACTGTAAAATGACCACCTGAATCCAAATATGACCCCCATTTCTCCCAATCACCCGTAGTTTTTTCGGGACGCCACCCTCCTCCCCCAAATTTTATCACTGTTCGGTAATTTTATGACCATGAATTTGATTTGGAGAATGGAAAAAAATATTTGAACACTTAAAAACCGAAAAAATTTAATGTATAATAAATAATAATAATAATTAATAAAATATAATAAATGTAACTTATAATTTCAACGGCAAATCCCCCGCCCCCTAAATTTTCCCTTGTTGTGAATGTTTATTTTTTAAAAATTTTCACTTCTGTAGCCCCTCAGAAGATATTTAACTGTTAAAATAATCCTTTCCTTCCTTTCAAATCAGATTTATAGTCGTAAAACTACTGAAAAGTGATAAAAATAGGGGGGGGGGGGGAGCATAACCAAAAAACAGTGAGTGATAGGGCAAAATGGGTGTCATATTCGGATTCAAAAGGTCATTTTACATAAGAATTTGCAAAAATAGTGCCGAGGCCAATTTTCATGCAGAGCAGTGTAATTATTACAATTGTCAGTATCAACCAATTTTTAAGAATTTCTACAGTTAACCCTTTGGCCGGAACATGTTTTCATCATGCTTACCAGGAACATCGGTCTCACAGTCCGCTTTTTGAAAAAAGGGTACTGAATGTATTTGTCGAAATTCTGTGGTGATAAATAATGAATTCTTGCAGCCATAAATTTACTTTCTCAATCATGACGTATCATAGGGGACACAGGGTATATTATATAATTGATTGGATTTAATGTCGCATTAGTACTGCTCAATCGGTAAAAATGGGTAAAAATGATAGCTACTGATAAAAATACCTTTCAAATTGCAGAACTCCTCAAGGAATCTCCATGTAATGACTCGCTTGTGAATGATTTGGCTCTGGAAGACTTCCTACAAATAACTCTTCTTTGCTTTAAATGACTTACTACTTAAATATATCTGACGACTGGAAAAAACTTTGAATAAATCATCGCAACAAAATTTTACCTAAAATACTTTCCAATCCAACCCGAACATCAAAAACTCGCTGAAAACCATAATTCCATAAGAAACTCGCAACTTCCCTAAAAATCGTAACTCCATCTGCAACTTTCTTCATAGCACTCTAATTCTACTTAATGCCAACAAACCAATCGAACTTTCAGAAAGAATTCTCAGTTACTGACATTTCTACGTAATATGTCTGTTAGCGCTCAAAAATTGAGATTCCTAATATTCTAATAACATTTTACAGGTTTCTTTTCAACAGTAAGGGCTTCGCCCCTTGCTTACAGCCAACCCCCAAGGATAGCTTCCCGTGTTTGAGCGGGTTTTACGTTGCACTAGTTCTACGCTGTGAACAATTGGCGACAATTCGGGACTCACCCCTAAGGGTTGCTCTGAGACATGCCATCCTCTACAGGTTGAGTTCATTTTACGTCGCACTAGTGCTTAGGTTAGACACCCTTGTCGTCTTGTACATTTATCGCCAAACGTGCCGGTACCCTGTTCTAGGAATATGCATCCGTAAGTCCCTACACTAAGCCTAACCTTTAGCGGTCTCTGAGACCGATGTTCCGGTATAAGGGTTAATGTACATGGCATACTTTTCAAAGGTTTAAAATCGATTAACCCAAAAATAACTGTCTGTCAAAAATAGATAATCGTTATCTCGGTAAATCAAAACATCTGATGAAAGAATATTCCTTATAGTACTTGGTAATTTCCTTCGGAGTTATTGTTTCGGTCTGTGATATCTTGTCTTCTAAGCTTTCTGACAAATTTAATGACCAATTTTCCATCATAGAAATTATATTTCTAGGCATTTAAAGCCAAAGTGTACATTCATGGAGGGGGGGGGGTCTGGTAGGGCAACTAGACAATTTCAAATGACTTTTTCCATAAGTTCTTTCAAAGCCTTGAATCAATATTATGTTAAGAAACTTTTAAAATTTAATCTTTTTGAACAGAAAGTTCGTTGAAATACGATAAATATTTCTTAAAAGAATCTGAATCAAAATCTTTGTTTTGAGGCCAGCTATAATGAATTGTTTCAACAATTTCAAACACTGATTTCAGAATTAGTGTTGTGATATTTTACAAGTTTTCAAACGCATAGCTGCTATTGCAGATGCGAATAAAATGTGATAGGTACTCTTCTGAAATGGACTTTCATTGGGACGAACTCTGCTAAGCAAAACCGCTATATGTAAATATTTTCTTAGTTATGACAAACCTTTGAAGAATATTGTTGAACAATTGAACTTCCAATGAAGATTTCTCGAAGTTTCATTGAAGTGTACTTACTTTTTTTTCTTTTAATTTATACAGTTATTAAAGATTAATTCCAGAAGCCTGTGATTCTTTACGATAATTACATAATTTCCATAAATATATTAGGGAAATTTTTAACAGCCAAAATTAATGGCTAGCGCTCCTTTTTCATCTGAGGATATGACCGCTGTGCTTCGTTTAAAAATGTTGATGTCAAAGCGATAGTCTACTACCTTGAAGTAATACAGAATTTAATGCAAATGAACTTTAAGCAACATCATCAATTTGATTATTCATGCACTAATATTCATGAGTGAGGTGACTTTTATTAAAAAAGGATGCGGAATTAACTTAGGTGTATATCAGTTAAAAGGTGGCGTTACTATTACTTGCCTTCTATTATTACTTTCTTCTATATGTAATATAGAGAAAGTATTGGATTCGTAAAAATTTTCGACCTCGGGTTTTTGATGAATTTACACGTTTTGAGAGCTGTAGAACACGATTTGACCATTTTTAGAAAATGTCTGTCTGTCTGTCTGTCTGTCTGTCTGTGTGTGTGTGTGTGTGTGTGTGTGTGACAAAATTTTGTGGCAACTGTATCTCAAGAACTACTGCACAGAATTTCATACAAATTGGTATGTAGTTGCACCTTGTCATAAATTAGTGCCTATCAACTTTTGGTAAAAATTTTCTTACAGGTTGCGTTGCCATCCCGCTTTTTCTAAATTTTTAACATGGTGATATAGGACAAAATTTTGTATAAATGTGCATAAAGAGAATTATTTTTTAGTAATCATTATGAAATTTCCAAGAATTATTTATAATAGAGATAGTCAACTGGGAAAAAAAAATTGTATGCGTAGGAGCCTCGCCACCCCCCCTGGGGGGGAAGTCCCCCCTCGAGGGGAGTAAATTTTCAAGATGGGTATCTTTCGAAAGGTCTCGTCAATACCTTTAAAACGAATGGTTGAACTATAAATCTGTGATAATTTAAAATAAAGTTATCGATTTTTTTTACTTTTAACGAAAAAAAAAAAACTTAGAAAAAAAAATCGTTTTTTTTTTTTTTTTTTTTTTTTTTTTAGCGAAATTTAACCAGACTTGGTATTTAGTTGGCCCCTGACATAAAATGAGGCTGATTAGATTTTGGGATCAATCGTTCAACAGGTGGTGCTGTGATCGTATTTTTTCTAAATTTTTAACATGGCAGTATAGGAAAAAATTTCGTATAAATGTACATAATGAGAGTTATTCTTAACCTGTGATTGTGAAATTAATATGAATTATTGATAATAGTTGTACTTAATTAGGAAAAAAAATTGGGGCATCGCTTCCCCCCCTAGGGGTAAGTACCCCCCACCCCGGGGGGGGGTGTAAATTTTCAAGATCGGTATCTTTCGGAAGGTCTCGTCAATACCTTTAAAAGGAATGGTGGAACTATAAATATGTGGTAATTTAAAACAAAGTTATCAATTTTTTTTACTTTTAACGAAAAAAAAAAAAAAAAAATGAAAAAAATCATGTTTTTTTATTTTTTTATTTTTTTTTTTTTTAAATATTGTTACTGCGTGAATTTGTATAGGAAAATATAGAAGAAAGTCTTGTGGTGGCCACAACATACTAGTTTTCCATATGGCTATATCTCAAAACATGTAATTTTAAAATTGCGCTAAACTGTATATCTAAAAGGTTTATTGTGAGAAGCTGTGTTGATCATATTTTTGTGTATTGTTAACTGGTAGGAAACCGGATTTTTATATATAGAGAAAATTTTGTGATGTCATAACATTTTTCTTCTTAAATTATGCTAAATTTTTAGCCTACTGTATGATGTGTACTTTATTGAGGCACTATTCGGTGTGAAATAAAATAATCTGTTTCATAGTTTTGCATTAACAAAAAATCTCTAAAAATAATTTTTATGAAATACTTGCTTTATATTGAAAACAAAATATATTTAAGCTGTTACATGAAAATAAAATACATTGAATGCCAAACAATGGAAAATGTTTATGATCTATTCTGTTTGCATAATTATAAAATTCTAATGTAATTTATGTACAGGTCCGAATTCTTCCTCTGATGATCATCCACGGTTGGCCGGGCTCAGTGGTAGAATTTTATAAAATGATACCCTTATTGACCACTCCTCGTCCGGACCAAGATTTTGTGTTCGAAGTTATCTGTCCTTCTATTCCTGGTTACGGTTTCTCGGAATCACCCCATCGAAAAGGTGAGAATTCTCCTTTTTTATTTTTTTCTCAAAAGAAACAATTATTTCTAGATAACATTTATTTATTTATAATTTCTTCTATATGTGTAAAAAATAAGTATTGAATTCATGAACATTTTTGGTTTCGTGTGGATTTACACGTTTTAGGACCCCCTGAACATTAGCTAGACCATTTTCAGGAAAAATCTGACCGTATAAATAAAATTTTGTGAGCGCTATGTAGAAAGAAAAAATGCATAGAATTTTACAAAATTTTATGTTGATCGTGACAAAAATGTTTAATTAGATTTTGGCGTGCATCGCCGCAGATGGCGCTGTTACGCTGCAATACGGGAAGGCTGTATTTCATCTTTTATGGTGTATAAATGTACCTAAGTAAGAGGGTTATTATGAAAAACTATAGTGATTCAATTTGGGTTTATATCAGCTGACAGGTGACGCTGTATACAGCACAACTTTTTATGATGCACTTAGTAGCTCTGTCTCAGCTTCTATGGCACGGAATCGCACGAAACTTAATACGTAAGGTGTTTATTCTGAAAAATCATGCTGCCTAAATTTTGGCGCCTATCACCCATCCAGGCTGCCTGCTAATATTGTGCATTTTTCATGATCGATATCTAGTTTATGTAAAACTGAATATATGACATGCACATTATGCAAAACTGTAATTTTTTTTTTTTTTTTTTTTTTTTGTGCATATCACACCAGAGATGTGCTGCTATTATTTACTTAAAGCGATTTTGAAAATGTCAATATCTGTTAGTTAAAACTGCACCAAACTCTATATGATATGAAAAATATTTGTGAGGAACTAGGTTGAGTTAATTTATGTGCGTAATAACCGCCACATCATAAAAGTTTTTTTTAAGAAAATCAAGACACTCCACTAGAAGAAAAAAATTTCGAAGGAAAATATGTTTTTCAAATAGTTATGTGTATTATGTATCCTCAAGAAAACTCTAACTTCTAAATAAGCGTTAACTTTTACAGAAAACCAGAGTGGCAACAGCTGTTGGATATTCTCATAGTAGAAATAACGCTATATGAAGATTATGATTTTCTAAAATGTATCGTGCTGCCATCAGTTATCGTTTTACGGATTCATCTCATCGGAACCGCTACTAAGCTTTATGCTGTGACTTGATTTGATGTTAAACCTAATTGTCATATATATATTCTAATTTCCTTATCCTAAATTCGTTTCCGAAGATTTCTATTATTGCTCACGCTATATTCATGATAAGAACAAGGAACTCGTCAAATGGCTCAACTTACTAGTCCACCCTTCCACTCTGCTTGAATTATTTATTTTATCTTTATTTGCTGCATAGATTTGTTGGCACCAGTTCCGTATTTTCTCATGCAAATAATATTATTTCCCATAAAATATTCTCCATAATGCAGTTCATGAGAAATATTGTCTGTATTTTGACTAGTGAAGAAAATCTTAAATTTTGAATAATCAAAAAAAAAAAAATTTTCAAAATAGAATGTTGGTATTTATTAGGGTTCTGGTGAGTATCATAAATGATAGTCTCAAAACAGGTCCGACTTTCTGATCATTCATTCTTGATATGTATATAAAGACAAACAAAATAACAAACTGATTGCTTACCAAAAGACACCCCATGGATTTGGTGAATATCGATTTCTTAATACCTCAAAGTGTATAAAATCGTCAGAAACAGAGTTCAGAAATTTTAGCGGATACCAAAGTTTTCCAAACGTTATAGTATGATGGAGAGCTAAAATAGCATGAAACTCTATTTTCGATGTAAAGGGAATTATTAGTTCAGTTGAAATATCTTGCCCTCGAAGTTTGGATAATATTTCCTTTGTAACCGCTCAGATTACAAATGATACGAATATGATTCTTGGGGGTAATTTTAACATTAAATTGAAAATAAGAGTTATAAATACAAGGACATATATTTTATACCAAAACATAAGAAAACGTAAAATCCAACAAAATAATTTCAAAGGCACTGAAAAAGACATGTTTCCTGTTTCACGACCCGTCTCTCTCATAGTTTTTTTAATGAGTCTCCTCAGGTGACGTATGAGGAACAGGCTAGATGTCGTGCTCGTCGAAGTTTAATTTGTTATAGTTTTGCATCAATTAAACGATGAAGGAAACACTTTATAGGAATAATTTTACTTTATTCACATATATCTTTTTGTAATATACATTTGAGTGTCGCAATTTAACTTCTTTTAAATTAAACCAACAATTTTTTTTTCATTCTTGAGCATTCTCAAATTCTATTTTATTTTCTACTACCCCGCCATCTTCTGACTGCCATTCTTTTACTATTATATCTTTTCTTTTAATTTATTCGTTTCAAACTATGGATAAAATTTTATTTTTCTCAATACAATGTTGTGGTTGTCTTGTGGCGTGATTTTTTTTTTTCTTCTCTGTAAAATTCTTATTTTATTTCTTTCAAGCTATGGATAAAATTTTTCTTGTTTCAATACATTATTGTACCTCTGCCATTATAATATATATTTACCATTTCAGGTTTCAATGCTAGAGTGGCAGCCCGAATGTTTGTTAAGCTGATGGAGCGGATTGGACACAACAGATTTTACGTGCAGGGAGGCGACTGGGGGTCAGCTATCTCCAACATCATGGCCCGGTATTACTCTCCGAGGTAATAATTAAAAAGCACATCCAATTCTTTTTAGTTTGGTTATTTTTATTCCTTAGAAATTAAAGATACAGAATACGCTGAGTAAAACTTTCACTGTTCTCTTGTTAATTAAATTAGCAATTTCATATGCATACGTTGCATACTAACTGGCTTTGCCTGCTTCACTGGTCATGAAATATATTACTTATAAATATAAAATATCTCCTAATATACAATTTCGAGGATTTCAATCGCTTTAAAACCTCTCGGATTATTTTGCAGAAATACGTACATAAATCATTTCAGTCTATAATGGACACCTATGAGAACATTGCAAAGTATATATATGTGTTTAGATAGACAGATAGATAAAATGCCGAATTATTTTTACTAGAGTGAAAAAGTAAAGGTCCAGGTAAATAAAAATTCATCTATGCTTGCGTCTGTATTTGCAGAATAGACGAAATAATTTCCAACTTTCACAGGAGCCAATAGTGTCGGTCAGATACCGACCTGATTAGCTATATTAACGGAATAATTGAGTGCAGACTCGTCAAGCCGAAGAACTCAAATTTGTATCCTTCCCTGGTCAGTTTTTAGCTTTTGTTGTTAATTATTAAATCTTATTAGAAGCATGTAATAGAGTTCTAACAGATGACGTCACGAGCATGTTTGCTGAGGGAGAATTGACCCCACAGAGCCATTTTATCATCGCGGAATAGTGTTACAAATTTATTGTAACACAGTGTTGTAAATATATTTGTAAAAGCATAAAAAAAATTCGACTACTACGCTTCCAAAGGCATGGAAAAATTAGCGTTGTCCTTCAGCAAAGTACAGTTGCTAAGAAGAAAGTCACGTGGTTGTTAGAACTCTATATCATTTGGTTGTCAGTTATAATTAATATTACTCATTTCCTTATCGAGACTAATTGTTGTTGTCGGTCGTCTCAGGAATGAGTTCTCTCTCACTTTTCACGATTTTGCATAAGATCAACTAAAGTGTTTTGAGCTCTTTCAAAAGGAGGTGTTAGATATCAGACATTTTTAAAACAATTTTATTTTTCGCTTAATTTATTTTCCAATACATGCAAAGTGGACTAAAATCCCTGACTCATTTTAAATTTTAATATAAATTAAACAGTGTGCGAAAGTGAAGTTTGATTACAATACATCTTACGATGAAAAGTTTTGTTTTAACAAAAAATCAAAATTTCTCTTCTCGGGTGGCACTAATTGTCCCTGTATTTGGTTTTTATAAAATTGCATTTTTTACAGTTTGCCATATAAATCCCCTGACTTAATTTATTACTTTCTTCTATATGTAATATAGAGAAAGTATTGGATTCGTAAAAATTTTCGACCTCGGGTTTTTGATGGATTTACACGTTTTGAGACCTGTAGAACACGATTTGACTATTTTTAGAAAATGTCTGTCTGTCTGTCTGTCTGTCTGTCTGTCTGTCTGTGTGTGTGTGTGTGTGTGTGTGTGTGTGACAAAATTTTGTGGCAACTGTATCTCAGAAACTACTGCACAGAATTTCATACAAATTGGTATGTAGTTGCACCTTGACATAAATTAGTGCCTATCAACTTTTGGCAAAAATTATCTTACAGGTTGCGTTGCCATCCCGCTTTTTCTAAATTATTAACATGGTGATATAGGACAAAATTTTGTATAAATGTGCATAAAGAGAATTATTTTTCAGTAATCATTATGAAATTTACAAGAATTATTTATAATAGAGATAGTCAACTGAGAAAAATTTTTTGTATGTGTAGGAGCCTCGCCACCCCCCCTGGGGGGGAGGTCCCCCCTCGAGGGGAGTAAATTTTCAAGATGGGTATCTTTCGAAAGGTCTCATCAATACCTTTAAAACGAATGGTTGAACTATAAATCTGTGATAATTTAAAACAAAGTTATCGATTTTTTTTACTTTTAACAAAAAAAAACTTAGAAAAAAAATCGTTTTTTTTTTTTTTTTTTTTTTTTTTTTACGAAAGTTAACTAGATTTGGTATTTAGTTGGCCCCTGACATAAACTGGGGCTGATTAGATTTGGGGATCAATCGCTCAACAGGTGGCGCTGTGATCGTATTTTTTTCTAAATTTTTAACATGGCAGTATAGGACAATATTTCGTATAAATGTACATAATGAGAGTTATTGTTAACCTGTGATTGTGAAATTAATATGAATTATTGATAATAGTAGTAGTTAATTAGGAAAAAAATTTGGGGCATCGCTTCCCCCCCCCTAGGGGGAAGTACCCCCCGGGGAGGGTAAATTTTCAAGATGGGTATCTTTCGAAAGGTCTCGTCAATACCTTTAAAACGAATGGTTGAACTATAAATATTTGATAATTTAAAACAAAGTTATCGATTTTTTTTACTTTTAACGAAAAAAAACTGAAACAAATCTTTTTTTTTTTTTTTTTTTTTTTTTTTTTTTTTTTGTTACTGCGTGAATTTGTATAGGAAAATATAGAAGAAAGTCTTGTGGTGGCCACAACATACTAGTTTATCTTGATTTTTTGTAGGACTATGTAACGGACAAAGTATATGGTTTCTTGGTCACTGACACTTTAGTATTAAAAACGCGAATAACACAAGTAATCCAGTACTAAATTAAAGAACTGGTGTACAGTCAATATTTAAACTTGTAAACTACTTTATACACCATAAAATTAAAGAAAGCACTACGGGTTTCGAAAAGACGTGGCTTTTCTTGCAAAATACGTGCTACTACATTGAGGTAAAAGCGAGACTGAAAGCAGGGCAAAATCCAAAGGGGCAAGAGTAATCCAGTTCTTACACAGTCAATGCTAACGAATCAGTAGACTGCGCTGGATTAATTTTTTTGGATGCGGTT
This sequence comes from Salticus scenicus, assembly GCA_963930645.1. NCBI lineage: Eukaryota > Metazoa > Arthropoda > Arachnida > Araneae > Salticidae > Salticus > Salticus scenicus. The sequence continues at coordinate 162,606,531 of OZ005653.1, read as the reverse complement.
CGAACTGTAAAAGTCGTACATTTTGCAGTATTTTAACGAACTTCACCAAGGCCTGATTAACCTCTGAAGCTAGAGGAAGCTCAGTATCATTTAGAGACCTCATTTTATTTGAAATTTTCCAAGTTCATATACATAAAAAAAAAAAAAACTTTATTGTGATATGAGTTTTATCTCCAGATGTTACTTCGCGAACATTTAAAGATTTAAGTTCCTTTCCCTCCAATATATTATTGTATAAAAATATTGCAGGCTATATTTACCTGCAAATTAAAATCATGAAAGTCAGAAATTATTCGGCAGCAATCGTTTAGGATTGGAGTTATCTGGAAAAAAATTTTCATTGACTGAAAATGTAGTTTAAATGCAGCAATATTTTTGCTCTCACATTGCACCCATGCTTATCTATTTTTTAGCCGGATGCAGTATTGAGCTAAATGATTTCAAGTCGAACAAATTGTTGAGATTTAATGCTTTGCATGGTATTAATTTCAGAGTCCCTATTCGCCATCTTCATTACACATAAGTGTATAATATTTTTTATTACATATGTTTACCAGCATCGAAATTTCCAGTTGTTAGTTGTAGAGTGAACTTTCCCAAAATAGTATGCATTTTTTCTTGCTTTAGGCAAATTTTCTCGCAATATGTTTTTTCCTTAAGTGACAATGTAAAGAATTGATATTAGGAATTTGAGGGATTACTTTTTGGGAGCCCTCTTAAATTTCAGAGAGGAAGTTCTTGCTTCCCGAGCCTTTTAGGTAATTAGGTTCTGTATTTCATAAAATAAATATCTTTAATTGTTGAGTTCTATTCCGGCGGAAGAAAAATGTGTTTTTAGAGCATCAAACAATGTCACTCAAATCTGGTTCAATTTTATTCAAAAATAAATTGTTTCAAATAACTCAAATCTGAGCTGCTCACAGCAACTCATAGATTCGGGAGAAATCCACTCAGCATGAGAAATTGCCTTTTAATACTATGAATGAATGAAAAAAGGTTCAAACTGACCAAATTTTCTATTTCTGTTCTAGCAGTTTTGGGTCAAATATTTAATTTTATGTTAAAATTTTTAAAATGTCGGGGTTTTTTGGTCTGCCTTGTATAATAGTTTTGTGAGATATTGGAACAATCCCAAGTGATATACATGAAATCTTTATAACAATACAATTCCTAAATAGTATGAAATACAAATGCGACTGTTTATGGGACTTAATCAAAACCCCGAGCTGATATCATGGGCTGCTTATCTCAAAATTCGAAATTTTTTAAATGCGACCATTCGTTAGATGACGTTTGTTATATATAACCTATACAGGGTGATTTACTGCCAATGCGATAACCTTTTAGGAGAGACAGAAGGTAAAAAGATGATTTGGACTAGCACATAGACGTAAAATTAAATAGATCCAGCATGTCACTGTTGAAAGCAAAACGTTTCTGTTCCACAATGTTTCCAACGTTTGATTCCACTCTTTTAGAAATGGTCGATGAATAACCAGCTCCTGACTCGAAAAATTCTTATCTCCACGGTAATTACTCGAGATGCGACAGTGAAACTTCACTCAAGAATGGCCTGTTCACGTAGCATGGCATGCACAGAAATGTTATTTTATTGTGGTAAAGCGCATTATACTGAATTTTGACAACACAATAATTTCACTGGAAACAGTTGTTACGTCGTTCCCTGTTATTCCACTATGATGGGACTATCCTTTACCCCAATCCATTTTACAGCAGTTCAATCTTGCAACACATAAAGGATTCATTTGGACGTCATAGTATTGGCTGTGGTGATCTGCCTCATTAGCTTGCTAGATCGTCGGATCTTCCAGAATGTTGGAAATTCCGTTCGATGCCAATGCGGCTTATGTGAATGATTGTTCTATAGTTTGTTTTTGAGCACGTTCTATAGCATGCATGCTTTTTGCCATTGCAAAGCTGGTCATTTAAAATTCTTAATGCTTAAATGTTTAATGAAGATTATTTTTCAGAATTCAGGGTCTCCATATGAACATGTACTTCTGCAGTCCAAGACCATGGGAGGCAATCAAGATGTTGGTCATAAACTTCTTTCCTTTTCTGGTCACCAAGGCTGAATATAACGTTATGTTCCCCTTATCAAAACTATTGAAGATGTGGTACAGAGAAGGAGCTTATTTCCACATGCAGAGTACAAAGCCAGATACCCTAGGTAAGTATTGCCTCCTTTTTCCTAACAGGGTTAAAAACTAATAGATTAACAGATCAGGAGCCCCAACGTACCATCTGTAATTCTCATTACTAATCCGTTAATTTTTATTTATTCTATGTTATAGATACATAGAAGGTTAACTCACTTTATAATGAGGTACATATGCTTTTTTTTTTTAACCAGTAGGAGTATAGCACTACTGATAATACACATACATTATCATTATTGTGAAATTAAAACGAATTATTTATAATAATAATAGTCAACTAAGAAAATGTTTTGTAGAAGTAGGAGCAATGCTTCCCTCCTTCCGAGAGGTGTAAATTTTCAATATAAGTGTTTTTAAAAAGAACTCATAAATACCTTTAAATGAATGATTGAACCATAGATCTATGATAATTTAAAGCAAAATTATCTATTTTTTCCCATTATTTTAAACAAAATTTTTTTATCAGATGTCATCTTTTAGGCTCGAAATTCGCTTTCTTTCAACATTTAATGTTATATTTCTCTAAGATGAAAATCGTCTGCATTCATTATAAAAAATAGTTTCAATAATTTGCACTGCACAAATTTGTATAGAAAAATATAGAAGAAAGTTTTGTAATGATCACAAAATACTAGTTTTATTTTTATCGTTATATAATTAATTGCATTTTGTTATTTTTACAAATATTTTTCTAATATTTTATGATATTTAAAAAATTATATAAATTACTTAAATAGGCAGATATAGCTTCTTGATTTATTAATACGAATAATGGGATCGTTTCTTTTCTTTCTTTGTTTTTCTTTTCTTTTTGGTTTACAGTAACAAAATGCAACATGTTCTTAATTTTAACTGAATTCCAGTAAATAAAATAAAAATACAGTGCATTAAATAATTAATTAGCACGCTTAAAACAAGAAAATTGTAAACATGTGGTGTTGGTTTTTACCTCTGAAATTTTCAAAAATGCACGAAATTCTTTGTTTAAACTTTAATATTCTCAGATTTATTCCTCTGTTTAAAAATTCTCAGATTCGTTACATTTTTAAACTTTCATTCTGCACCTCTGCTCACCCTTTTTTTCGCTTGATAAAAAGTCAAGCCGTAGTGGAACAAAGACAAACAATTTTCAGCAAATAAACATCTTTTCTCTTCTTTTTTTTTAAATTCAGGCTGCGCCATGGCGGATAGTCCAGCAGGGGTAGCTGCCTACTTGTTGGAGAAGTTTGCGTACGCCACTAATCCTGAGCACCTGAAGCTGGAGGACGGTGGATTGACAGAGAAGTTTACGCTGGACGAACTGCTGACGAATGTCATGCTCTACTGGATCAACAACAACTTCACGGCAGCCGCACGATTCTACAAAGAAAATCTCAAAGACATCTGGAAACGAACACACGAGAGGTAACACCCAGTAATTAAATAAAAAAAAATAATTGTGTTCTAAAAAATCTGGTGCGTAACAACACGCGGCTTCCATTGTCTACTGCAAAAAATTATAACGTCGTTTTGAAGATAGTGTAGTCAGAAGACATAAAACCAACTTAACTAATCAGACATATACCAATTTTCCTGCAGTAACAAACCAGTACGCGTAAATACATCCAAAAAATTGAGTTTTAAGAAATTGTAGAGCCGTTTATTCAGACACCCACTACCGAGATTTAAAACTGACAGTTGGGACTCCTGTCAATTTTCATATGCTAACTAATGAATACATGCAAAATGACATCTAAATGAAGGTTTACGTAGCAAATTTGAAGAAATTCATTAGAGCTGTGTTTGAGATACCGACTTTTGGTCCCACTTCGATTTTCACCAAAACTCCATGAACTCATATGTATTAGCTAATAGATATGGATGGACATTTAAAAAAGAGTTAAACGGCTTTACAGATTTTTAAACTCGTTACCTTAAGACATCCACTTTCGACACCTAAAATTGGCCTAAAATTCACGATGCCTATGAATTTTCCTGCAGTAATTAACTAATACATACGTAAGGAACTAATGCGTCTAAAAAAAAGGGTTTATACAGCAACTTTGAAGCAAGTCGTTAGTCATTTTTTTGTGATACGGTCTTACGGTTCCACTTCAAGTTTCCAATTTTCGCCAAAAGTTGAAAACTCATCTATACATCTGACCCATCTTAATTATAAAGTTTTATTTCTGTATTGAATATTTGCTTTCTTTGCCAAATAGGAAAATATGACATAAATAGTATAATATTATTGGGCTTAGAAAGCAGAGCACGCAAATTATAATGCATATTGATGAGTCCATATTAAAACGAAACACTTTTAATTAGACGAACACTCACATCACATAGTTACATATAGAGAAACAAATATTCAACAAGGTACAGGTAAAAGATGCGCCGTACGAAAAACAGTCCAAGTGGTGGCGCGCCAGTCGTTATTGGAATGATCTATTATACAGTGAAGGAGGGTAAATACAAGAGGCATTGGTAATGGAAAATAAATGTAACCTAACACCCCCCCCCCCCACAATGTCGACGTATTTACCCAAATAACAATGTTACATCTTCCAATCCCATAATTTTACAACAGTTGTAATGTTTTGATGATGTTAATGCTTTTGTAAGAATATCAGCCCCCATATTTTCAGTAGACACAAAATTTAAATCAATAATTCCATTTTTTAGTGCATCCCTTATGAAATGATGCCTAATATCTATATGCTTAGTGCGCTTATGAAAGATCGGATTTTCAGCTAATTTAATAGATCCTAAGTTATCTGTAAATATACTCACTTTTTCAATTTTGCCATCAGATAACTCATTTAGTAATTTACATAAATATATCCCTTCCTTAGTGGCATCGGATAAAGCCATATATTCGGCTTCCGTTGATGAGAGAGCTACGGTACACTGTTTACGGCTTTCCCATGTAATTGCACTTCCGCAAAATATAAAACAGTAACCTGTATATGATCTACGGTCATCGAGGCAATTCCCCCAATCCGCGTCAGTGTAACCGAACAAAGGCTCATTACTTTTTCTAAATACAAGTCCAAAATTTATTGTATCGTAAAACTCGTTTAGCGGCAGTCCAATGAGTTTTATCAAAACAAGTTAGAAATTGACTTAATTGACTGACGGAATTTGCAATGTCCGGCCTGGTGGAAGTTGCAAGATACATCAAACTTCCAACTAATTCACGGTAGGGATATTCGTTTTCACAACATTTTTCGGCCTTTTTTAATCGCATGCTTGTATCCATAGGACAAGCTACGGGCTTGGCTTCTGTCATGCCAAAACGCTCTAAGAGCTCTCTAATATAACTATGTTGACTCATTGTTATAAGGCCATTTTCTAACTGAAAATTTATCCCTAGACAATATTTAACTATGCCTGAATATTTAACATCTAGTTTTTTATTAAGATGAATTTTGAAGTTTTCTAACATATCAGGGTCCTGTGACATAAACAATATGTCATCAACGTAAATCATTATAAGAGTCAACCCTTTATCACTTTTAATATAATATAAACATGGATCTGCATTTGTTTGTTTTGCTCCGAAATCATTCAAAATTTTATTTAACTTAGTGTTCCAACATCTCCCGGCCTGCTTGAGGCCATAGAGCGATCTTTTTAACAAAAGAACTTTATTCCCTACATTTAGATATTTAAGAATCTCGGCTGCTTTATCAGATATGTCCCTATCGCAATTTTCATTTATAATTATTTGAAGTATTTCTTTAAAGTAATCGGGAACTTCCATAAAAATTTCCTCATCTAATTTTCCATTCAAATATGCTGACGTTATGTCAAATTGATGTATTTTTATTCCTAATTTAGCAGCATAACCTGCTAAGATTCTAATAGATCCCATTTTTGCTACCGGAGAAAAAGTTTCACGAAAATCTATACCAATTTTTTGACTAAATCCGCGAGCTACTAATCTCGCTTTATATTTCAAAAGAGATCCATTTTGATCATATTTTTTTGTACCTTTTATGCATTGTTTCTGGGGCCTTTCTACTACTTCGAATGTATCATTTTTTAATATTACTTTTATTTCGTCAGTCATTGCTTTATACCAATTCGAACCTTCCGGACCTTTCAAGGCATTATTTATTTCTATTTCCGAATTAAAACTATAAACAGCATTTGCAATTGATTCCGGCTCCCTAATTATTTCGCGATTACGCAATGACAATATGTTTTTCTCTTCTGAATCCGATGGCGCAGAAACAAGGACACGTGACAGTTCATCTTTTTCATTTTTTATTTGAGGAGGAGAAATTTTTTCTGACTGCTGCATGTGTGAGTCATTTTGCGATTCGCTTAATTGTATTTCTCTTTCAAAAACATCTGGATACAATTGACCTATTTTTGAAACATCATTAGATTTCGCTTCAAAAAATTTTACGCTACGGGATATAATTACTGTATTTGATCCAGGAAGATAAATACGAAATGCTTTAGAATTTTCTGAATAACCCACAAATATCCCTTTTTTAGACCTTGGGGAAAATTTGTGTTTAGGGTGGTTATTGAAATAATAAGAAGTGCAGCCAAAAGATTTAAAATAGCTAACGTTAGGTGTTATATTATTCCATAATTCATATGGGGTTTTTCCATTTAAAGCTTTTGTTGGGCATCTATTTCTTATATAATTAGAAGTATTAATAGCTTCTGCCCATAAATTTAAGGGTAATTTTGATTGTGATAATAGACAACGGGCCATTTCGACGAGAGTTCTATTTTTCCTTTCACAAACACCTGATTGCTCCGGGCAATAAGGGGTTGTTAATCTATGCTGAATACCATTTTCTTTCAAGAAATTTTCAAATTCAGTCCCAATAAATTCGTCCCTATTATCACTCATGAATTTTTTTATTTTTATAGATTTTTCATTTTCCCAAAGAAGTTTGATTTCTTTAAAAGCATTCAATGCCTCATCTTTAGTTTTTAAGAATTTTACTGCACAATAACGAGAATAATCATCAATAAAAGTAATAAAATAAAGGGACTTACCTATTGAGGGAACCCTAATAGGCCCACAAAGATCCGAATGAACTATTTCTAACATTTTTGTAACACGATCTGAGTGCTTAGGAAAAGGAGCACGGGTCATTTTATTTAACGCGCAAACTTCACAATTGAAGTCGGATACCTTTTTAATATTTAACCCCCTAATATGACCTTTTAAATTTGAATCAATCAAATGTTTTACATTTAGATGACCCATTCTACAATGCCATTTTTCCACATCGGCAAAAATATTTTTAGAACTATCGATTGATTCACTCGAAAAATTAACTGCATTATTTATATTTGCATTATTATCCCGGTTATAATAAAGTTCATTTTTTCTGTCCGCAATTAGAGTCACATTTTTTTGTCTGTTATTTATAATAGCACATTTGTCTTTAAAAGTTACAGTGAAACCTTTGTCGCACATTTGTGACACGGACAATAAGTTCGTTTTCAATTCTGGAACCAATAGAGCATCATTGATCTCTACAGTTTGAAGTTTTGAATTGACTTTTGTTTTAATTAATATTTTACCAACACCGGACACATCAGTTGTTTCATTATTCGCTAAATTTACAGATTTTATATCCGTATCCTTTAAATTGTGAAAATTGGATTCATCCTTCCCCATATGTCGAGTACAGCCGCTGTCAACACACCAAAGATTCTCGGATTGTTCTTTGAATAATATGTTCGTATTCGTTGAATTTGTGCTGGCCAGTAGTCCTAAACTGTTTTGTCGATATTTAAATGATTTATCTTTTTCACACTGATTTGCACGGTGACCGATACGTTTACATTTCCAGCAAGTAATTTTTGAATTATCTCTTTCGTTCTGAGTGTACTGTTCAGTAATCTTAGGATATCTTTTATTTTTATTCCACGGAGCAGGTTTCTTTCGGAAATTCCCAGTCATGAACGCTCCATCGTTCGGTCTGTCATCATGGCGTCTGGCGTCGTTTTCTTCTACTATTTTTATTCGTAGTACTTCTGGTTTCGGTAGCTCATCCCTGGATTCTATTGCGCACCGGAAATTTTCATAACTGGATGGTAGGCTGTATAACAACATCACAGTTAACAAGTCATCATCTATTCTAATGTCCATTTCAGATAGTTTATCGACTATGTCAAAAAACTTTCGAAGATGATCTCGAATGCTCACAGAAGAGGAATCTTCCATTTTATGTTGAATAAGCGATTTTAACAGTGACGCTTTTCTAGCGGGGCCTTTAGATTGATATATTTCTTCTAATTTTTTCCATATATCCAGGGATGTTTCACAGTTTTTTATTTGTTTCAGTTCAGAAGGCGATATACACAAAATTATGTCGGCTTTGGCCTTTTCATCCATATCAGTCCATTTATCGAACGCTTCTTTTGATTTCGCATCACCTGCCACGAGCTCTGGCTTTGGTTTAGAGCCAGATACATAAATCCAGGATTCATTTTTTATCAAGAGTGCCTTCATCTGTATTTTCCAAGTTTCGTAATTGTCTTTGTTTGGCGTTTCAATACGTAGTGTTCCATAAGACGCCATTTTTAAACGTGGTCGTCTATCTAACAGATAAAAGTCTATTTATCGTAAATAAAAATTAATTTGCTCTGGGCCCATAACCTATTGGGCTTAGAAAGCAGAGCACGCAAATTATAATGCATATTGATGAGTCCATATTAAAACGAAACACTTTTAATTAGACGAACACTCACATCACATAGTTACATATAGAGAAACAAATAGTCAACAAGGTACAGGTAAAAGATGCGCCGTACGAAAAACAGTCCAAGTGGTGGCGCGCCAGTCGTTATTGAAATGATCTATTATACAGTGAAGGAGGGTAAATACAAGAGGCATTGGTAATGGAAAATAAATGTAACCTAACAAATATTACCAAAAACACATATCCAGTATTAATCACGCACAGATAAATAAAGTAGCGGAATTCTTTAGCTTAGAACTAATTATTCTTTATACACGTATTATTTTCTACAGAAGTCGTACAACTGTTCACATCGATCCAAATTATATCTTAAGATTATCTGCATGTTAGACTATAGAATCAGTGAGCAAAGCCACGTAAATAAGTAATCAAATGTGCACAAGGGTACTTTATTGAAACGTTAGCTGTGAGCGCAATTGCACAGAATACAGAAACGTTATACGACATGTTACAGGTGCCTGAATACTGAAATTTTGTATTTAGTAGAGGATATGATCACTCTTGACTACAGTATAGAGTTTACAATTTTTTTCTATACTGAGGGCGATTTCGTCAAGAAGTGATTGTGGCATCCACCTCCCAATCAGCTCCGAAATAGCTCGGTTATCGTGAAAAGACTGGAGAAGCTCAAGTTTCTCCTCTCAAATTTGAGGGGGGCGGGGTATATAAAATGACTGAAAACTCGACCTTAAATTCCCAATTTGAGATTTTGATACTGAAACTTAATTCATTTCTGAAAAAGTTCGCTTAAAACGTAAGAAATGTAGATACTGTTTTGAGAAAGTTGTATTAATTAACCACAAAATCCTAAATGTGAGTAGAAACTAACCAGACATATAAATCTATAACAACTATAAACATAACCACTGATTTTTTGTATGTTATATTTTTATATGTCAATATTAAGGAGGGGGGGGGGGAGATTTTAATTTAAATTATGCTAAAACATGTATAAGAATTAAATTTCTGTCATTAATAAGTTTTTTCTAAGTGCGTAGAGATTAAAAAACTTTTTTCAAATAAAAAGGTCCCCGGAATGACATTTATTTTCCCCTAGCTTCAGGGCATAGCCAAGCCCTGTTCCCATTCCTTGAAGTGCCTATCGCAGCTCCATTATTGGTGGCTCCGGCTAGTCACGTGCTGCCAAATATCTTTGAAACACGTCCCATTCGTATTTTATACGATTTAGTTCCAGTGACTTTACAAGCCAGTCTATTTGTTAAATGCTTTCCCTCGAGAGCCCTGAGACTACCACTATACAATGAAATATGTGTTCAAAAGGAAGTGCAGACCCACACCGCCTCTAAAGCTAAAGGTATGCGTGAGATGTTTCAGAACCTTGGTTTATAATAACGGACCCCAGTTATTGAATCTCCTTGAATCGAACAATGAGGTCAGTATGGCTATCAAGCATGATAGACCCCTCACAAGATTTCTGACGCCTCCAAATACCAAATCAACTCTTTTCGATAATACTGGAGGAATGACTGCGTGTCTTCTTCTCTTTCCAGTTATGTACCATTACCTGAGTCGTTCGTTACACTAAAGCGACTTTCAGTAGTAAAGAGACCTGTATCTCTTTCTTGCTGTGCAGAACACAGTAACACTTAGTGTTCTTGTCATCACAAATCCACACGGTGAGGAGTCGGTTACCGTTCTCATCTTTAGGCACCATTTTTTTTAAATTAGTTACTGTGACTTTTTTGAAGTTTTGTCACTTTTTCAATCTTCTTTTAGACTTCGAGGAAACAAATATAATTTATCATAGTTTCTGCACAAATTTGACTTTTTACTTTGGACATAATTGTACATTTGTTTTAAACTTTACTTTGATGTCTTGAAATAGTTTTAGAAGAGATTTAAAAATGAAAGATTATTGCAAGTATGCCTATAACACTATGCGTTTTCATTTATTTCTATCATTGAAAAAGTTATAAAGGTTGCCCTTACATTGTCTTTTATAAATGTCTTAAAATTTGAAAGTCATAAAATTTTTTAACATAAAACTTTATAGGACTTAATTTTTTTAAGTCATAAAGTTTTGGGATATAAAACTTTTAAGATCTGTTTATTATTACTGTGCTCTGTAATTTTATAAAGTTTTAAAAAAGTATAGGCTATTTAGGTTCACTATAAAATGTTTCTTGTTAAAAATGATATTAAATAGCACGCTACTGATTTCTGTACAAGAATTGCCAAAAATGTTTAAATACAGGGTGATTACAAAAAAACTATCCCGATATAGGGGACCATAGCTATCATACCGTTCACAGAAACTGAATAAAAATGTTATGGAAGATAGTTCGAGGTTTGCGCTCAAGAATCGCATAAAAAACAACAGTTAAACTCTAACAGTTACGGTTACAGTGACAATTTTTCAAAAATTTCAAATGGCAACTCCTACTTTCTTTTTATTCGAATAGGATCTCCATAGCAAAAAACCATAGAGTTGGAACGGTACTTGTAACACGAAATCCGCGAGCGTTAGGCAGACTAAGAAGAAAAGAGAAAACAATTGTGATGTGCTTACCAGAGCACGACTTTCATTTCTTTAATGACGTCACATTTCGGACTGAGTCTTTGGCTCTGACTAAAGTCTACTGATAGAGCTTCGAAACGAGAAAAGACGATGGCAGTCTTAATTTCATGTAAGGCTATTAAACAAGGGCTCTAATTTCATGGTTAGTCGTAAGACTCAGTCATGATTGACATCATCGCACTAGATGAAAATCATGGGCTTCATCGTTGCCCATGTGTCTGTGTCCAAAGGCGCAATGCCTCTGTGGCATTTTTTCCGTTCAAGTAATAAATATTTACAATTTTCCCACGTTGTTTCCCTGTAAGCGGCATATTATTCACAGAGTGAGAAAGCAAGATACACGTCACGCATTTCACAATGCCTTATTTTTCAACTAGGGCTATGACGTCAGTCATGACGGTGTCTTACGACTAATCACAAAATTAGAGCCCTTATTCAGTAGCCTTACATGAAATTAAGAATACCATGGCCTCTTCTGCTCGTTTCGAAGCACAATCAGTAAACTTTAGTCAGAGCCGCAGGCGCAGTGTGAAATGTGACGTCATTAAAAAAAAATGAAAGTCGTGCTCTGGTAGGCGCATCACAGTTGTTTTTCTTTTCTTTTTAGTAGATTTTTGTACTATAGGTACCGTTCGAACGCTGTTTATGGTTTTTTGTTATGGAGATCCCGTTCCAATATTTAAAGAAAAACAAACAAAAGTAGGTGTTGCTAATTCAAAATTGCAAAATTTTGTTACTAACTGTAACTGTTAGAGTTTAACTGTTGTTTTTCATATGATTCTTGAGCGCATACCTCAAAATACCTTGAACCTTTTATTCAGTCCCTGTAAACGGTATGACAGCTACAGTCTCATATGAATCCTTTAGCTGCCAAGTGGTGCAAGTCCAAAAGTACATTTTAAGAAAAAAGGGCTTTTGTGTTCATGCTCACACTTAATTCTAAATAAATGCTATTGAATTAAATTTTCACAGTTTGCACAAAAATATGAGAAAATTAATGTATAAAAAGCAAATATAAGAAATCTTTGGTAACAAATTGAAAAACATATAGAATGTTGTCTTTAATTTTTCTTTCAAAAAATTGTTCAGCAAAACACTGTATGTGAATAAATTTCTTAAATTTAAATGCTAATTTGAGCTAAATAATAATATATCAATCATGAAGTTACATTTTAACAAATATTTATTTTCTTTATTTGTTTTGAAAAAGATTCAGTTGTACACCAGGAGAATAAACTTCATCAGTAAATGTTTCATAGTTTTTATTGTTACAGCAAAGGTTTAAGAGAAATTGAGTAGGTTTAGATTGGTAAAAATTAATAGCAACAAAATGTCTCTGCAAACATTTCTTACTTATCTGTAAACAACACTTTACTTAATCACTGACTTTTGAGGTTATATTTGTTTACCGCGTGTACCGGCTTACACCACTTGTTCCCAAATTGCGCAGCAGTTTCGTTCAGTTGACAAACAATGTGCTGCTCTCTCACAAGGGAAGTATGAATGAGTAAAATTCCGATTTAAACAAAACCGAGCTTAAATTAAAGAGCATGGTCGAAAACATACGGTAGCGTACAAATTTCTGCAACTACCCCCATGGAGCGAGAAAACGACCCTAAAAGTTTTAGTTGTTTCTGTAAAAACCTACGAAAGACACTCCGTTAGCAAGACGGTGTGGGACAGTGGTTAGAGTATTCAATTCCAGTGCGAAAGGTCGTGAGTTCGAACCCAGGCGACTGCTCGTAATTTTATTTTATTTTATTATTATTTTTAATATTATTATTAATATATATAAATGAAATAAAACAAAATATTAAAATAAATGAATAATTTTAGAGAAAATAATTATGAAATTAAAAATAAATATACTCTATACAAAGATATTATTAAGGAATATAGGGTAAAATTATCTCTTTACGGGAAAAAAAAAAAAAAAAAAAAAAAAAATATATATATATATATATATGTTTCAATTTACAAATTTAGTGTCAAGTTAATAATGACTATGATTAGAAATTAAAAAAAATGATCAAAACATAAGCATTTTTCAATTTATAAGCGCAACGTATAAACGAACATTTATCACAATAACGACTATATAAGTAAAAGTTCTTTCTTTTTCCGCATGAAAAATAATTCAATTAAAAGCAGACGATCAGCTTTTGAAGGCGCTTTATGCTTTAGCAGCGTTGGCAAAAAATATTAATTAAGAATTTATATAAAGCAAAAATAAATAAATAAATAAAGGTTTTCTTTGAATTATTCATTTATTTAATTTAGAAAGAAAAATTAAAAGCATTTTTTTGCTTGAAATAAAATGTTTTAATAATTTAATAGAAATACTATTCATTTTTATGTACGAAGAATAACAAAATTAAAAGCAGACGATCGTCATTTGCTACTAGCGGCTTTGACGTAAAATATTGATAAAAAAATTAACTGAAACTTTAGGAAAGGAAAAAAATGTGTAATAAAATTTATTTTCTCTTAAACTCGTCATTTATATAAATGACAAAGAAAAATTAAAAATATTTTTTTTCAGTTGAAAAAAAAAGTATTTTGTTAATTTAATCAAACATTTAAATATAGATTTTTAATTAAATTTAATAATTATCTTCCTTAATTTTTTACCTTTATTTTATTAAAAAAAAAGTATGCATATAATATATCTCTATATGCATATTTGGGAAAGAAAAAAAAAAAGGTAGTGTTCCGCCGGGGCTCGAACTCAGGAACTACATAACACGAATCCAAGAACTTGCCACAGCACCATGCTTCTGCGAGCTAGAGTCTTTTTTTTTACGATTTTGATAAAAAGCATCTAAAAGTTTAATGGTCATTTCTTGCCCCCTGGGGAGTTGTTGCAGCAAATTTGAACGTTATCCTATGTCTTCGACCATGCTCTTTAATTTAAGCTTGATTTGGTTTAAATCGGAATTTTACTCATTCATACTTCCCTTGTCAGTGGTATAAATGTAAACTAGGTCTTTACACCACTTGGCAGTTAAGGGCCTCATATATCGGGATAGTTTTTTATAATCAACCTGTATGTAATGGTCTAAGAGAGTATTTCTTTAAAGCCTATTTTAATAAATTTATACTGTACAGAATATAACGATATTATCTAATATTATTTAGTTGTATATAAATACACTCTATCACAAAAAATATATGCACCCAGAAGGAAATAAGCTACAATCGGGAAACTTAACATGTGTGTAGTGTATGAAGGGATAAGCAAATAATTAAAAATCGTAAACAAAAGATCGTTTTATTAAGAAATTATGGCATCAAAAAGGTTACAAATCAGTAAGTAGTAAAGCCAACTCTGGCAGATATACAAGCTGTACACGGCGTGGCATCGAATCAGTTAGGTCACCTATGTCTACCTGCGGAAGATCACGCCATAATCTTTGCAACTGGACAGTTAATTCACCAGTATTCCGGCACGGCTGCAGTTGCCTTCCTACCACGTCCCAGACGTGCTCTATTGACGATCGGTCTGGTGACCTGGCAGACCATGGGAGTACGTCATATTCTTGAAAACATTGTTAGGAGAGTCGAGAAGTATATGTGGATGAGCGTTGTCTTGCCGATAAATGACACCTGGGCAGCTTGATAGCATAGGCAGCACAACCGGCGTTAAAATGCTGTCCACGTAATGCGAGCCGTCATAGTACCTTGAAAGACGACTGGAGGTGATCGTATTTCCCAACAAATCGCTCCCCACACTGTCACACCTTATGTAATAGCTGTATGCAGCTCGACAACAAATGCCGGATTAGATCGCTGGCCTGGCTGCCTCCACATGCATGCGCGGTGGTCATTAGCACTGAGATTGAATCGGGATTCATCACTGAAGATCATACGCCTCCAGTCGGTCACACTCCAGCTTGCTCTGGGTCGGCAAAAATCCAGTAGACACTGTCTATGATGTGGGGTCAGTGGTAGGCGTCTTTAATGGACGTCGGCTCCTTATACCAGCGTCAGCCAGTCGTCTCCGAATGGTTTCCCTTGATACTATTGGATGCCTAGAAGGTGGTAAATTGCGTTAAATCGATGTTAATGACGCTGTTGGTGCGAACGTGGCCGCTCTTCTGAATGCGCGATCTTTGCATTGATTTGTACTCCTGGGACGTCCTGACCCTCTTCAACGGTTGACTCTCCCTTCCGGGATCCACTGTTGCCAATACCGAGTAACTACCATATCGCTCCGACCAAGGTAGCAGCCGATACGCTTGTACGACCAACCTACTTCTCTGAGGCCTACTATTTGGCCCCTCTCACTGTCCAACAATTGCCTGTACTGCCACCGGTTACGTCTCAGAGGCATCTCATTCACAATATCGTCTATCAAAATCGACAGATCCGTTTGAATAGCTCTGCGGTGCGATAAATCATGCTTTTAAACTTTCTCAGTTGCGCAGTTCACATGCGCATAGCGCGTTTTGCCTTGTCTCATTGGCGTTGAAATTTAAATCATTTGTATATCTCTTCTCTTATCATACTACACTTGTACCGAATTTCATGATATTGATTCAATTTCTTCTGGGTGCATATGTTTTTTTTTTTTTTTTTTTTTTTTTTTTTGACAGAGTGTATGCTTTATACAGTATGTAGTATGATTAGCCTAAATTATTGATTTACAAAACCACAAAAAAGACATTAAGATACATTAGGAGAGGGAAATTGTGCGATGTGCATTTTCACTTGCGTTATACATACGTATTTCTATCACTTTCCAATAAAGTTGTTTTTAGGTTTTTCACAGTTACTATAAAAAGTTTCCTATTTATAGTTGTACATCTCGGCCATCTGATTTGTACAGGGAATGACAAAATAATTCGGATGTAAAGTGGCGGTGCTGTAAAATTAGTCTCCCTTGCAAATTGTTTAAGGGGGAGAGGGCTTCTCAAAAAATATAAAGGCTCAAATAATTGCTTATAAAAATATTTTTTACTTGAGAGAAAAAAAAAAAAAAAACTTAAATTTTCGGTCACTGTCGTGTAATCACCTGTTATGACGTATTGTTTTAAGACCTAGGACCGCCTACCATGCACTGCTGGTCTTGCGGGGTCCTATATAGCCTCCTAAAATCTAAGAGTGGCACTTTTTTTAAAAGCGTATAATACCTATCTTCGCACACAGCTAAACTCAATCTTATTCTATAGAGAAATTTTTTTATAAAATTACTTATTATCTAATGTATATTTTTAAAATTTCGTATTCACATTCAGAAGATTCACAACTGTTAAATTTGTACTCGTTTTCGAAAAATTGATGTTTTAAAATTTAAATATTTTATTTTTGAGTTTAAAAATGCGAAAAAAGTAGCTAATTACATTTTTTTTTTAGCTCTAAAAAGAATATTAAATATTCGAAAAATAAGTTTTTGGAATACGAGTGCAAATTCAGCATTTGTGAATTTTCTGAATGTGAACATTTAAAAAATTCATTAGGTAATGAGCAATTCCATAAAAAAATTTTCCTCGTAGAATAAATAACAGGGTTTGAATGGTCGGCGAGGTATTGTACTCTCTTAAGCATATTTCAACATCATCTTACTGCACAAAACTAAAATTAGCATACTTTTTTCATGCAATAAAAAATGTTTGTAGCTTACCATACCATTTTCTGTAAGAATGATTCATTTATGGGGCAGCACAAAAATATTCAGATTCTTTATGAGCAAATTATTGGAGGTAACATATTTAGTTGAGTTATGCAGTTTTAACCTCAATTGTTGAAAAACACTTATGACGTAGTATTTTTTATTAATGGTTAAGAACAGTTGAAAAGAGGAAAGTTTTCATAATCTATGCGAGCTGCACAACCTTTTCTTGAATTTTGTTGTCTGCAATGTTACACACATGGTAGCAGGCATTTTACCAGTGTTGTCCATTCTTTTTTGAGGTCCATTGGTTATTCATAGGGAAAAAAAAGAAAAGTCATACCTAATGAAATTGCTGCAGCATTGTAAATTTGAATTTCATAATTTACTGATAATTTTTTGTTGGATTTTAAATCTTACTATTATTACTGTTTCAGGTTAACTGTGACCGTGCCCACCGGCATTGCTTTCTTTCCCAATGAAGTCCTGATGTTTCCAAAGACCTGCATGTCGGAGCAGATACCCAATTTGGTTTCTTACAATATTATGCCTCGAGGCGGGCACTTTGCGGCGCTTGAAGAACCTGAACTACTGGCGGATGACATTTGGCAGTTCGTGAAAAAAGTTGAAAAATGAGAAAAATTGTTTTTTCTTTCACATTTCGGTTTGTTTCTTGGGATCAAACTAATGCCAAAAGTGAATAAGGAGATCTAAACCATCAGATACTGAAAAAACTGTTTTTCTCTAATGGATGCTTGTGAAATCAAAGAAATATCTTTCTAAGATGTGCAGCTTGATAAAATATCAGCACATCTAGTTTCAATCAATGTCTATGAATTATTCTGTTATGAATATACATATGTATATATATATTTTCATTCAGACTGAGCAGAAAGAAGTGCTTAATGTTATGTAATTTCGGATTTTTTTTTTTTTTTTTCTTCTTCTAACTCCAGAAATTTAAAAGAGAACGTATTTAAAAACCCATAATTTTTAGATATTTAGAAAAATATATTTGAAATAAAAAAAATTTCATTGCTGCGTTTTGATATTACATAAGATGTCCTCCAAATTGTTTCGATGAAGATAGAAAACAAGTATTAGCTATTTTGAACAACTAAGAGATACACTGTAAAGAAAACATGTATTTTCATTAAGGATACGAAATCATAAATGCTTTTACTGTTTATATATATATATATATAATATATATCAGTCAGGAAATGGTTCTACATAATACAGAATACAATTTGATAGGATGAGGAAATCCTAAATATCTTATAGAAACGGTGATCAAACTTAAGTTTTTGTTTGTGTCTGCTATGCCCTTTGGTTTTAATATTAAATCCTCGTCCGTTTAATGTAAAAATTGGTTCAGATAAAATGAACTGTGTGCATATTCTTTTTTTTTTTCTTTTATGGTCGCTTTGGACTTGCACAAAAATTGAAAGAAAAAAAGTATATTCATTTTTTCAAAGATTGACTACCGTTTCTATTGAAATCTTGAATAATTACTTAATGCATATAAATAACATAATTGTCTGTGATCATGCTTTATTGTGGACAGTTAACATTACAGTTATTGTGGACTTTAAAACGTTATTATTTTTTCTTTCTTTTTTTTTAATGCTGTATATGGTATTTGTGTTGTTTATGAAATAAATTTATTTTGCTCTTTTTAACTGGTTTTCTTTTTATAAAGTAGATTCTACACCTATTATACATTGATTATGAGCCTACTTAATTGTCTATAATCTTTCAGAATTCAGCACTGAATAAAAAAAACTGCACAATGAATGTTACACATTAAATATTTGTTTAAAAGTTGTTAAAGTTAGAGGAATGGTTTTATTTGAACATCTTATATATTAAAAAAATTTATGAAAACTAAAGTCAGTCCATCTGGCCGTTCTATCCGGCCGATTTCCTTCATTTTTTTTTAAATGAAAGGTATTTAGACACAGATATGTCATCAATCATTGAAATTTACTCAACTCCCACCTTACTCAAGTTATACTCAAACGCGGTTCTTCCCTGTACATTTCTTATGGGACACATTCACTCAAGCAATTCGAATTCTCATAGCTCCTCTTCTAATGAATGGATCTTGATCATTTCACTCTCAGAACACTCAGTGGATCAAGCTCTTTCTTTTGAGCTATTAACTGCTTAAATTCGTTGAGTTTGAGGAAAGTTATGCGTGCACAATCAACTTTACATTCAATTTTTTCAAGAATTTTTCAAGATTTTCCTTCACTCAAACCTCTATAACTAGAGTTCTAATTAACGTAGGCTGTTGACACAAGTCCAAGAACACTCAGTGGATCAAGCTCTTTCTTTTGAGCTATTAACTGCTTAAATTCGTTGAGTTTGAGGAAAGTTATGCTTGCACAATCAACTTTACATTCAATTTTTTCAAGAATTTTTCAAGATTTTCCTGCGTTTGGTGTAAATCAATTATTTGAAAAAAAAAATTAATATGAAGAAAATCTATATATTAATTTGAAACATGCTTTTGTCTGTCTCTATATTGAGAGAACTACTTGGTGTAAAAATTTGGTTGAGGTGTCTAAAAAAAGGTCTTGGTCTGTAGATGTGCTATGAAAAGAGAAAAATAAAAAAAAGTCGAACGGTAACAGGTTAAAAACACGTTTACGAGCTTAACTAAGCTCCAAATTACTTCAAGGTGAAGAAATTGTACATATGGGGACTAGAGTCAAATACTAAAAAATCACTTTCTGCGAATTTGGAATTTTCGATTTTAAAGGGGGAAAAAGGGGGAAAGTAGATTTGGAGGGGGGGGGGGGGAAGGGGGGAAATTAGTTTGAGAGGGAAATCCTTTCTAAACCCACACATGTAGCACCTCATTTTAAAGGTCTTGAAAATTCATGTTGATTGGGGATGTTTGTATACAGTATAGTGCGACCCCTGGTGGTGAAAAATGGAACTAGGTGATTTTGCAGTAGGCCCTATCATGTTACACCTTATTTTAAAGGTCTTGGTATTTCCTGACCGTTGGTGATGTTCGTACAGAACACACTGTGCCCCCTGGTGATGGAAAGTGCAACTAAATGATTTTGCAGTTGACACCACCGCGTGACACCTTATTTGAAAGGTCTTGAAAATTCAAGACGATTTGTGATAAAGGTCTTAAAATTTCATGTTGATTGGGAATGTTTGTATACAATATAGTGCGCCCCCTGGTGGTTAAAAATGGAACTAGGTGATTTTACAATAGACCCTATCATGTTACACCTTATTTTAAAGGTCTTGGTATTTCCTGACCGTTCGTGTTCTTCGTATAGAACACGCTGTGCCTCCTGGCGGTGGAAAGTGTAACT
The DNA here is from genome assembly GCA_963930645.1 of Salticus scenicus. Lineage (NCBI taxonomy): Eukaryota > Metazoa > Arthropoda > Arachnida > Araneae > Salticidae > Salticus > Salticus scenicus. Next base: position 162,586,138 of record OZ005653.1, on the reverse strand, counting down.
AAAGGATTTTGCAGTTGACACCACCATGTGACACCTTATTTGAAAGGTCTTGGAAATTCAAGGCAATTGGTGATGTTTGTATACAACATACTGCGCTCCCTGGTGGAGGAAAGTGGATTTTGCAGCTCGTGCGTAGCATGCCTGCTATACGGTGCCGAAGCCACAGGCAGCGGTAACACGAGTCAGAGGTTCGTTCGGTTCAAGATTAATTTTTGAGAATTTTTTCATGTTATTAGCGGGCTGCATATACGCTGCCGCAGGCACCGGGTCACGAGCCCGAGTTCCGTTCTGTTTGAGGTAATTTTTTTGTTACAGATGATTATTATTATTTTTTTTTTATGATGCTTTCATTTAAAAATAGAAATTCAAACAAAATCGAGTTAAAGATATAAAACCATACAAATTTAAGGTGCATTTAAAGCATGGGCCCGGGCAATGCTGGCGGGTTCGTTCCGTTTCAGGTTAATTTTTTGAAATTTTTTCATGGTATTAGCGGCTAGCGTATGCGCTATTGCAGGCACCGGGTCACAAGGCAGAGTTTCGTTCGGTTCGAGGTAATTTTTTTTGTTACAGCTAATTATTTTTTTTTCGCAATGCTTTTATTTAAAAATGGAAATTCAAACAAAATCGAGTTAAAGATATAAAATCATACAAATTTAAGGTTCATTTAAGGTTATTATCATAGGCCCGGACAGCGCCGAACGGGTCAGTTAACATATAGTCTTAGTATTAAACGAAATAGAAAATAAAAGATAGCAAATGTTTATTTGGAGTCAGTTTGACATCACATTGACAGTACTTTCTAGAAAGTGATATCATATATCCAATTTCTATTTAAAAGCATTTTTCCGAATTTCTTTTTTTGAAGTGAAATGTCGTAAATTATATTAGATGTTTTAACTTGAAATACATTTAAATAATGATGCGACGATTTTTGAAACATTACGGGCAATAAAGTGACCGTCGAATTCGACGGGTTCCAGCTAGTATCTTTTATTTAAGAAAAAAAAAAAAAAAAAAAAAAAAAGCAATAAATTAGCTATAAAATATAAAACATATGAGAATGAGTTTCACCCCATTGTTTTGAATGCTTTAGAATGTAGGAAAAAGTTTTTTTCTATCTTTCACAGATTTTAATTTAAATGACAATGACCTATTTCAATTAACAAATATAGAGCCCATATACTTTCCAAATTTATTAAGCTCAGACGATTTTTTTTAAAAATCTGAATCGTTTAAAGAGAATTTTTACTGGTATCTCTTGTTTTCATATTAAGTGTTAATCATTTGATTCCATAAGAATCCAAGTTATAGGACTCGATTCTAATAATACGATAATACTAAAGCAAATTTCTTACGGTTTTTCAAATTTGGTTTCCAGACCCAACTCACATGTAAATAGTAAGAAAACTTATCTCATTTCAATGGCTAAACCTTTTTAAAAATTTTCACTCTTACAGTAGTATTTCTACTAATTCACTCTCTGTATTTACAATATATATATATAATCTGTACACTTTAGAAAAATAAATCCCACCACTACCCAAACCTTAATAATAAATGACCAATAATAACAAATAATATCGACCTCTTAAAAGATATCTTTCTGAAATCCACTAAAATCTTGTAAATATTCTAATTTTTATACCCTGAATAAACTAGTTGTAATTGTAACCCAGTCCCCGGTCTGCTCCCCTTTTACCATTTACACGGCTCTGGGATGGACGATAGCGTCACATGTGCTTTTCTCTCCCCGGTAAACGGAAAACATTACAAAATTAAATTTCTTATTACAAAATTAAACTCTACAAACAGAATGCACTATTTCAAACTGAATAATTGGATTGTCCATCTTCCTCAAAAGGAAGAAATACCACACTAGCCAACAGTGCGCCATCTGTACCAAGGGGTATCTATGATATGCTTCGCTTAACGAACTAGAATTGACGTCATCATCCATAGGCCTCACTTAGACCTACCTCAACCTTCCTTGTTTCCAAAGGAATCGAATTTTTCTTAAGAGTTCCAAAAAAATCAGCAGAAAGTCTGCCAGAAGCTTCATAGACCACCACTGTTTTTCGTCATAACATTCTGATAATCGCTCATGTTTGGAACAACAGGAATTGCTATTATTGCTATTTCTAAATCTCGGCAGGATGAAAACATCAGGTAAAATCCTTTTCCGTTCGAGTAAGACTCTTTACGTAGTCGGTCGGGAGCGGGTGTTCTCTGCATATAACACGACCTTCGAAGAACTCTAAATTTGTGTTCGAGCTCAGGTTCTTTCGATATTATGGCCCCCACCACCTTGCAGGTTCAGTACTCAGCAAAGAAATTCAGACCTGCGATCCTCTTCCTACAGTAATAGTCTAAACTATGTCTCCCATCCCGTTCGGCATTTGAAGTTCCGAGGAAAGATTTTTTCGCTATCAATCTCTAGCGGACGCACTTCGCACATTACAGGCCTGACAGAACACGCACTTGTTCCACATATATGCATGTAGGATTCTTCTTAAAGAAGCGGTATTGGTGGATACCGAATAACTTATGTCTGTCAGGACCTGATTAACGAAGAAGTACCCCTGAAGTCGCTGAGTGCTTATCGTCAACTAAGCTTTATGCATGAATCGGCCCGTAATAGCTTCATTCCATTCCTTCTGCAACTTTTCCAGTGTTATACCTCTTAGAGAACGTCTTATGTACCGAGAGCACTGTTAGCTACACTGAAAGTTCTTTTTGATCAATCTCAGATGCCTGCTTTTCTATTAAACTAATTAGTTGAACTGATGGCCTCCCTACATGGGCTTTGATGTGATGCATTACCATCCTGACTTCACTTCACCAGATCTTTAACATCAGCGAACAGCCCTGTGCCGATGCATTAAGCCATAAATTTCTTGTAGCGCCGCCGATCCGGATTACAAAAAGAAATCCACCTCATTGAGTTTACAATTGTACTGTCCGAAAATACTTTTTCAATCGTAATTAAGGCTTTAGCTGCAAATATACGTTACTGTGGTCAATAAAGCGAAACTGACTTTCCACAGTAATGTCCTTTACAGAAACTTCGAGGAACTTGCAGCCCACTCTGCTGTTCTCCACTTTTGATGCATCCGTGTGTAACATATGACATTCTGACACTCAAAACCACAATTTATAGAAGTTTCCAGAAGTTTTTAATTTTGGGATGTATTTTCAAATCTTTAACGTTTCCGGATTGAGATTGGGGCCGTCCATACTCTTTCCCAAACGAACTATGCTAAAAAAAAAACGTTCTATAATTCCACATCCAAGTGCAAGTGTGGTTCCTCTAACTAGACGTTCAACGCGGTCATTGGCACAGTGAGATAACATCTGATCATGCATAGCTGTATGTTTTGTAACCAGTAGTTGGAGAGTAACGGGGGTCATTATACTAGATAGAAGCTACCTTTTACACTTACGTGTGGACCTTGAAATTTGTTCTGACACTTCTTCTCTTAAAGAAATATTAATTATTTAAAATCTGTTGCTGTCAAAAGAGATTTTATCCAATCTATTATTTTATTTGATCCATTCTTCTTTAACAGAGGGAAGGGGGGAGGCGGTGATGTTTTAGTTTCTGGGTGAGCAAATAATGGCAAGTTTAATTTCAGCTATCACACAGATAAGACAGTGAAGCTAAAACACGAAGCGGAATGATGGTAGCACCATTAGTGTCAACAGAGGGGAACTAAGAACTTTCCACTGTGTTAGGTCTACATGAATATCATCTTCGAAAATTGTTTTTCTATATTACGACTAGTTAATAACAGGTTAGTATGTGAAGTTTTCTTTTTCTTTATATTTTATTATTTTTGAATTCACAAAATCATACACAAAACATTTACAGATATTCTTCTAAGAAATAAAATTAATTTTTATAATGTTTAAAAATATATTTTGAAGAACACATTCATATTCAAGTACAAATTAAAATTACAAACTGTAATTTTGAAATAGCAGTATGAAATTTTTAAATATTTAATATTGCTTGGTTTAGTTAACAAAATGCTTTAAAATGAAAAAATATTTTTGGTTTATGTATGTTTTCAAAATTTATTTACTTAATATTTAGTACTGTTTCTTAAAATAAATTGCTTTTGTCAATCAAGTTTGTAAACAATAACGAAGTTGCCAATGAAAACATGGATGCAATAAAAATAAGACGAGCTACTGCATAAGCTGGAGGGCTTGAGAAACATACAGCCGTTGCAAACAGGGTCACTGTAGTCGAATTTTGGTTAACTTTGAGCATACGGGAGTGTCCTATCTGTATAATAATCTGTGATCTCAGCTTCTCAGCTAAGGCGGCTAGGTTGGTATAAATTAGAGCGGAGAGAATGAGTTTCAGTGAGGACTTGAATACAGACATTCTCGAAGTATTAGTAAGAGAGTTTGGGAAGACTATGATGGTTAAGGGCCGCACAACCTTGGACCAATTAAAATGTCTAGGGATAACAGCAGGGAAAAGGTCGCTATGATGTGTGAGTAAAAGAACTGGGGAGTGGTTCGAATCAGGAGGATCAGGATGCACATAGACCAGAAATTTATATTAAAGCAAAGGAGAAATCATTGTCCGGACCAGCAAACGGGAAAACTGGAAAGGCTAGAGCGAGTGGGGGTAGTAAGGTTCAAGAGGCAAAGATTCTGGGAAGCAACGCAGTTCAGAAGTTGACGCGTCCTGGAGGGAATTGGGGGGAGACTGATTAAGAACATTTACATTGAAATCCCAAGTAGCAGAAGGATTAGGTTACTTGAGGCAGTGAACTTTGAAAGTCACCCCTCAGGGAGAGAGCCAGAGGGGAAATTATAAACATTAAGAATCAGGAGTCAAAAATACGATCAAAGTAGACTTTGATACCCAGAGCTTCAAAGTCCTGAAATGGATGACGAGAGTGATAGCAGTAGAGGATGGCTGTCAGGAGAGTGCCACTCCGGAGGAGAGCCTGTCGACCCTGTAAATAATCATGCTTTGGATGGAAACCATATCATGGGGTGAAAGTAAGGTTTCCTGGATTAAAAATAGGTCGATTTCTAAAGAAATCAACCTAAAACACGGGCCCTTAGGTAGAGGAAGAAACCATTGGTCATTAGCTCGAATGCTACGGCAATTCCACTGTATAAGAAGGGTCTCAGTACTCATTGTAACAATAAAAAATAAAGGAGAAAATAAACGGGATTAATCTCAGTGAGCTGGGCTTGGACAAGACAATAGTTCACCCAGCCAGACATACCACGGAGAGGACTAAACCATCTGCGAAAAGGGCTTGGAAGGAGGACAAAAGTGTAGTGGTCTTAATCTTCAAGTAAAAAAGTGTCTATATGTTGATTATCCATGTTAGTGCTGAAGGGCTCGGTAATGCGCTTCTTTTTGTGCTTTTGGGCAACTACGTCCGAATATACAGTATGCGATTTGACTGTAGTTTTCTTAGTCTGTAGTTCTTGGATGATTCCAAGAAGGGGCAGAGTGGCTGTTTAAACCATATTTTGAAGAGATTGTTACAATTAATTAAACATTGCTTGTACCATAATGATGAATTTCAACGTAAGGTTCTACATGGCTGCTTGTAGATCTATTTTGGTGGCAAGGTCGCTTGCAGCAATCACCACATAAGATCTAGATTTTGTTCCCTCATTCTCGGTATATCTACATCGTGTTCCACTAATTGTGAGGTGATGCGTAGTTTTGTATTTACAGAAGCAAAATTTTCGTTGATCTTGTGGGCAGGCTTTATCATCTGTAGCATGGGGTCCATTGCAGTTAATACACTTCAGTGTAAAATCATTGCAAGTTTCTGAATGGAAGATGTCGCAATAGATGCAGATTTTATATCGAACTACGGATGCAGAAAGGATCAAGCTACGCCAAGCTCGAGAGGAGTGATTAAATTTGTAACAGGTTCATTGTTTTGGTTTATCGCAGAAAGTAGATATTTTGTATATCTGATACCAGAGTTTCACATCAACTAATAGGATTGTACCAAGAATCGTGACTAAAACGCTGAGGGTAGGTTAAACTGTGTCTTAGGTTTATGGATAAATCGATCGACTTCTAGAACATAAAGGCCTTTGTCTGATAACTCTGCAGCAATGTCAGCACAAAACACTGCTGTGTTGTGTGAACATTGTGCAATAAAAAGCAAATGGTTAACATTTCCTATGTTGTATAAAAGCATCAACCGGAGTACCCAATGTTGTATTAATGCTCAGAGCTAGTTGAACAATCTGAATGAATTTACTTGTTAATGTTAATTTACCTTGACGTATTAATCCATAATTATATATATCGTGGTAATTGGTAATAGTTATTTAGCTATATCGTCTCTCAGGAGTTTTGGATGGGTACGAGGGATAGAACTAGTTTTGGCAGAAAATAAAAGAGAAATTGTATCCATACAATTACGGACAGCTATTGCCGTTAAATTGTTCGTGTTTGAATAAACGTATGTAAAGCTTGTCTCACCATTTGGTACACACTCCTCATACATACGGAAAATGAAATAAAAGAATGAAATACAAGTCAAAAATTGCAAAACCCAGAAATAAACTTTTACACTACTACTATTAATATGTGGATAAAAAAAATAAAGGCCATAGCCGTAGACCAGCATAGCAGAACTCTGGTAAAACAATATGAGAGCAATATCCTCAAAATCTGAAAAAATAAAAAGCTGATAATATAAAAAGACTATTTTTCAGAGAATGGTTAAATGGGAAATATAAATATATAAAAGAAAAGAAATATAAAAATTGAAAGAAATAATAATAATAGTAATATTTACACGATAATTAAATAGACATGCCAAGGAAGGTGTGAAGTTCTACCAGTAGAGAAGTAAAAGCAGAATCTTTATCCGGGATTAAACCTTCCGGGAGGGGAGGTAGAGGATGTTCACAAAGACGTTTATAACTTGTACGAGTATCATAATGTGATCTACTGAAAATCACATCGTTAAAACCGAGGTAAGATATTCGAAGAATTTATTAGCCGGCATTTTGATTGTTGAGCTGATAGGTTCAATGTGAAAATCTTGGTGGATAGCTGAATTATAACAATATCAGTGGACATGCCGAATGATGCAAAAAGTTTTGTTTTGTAAAATCTCTCGGCTGGAAATCCGTATCTAGGAAATAGCGAATTCAATGTACTAATTAGTGTTGTAGCATTCATATTAGGAACAATAAATACTTCTGGCCACTTTGAATAAGAATTTATAATTAGCAGATAAATCTTACTTCTGTTAGTAGCCTAAAATCCATGGATATTCTTTTCCATGGCTTTGCAGGATATTCCCAATAATGTGTTTCATTTTTACGCATAGATCCTTCGTGTTTAGTACGCTTAATACAATCCTTGCATAGTTTTTCGATATTATCATCGATTTTTGGCCAGTTAACGTATGATCGTGCAAGAGCTTTCATTTTAACAATACGTAGATGTCCACTATGTAACTCCTGTAAAATTGTTGGTCTGTCTGTTTTAGATTCTAGTAAATCCACATAAAATGCATCCACCTTGTAATGTGAAACCTCTATCACTTGCACTTATAGAAATGACTTTTCGTATTTTTTCGAGAATTGGCTGTAATTTCCAAACTCTCGCAGTAGCATGAACAATCTATTTTGAACTGTAATCTTGACATGTGATCTACTTGAAAAATGCCTCTACACTGTCAATAGACACTAATTGTTCACTAGAAATTGGTAAATGTGAAAGGCAATGTGTTTCCATGTTCTTCAGACTTCCTGTAGCGGATGTCGAATTGAAAGTTTTGCAAAAAGAATGCGTAATTTATTAGACGTGTAGTACATAGTCCATGAAGTTTAGATTTCTGTCCGAAAATGTAAAGTTTATGATCCGTGTACAAGGTGAACTTGTCAAGGTGAACCAATCAAGTAAAAATGAAAATTACCAACACCCACATTTAATTGCTAATGCTTCTTTATCAATTTGGCTATAGTTCTTTTCACTAGAATTTAATGTACACGAAGCAAATACAGTTGACCGTTCTAAACGATTTGAAATCTATATGAGATTACAACTCTCAGTCCTAAGGGTCCAGTATTCACTGCTAAGATTGCTGGTTTTTCGAGATCATAATGTGTAAGGATTCTGTCTGATGCAATTTCTGCCTTAATTTCAGTAAAACTTCTTTCACTTTCTTCTGACCATTTAAATTTTGAAGTTTTTCTTGTTAGATTGTAAAGGGGTGCTGCAACAAGAGCTAGGTGTGGAAAGAATTTAGCGTAAAATGTTATCATATCTAAAAAGTATTTAAGTTCTTTGATATTACGAGACGTTGGAACATTAGAAATTGCTTTCACCTTCGACTGAAGCTTTTTGATTCCCTGTGCTGAAACTATATAGCCTAGGTAATCCACTTCTTTATATATGAATTTGCACGTGCCAAGGTTTAAATGTAACCTACTTTCTTGTAGCAGATGAAAAAACTTTCTTAGTTTTTTCAGGAGTTGTTCTTCACTTTCTGCTGGTATGAGAATGTCATAAAAAAAATGCACAGATATAATCTTCTTAAATTGCAAAATGTAAAAACTTACCAATATATTTTTGCCAAATTGCTATGTGTGGTGCAATATTAATACCATACATAAATCTAAGAGGCTGAAATAAACCCTTATGTGCATTTAACGTTAGCAACTCAGTCACTGGTATATTTAACCCTTTTGGCCGGAACATGTTTCCATCATGCTCATCAGGAACATCGGTCTCACAGACCGCTTTTTGAAAAAAAGGTACTGAATATATTTCGCGAAATTTTGTGGTGATAAATTATGAATTCTTGCAGCCATAAATTTACTTTCTTAATCATGACGTATAATAGGGACGACAGGGTATACTATATGGTTGATTAGGTTTAATGTCGCATTAGTTCTGCGCAATGGGTAAAAATGATAGCTACTGATAAAATATACCTTTCAAAGGGCAGATAACTCCTCAAGGAAACTCAATTAAATGACTCACTTGTGAATGAATTAGCTCTGGAAGACTTCCAACAAATAGCTCTTCTTTGCTTTGAATGACTTACTACTTAAATATATCTGACGACTGGAAAAAACTTTGAATAAATCATCGCAACAAAACTTGACCTGAAATACTTTCCAATCCAACTCGAACACCAAAAACTCGCCGGAAGCCATGATTCCGTTAGAAACTCACAACTTCCCTAAAACTCGTAACTTCATCCGCAACTTTCTTCATAGCACTCTACTATTGGCTGCAATACTATTCGAGCGCTAGCAATAATTCCTAGGTAAAAAAGGTACACTTAATACTGTTTTGTTAAATAAATCCTTGTCGAATCCTGTTCTCAGTCAGTCTAAGAACATGATTCGATAAGTATTTATTTAGCAAAACAGTATTAAGTTTACTTTTTTTATATAGGAATTATTGATAGCGTTCGGATACTTTTGTTACCGACTGTACAGTGTGGCAAGCGCTTATGATCGAATGCTTAACTCTTTGTATCCCACCGGGACTTTAAAGTCCCATAAAAAAAAAAAAAAATCCTCATTATAGCCTAAATTTACTACAGGATTTTTTTATTAACCGACTTCAAAAAAGAAGGAAGGTTCTCAATTCAAACCGTATGTTTTTTTTATGTTTGTTAGCTCATAACTTCTGAACGGATGCTCCGATTTTGATACTTTTTGTTTTGTTGAAAAGGTCTTGGTCTGAAATAGGTCCCATTGTAATATCTTTACGATCTAAAGAAAATACAGGGGGCCCAAAAAAATCAGTCCCAACTCTTTTAACTGCTAAACGGATGCAGCTATAGTAATAAAAATGGTATGTAAGTATAGAAAAGTAGCCATGCAGTACAAGGTTAAACCGCTTGTAGCGACACCTGGTGGAAAATAGCGGAGTTAGTGTTCCTATCTTGAAAACGGTTCTAGAGAAAAAAGTGAATTACAAAGTTGAAGAGTATCATCAATTTACTACAAAAAGATAGTTTAGACATTCATGCTAGCGTTCCTATCTTGGAAACGGTTCAAGACAGGGGAAAAAAGTGAATTATAAAATTACAGAGCATCATCGATTTAGTACGAAAACGTAGTTTAGACATTGATGCTAAAAATACAATGCTAAAAACGTGCATTTGTTTGTTCGCCATTTCTTACACTATGCACACTTGAGCTAAATTGCACACGTTGTAGCGTAGCTCGTGCGACATACGCTATGTAGTTTAAAATACGGTTCCTTGATACTTTTTGTTTTGTTGTAAAGATCTTGGTCTGAAGTAGGCCCCTTTGTAATATCTTTACAATCTAAATAAAATAAAACGCCATCTGGTGAAAAACAGCGGAATTAGCGCTCCTATCTCAAAAATGGTTCAAGATGGGAGAGAAGTTAATTACGAAGTTGTAGAGCATCATCAATTTACTACAAAAAGACAGTATTTAGGCATTATTGCTAAAAATAGAAAGCTTAAAACGTGCAGTTGTTTGTTCGCAATTTCCTACACTGTGCACACTTGAACTACGTTGCAAACTTTGCAGCGTAGCGGATGACACGTATACTCTGTGGTTCAAAGTACTGTTACTGAAAGCGGTCACATCGATTAGCGCAAAGTCGTTTTCAACCAACTTCAGAAAGGAGGGTGTTCTTACTTTGAGCTATGTGTTGTTGGTGTTTGTAAGCTTATAACTTCGTAAGCGATGCTCTAATTAACCGACTTCAAAAAGGAAGAGGTTCTGAATTCAAAGCGTATGTTTTTTTGTTTTTGTTTGTTAGCTCATAACTTCCGAACGGATGATCCGATTTTGATACTTTTTGTTTTATTGTAAAGGTCTTGGTCTGAAATAGGTCCCATTGTAATATCTTTACGATCAAAAGGAAATACAGGGTGCCCAAAAAAGTCAGTCCCGACTTTTTTAACTGCTGAACAGCTGCTGAAGAGTCATAAAAGTGGTATGTAGGTATAGTAAAGTGGAGATGTGCTACGCGATTCAACCGCCTACAGCGCCAGCTGGTAAAAAACAGTGGAGTTAGCGTTCCTATCTCGGAAACGGTTCAAGACAGGGCAAAAAGTGAATTATAAAATTACAGAGCATCATCGATTTAGTACGAAAAGATAGTTTAGACATTAATGCTAAAAACAGAACGCTTAAAACGTGCATTTGTTTGTTCACAATTTCCTATTTTGTGCACACTTAAACGACATTGCATATGTTGTAGCGTAGCGGGTAACATTTATGCTATGTAAAATTCAATGTATGGCTATTATAAGCGGTCACATCGATTATAGACGTTTTAAACCGGCTTCATAAAGGAAGAGGTTCTCAATACAAACCATGTTTCACATTGTTGTTTTTGTTGAAATTTGTTAGCTTTTAACTTCCTAAGAGATGATTTAATTTTAATACTTTTGTTGTAATGATCTTGCCTGAAACAGGTTTCATTATGATATCATTAAGATATAAACTAATTACAGGATACTCACAAAAGTCTGTTCTCACTCTAACTGCTGAACGCATGTAGTTACACTGGTAAAAGCAGTATGTAAGTATCGATGTTGAAACTTCTGTCCGTCAGCTGCAATACATATTTTGCTCTTTGTTTGAACTTTACGCTGCGCAATTTCCAGCGCAGTGGGTGACACGTATTCACTGTAAAGTTCAATATATATGCCTAACAGAATTTTTGGTTACGAATACAGCGTATCCGTTCTTTACATTTCTAAAGACTTTTTAACATAACGTATGTTCATTCAATAAACAGTTTTTAGCTCATTTCTGATAAAGGCAAGAAAAGTGACACAACTTAAAAATGCAGCATTTGCGAAAAATCAACTTAAATATAACTTGACTAGAATAAAACTGGCACAACTGTCCCTCGAGTGGATAACTTTCTATATGGAGATGTAACTTTTTTGTTCACATTGGGTGCATTTCACGTTTTTTTCAGTGACATAAACCATTTTTTGAGTTATGTCACTTTTCTCGGAAGTTGTGATTTTTGAAGCTACCGTCGAACGTCTTTTGTTCTGTTATATGAATAAGTTTTCACTGAAAAGAGAAAAATAAAATCTTTTTGTAAAAAAAAATAGAACCGACTCCAAAAAGCAACTACTATTCAAACAACTATAAAAAAAAAAAGGTATGAAATGAAACTGTAAATTGCGCCTAAAAGTATAAAATAATTTCCTTCGCCAAACAACCTATAACACTACAATTAATCATAAGTTTTGAAGTCGGCGCAAAATTAAATAAAAATTTATAACTTTATTCAATACAAAAATCAAATCCTATTAGTATACACATCTCACATTGTCACCTGCAAAACGCAGCCGAAAACTACTTTGATTCAAGAAAACAAATAAGATTTCGTAAGCAGCAAAAGTTGGCGAAGATGCTGGTATCTGACGTCCTTGGTGAAAGAAAAATCGGAAAATTATCTGGCAAACATATTTAATTTCTTTGAGATATCATGATTATTTTGATGAGGTATATTAAGAGAATAATCAAGATTAAGAAACAAGACATCGTACAATATATATTAGGAAAATATACAGCTTACGTGTATATTTTTGCATTACGTTTTGATCGCCAAATCCAAAAGCCACCAAGGATGATAGTTATCAAAGTTATACCAAATTTGCAAAGGAAACTCTAACTTCGTAGAAACATAAATACCGCATTGTAAAGAATGTTCACTGTTCTATGTAGATGCTACTAATGGATCAATTGTATATAGTGATAAAATAATAAAGGAAACATGAAAATGGATCTATCGAGACAACAGCATTTCTTGCTACCGATATAAAAACAAACCTTTAAAAACTAATTAAATTTTATTTAATTTTGCGCCGACTTCAAAAGTTATGATTAATTGTAGTGTTATAGGTTGTTTGGCGAAGGAAATTATTTTATACTTTTAGGCGCAATTTACAGTTTCATTTCATACCTTTTTTTTATAGTTGTTTGAATAGTAGTTGCTTTTTGGAGTCGGTTCTATTTTTTTTACAAAAAGATTTTATATTGGATTAAATTAAAAAAAAAAAAAAGAGAGAGAGAGAAAGAATTGTAACAGTTTTCTAAATTTAATATGAGATGTTTCTCATGCAAAAAGAAATATAATAAAAAAGTTTTAAACTATTTTTCGAAAAATAAGGTAATTTGAGATATAAAGAGTTAAAATACTGCTAAAAAAAATTGAGCTTCTATGATGGCGCTGCGATCGAATTTTTTCCTCAAATCGAAGAGCTGATTGGCTTTTACCAGTTTCGTCTGCTCAATCACGTGATCTAAGCATAGATATAAAATTTCCTATGGATCTACCATCCCAATGTTAAAGAGAGCAAAAATGTTTGATGCAGTTTGAAAAGTTTTTGGCATCAGCCATTAGAGAGTATAAAACTCGGAAATAAACGTAGTAATAAAATAGAATGTTGATGAATTTTCAAAATGTCGAAATATTGCGTGGCTCTTAATTGTTCTAATAAGTATATGAAAAAAATCTGATATGGGCACCACAAGACTTCCTTATACACCTTTAGAAATATATACATAACTAGCTGGAACCCGTCGAATTCGACGATCACTTTATTGACCGTAATGTTTCAAAAACCGTCGCATCATTATTTAAATGTATTTCATGTTAAAATATCTAATATAATTTAAGACATTTCACTTAAAAAAAGAAAGTCGGAAAAATGCTTATAAATCAAAATACTATGTATGACATCACTTTCTACAAAGTACACTCAATGTGACGTCAAACTGACTTCAAATAAACAGATGCTATCTTTTATTTTCTATTTCGTTTAATACTGAGACTATATGTTAGCTGACCCGTCCGGCGTTGCCCGGGCCCATGATACCTTAAATGAACCTTAAATTTGTATTATTTTATACCTTTAACTCGATTTTGTTTGAATTTCTGTTTTTAAATGAAAGCATCACGAAAAAAATAATCATCTGTAACAAAACAATTACCTCGATCCGAACGAAACTCTGCCTTGTGACCTCGGTGCTTGCAGCAGCGCATACACGGCGCTAACAACATAAAAAAATTCCCAAAAATTAACCGGGAACCGAACGAACCAGCCCGGCAATGCCTGGGCCCGTGATAATAACCTTAAATGAACCTTAAATTTGTTAGATTTTATATCTTTAACTCGAATTTGTTTGAAATTCTATTTTTAAATAAAAGCATTGCGAAAAAAAAAAATAAACAGCTGAAACAAAAAATAATTATCTCGAACCGAACGAAACTCTGCCTTGTGACCCCGGTGCCTGCGGCAGTGCATACGCGGGCCGCTAACAACATAAAAAAAATTCCCAAAAATTAACCTGGAACCGAACGAACCCGCCCGGCGATGCCTGGGCCCTTGATAATAACCTTAAATGAGCCTTAAATTTGTATGGTTTTATATCTTTAACTCGATTTTCTTTGAATTTCTATTTTTAAATGAAAACATCACAAAATAAATAATCATCTGTAACAAAAAAAAATTACCTCAAACAGAACGGAACTCGGGTTCGTGACCCAGTGCCTGCGGCACGTATATGCAGGCCGCTAATAACATGGAAAAATTCTCAAAAATTAACCTTGAACCGAACAAACCTCTGACTCGTGTTACCGCTGCCCGTGGCAGTGGCACCGTATAGCAGGCATGCTACGCACGCGCTGCAAAATCCACTTTCCTCCACCAGGGAGCGCAGTATGTTGTACACGAACATCATCAATCGCCTTGAATTTCCAAGATCTTTCAAATAAGGTGTCACATGGTGGTGTCAACTGCAAAATCCTTTAGTTACACTTTCCACCGCCAGAGGGCGCAGCGTGTTCTATACATAAACACCAACGGTCAGGAAATATCAAGACCTTTAAAATAAGTTGTAACATGATAGGGTCTACTGCAAAATCACCTAGTTCCATTTTTAACCACCAGGGGGCGTACTATATTGTATACAAACATCCCCAATCAACATGAAATTTCAAGACCTCTATCAACAATCGCCTTGAATTTCCAAGACCATTCAAATAAAGTGCCACATGGTGGTGTTAACTGCAAAATCCTTTAGTTGCACTTTCCACCACCAGAGGATACAGTGTGTTCTGTACGAAGATCACCAACCGTCAGGAAATACCAAGACCTTTAAAATAAGGTGCAACATGATATGGTCTACAGCAAAATCACTTAGTTCCATTTTTCACCACCAGGGGTCGCACTATGCTGCATACAAACATCCCCAATCGACATGAAATTTCAAGACCTTTAAAATGAGGTGCTACATGTGTGGGTCTAGAACGGATTTCCCTCTCAAACTAATTTCCCCCCTTCCCCCTCCCTTCCAAATCTACTTTCCCCCTTTTTCCCCCTTTAAAATCGAAAATTCCAAATTCGCACATATTGATTTTTTAGTATTCGAATCTAGTCCCCATATGTACAATTTCTTCACCGTGAAGTAATTTGAAGCTTAGTTAAGCTCGTAAACGTGTTTTTAACCCAAACGGGTGGGAAGAAACGTTTTCCCACCCGTTTCCGCCGGGGCAGAAACGGTTTCCCCCCGGGTGGGAAAGCGTTCGACTTTTTTTTATTTTTCTCTTCTCATAGCACATCTACAGACAAAGACCTTTCTTTAGACACCTCAACCAAATTTTTACACCGAGTAGTTCTCTCAATATAGTGGAGACAGGCAAAAACATGTTTCAAATTAATATATAGATGTTAAAAAGCATTGTCATTGGACCCGAGACAGTTGGCTAAAAATATTTAAAAAATGATTATTACCGTGTTCTGAGCTTTTCTGAAAGTTTCAAATGTCTAGCTAGTCGGGAAGTTAGTTAAAAATCGATTGAAAGCTTTGTACTAATAACGCTGCCGAAGGCTGCAGGGACCCGAAGCAGTTGACTAAAAGTAATAAAAAAATGCATTTTCATCGTGTTCTGAACTATTCTGAAAGTTTCAAATGTCCAGTTAGTCGGGAAGTTAGTTAAATAATTTTTTTGTTGAATCATATAAACGCTGCTGAAGGTAGTTAGCTAAAACCGAACAGTTAGCTAAAAATATTTAAAAAATGCATTGTCAACGTGTTCTGAGCTTTTCTGAAAGTTTCGAAAGTCTAGCCATTTGGGAAGTCAGTTAAAAATCGATTGCAAGATTTGTACTGGTAACGCTGCCGAAGAAGCAGGGACCCGAATTAGTTCTCAAAAAGTATTTAAAAAATGCATTTTCATCGTGTTCTGGAACTGTTCTGAAAGTTTCAAATGTCTAGCTGGTCGGAAAGTTAGTTAAATAAACTTTCTGTTGAATCATATAAACGCTGAAGGCAGCAGGTATCTGAAACAGCTGGCTAAAAGTAATAAAAAAAATGCATTGTCAACGTGTTCTGAGCTTTTCTGAAAGTTTCAAATGTTCAGCTAGTCGGGAAGTCAGTTAAAAATCGATTGCAAGATTTGTACTGGTAACGCTGCCGAAGGAGCAGGGACCCGAATTAGTTCTCAAAAAGTATTTAAAAAATGCACTTTCACCGTGTTCTGAACAATTCTGAAAGTTTCAAATGTCTAGCTAGTCGGGAAGTTAGTTAAATAAATTTTCTGTTGAACCATATAAACGCTGCCGAATGCGGCAGTGATCCGAAAGAATTTGCTAAAAATATTTAAAAATACATTGTCACCGTGTTCTGAGCTTTTCTGAAAGTTTCAAATGTCTAGCTAGTCAGGAAGTCAGTTAAAAATCGATTGTAAGATTTGTACAGGTAACGCTGCCGAATGCAGCAGGGATCCGAAACAGTTGGCTAAATGTATTTAAAAAATGCATTTTCACCGTGTTCTGAACTATTCTGAAAGTTTCAAATGTCTAGCTAGTCGGGAAGTTAGTTAAATAAATTTTCTGTTGAATCGTATAAACGCTGCTGAGGGCAGCAGGTATCAGAAACAGTTGGCTAAAAATATTTAAAAAATGCATTGTCAACGTGTTCTGAGCTTTTCTGGAAGTTTCAAATGTCTAACTAGTCGGGAAGTCAATTAAAAATCGATTGCAAGATTTGTCCAAACCGTTTTCGAGTTATTACGGGGTTTTTTTATACATTATGGCCAAAACCTTTGTATTTTTGGGCATTATGAACCTAATTTTCCTAAATATCTCCAAAACGAAAAATCATACAAACTCCAAAAAGGGATGTGCAGAACTAGATGTTATAACAAACCTATGTACCAATTCACAACTTTCTACATCAAACCGTTTTTGAGTTATGCGACACACACACACACACACATACATACAGAAGTCACGAAAAATCGTGTAAAGTCGCTAAAATCTCTAAAACGAGATCTCGTGTTAAGATGACACTCTCAGCTGTACAACTAGACATCATGACAGTCACGTGTATAAATTGGCAACATTCAGCGATCATTCGTTTTCGAACAATGTGAAATACAAAATCCATTTCGCAAATCGGGATTACTATACTTCCTTAGTCCTTAGAAACCTTTGGACGGCCCCTGCCTGCCTGGACTCGGTCAAACTTGAAGGCACCTTTATAGTGGCCGTCCCGTTCCGCTGTCCGCAAGCACTGAGCTAGAATATAAGGAGTGATAACTATCTATTGGATAAGAAATTGAATAGAATTGAACTGAATATGAAGTTATCACTCCTTATATTCTAGCTCTGTTCTTGCGTACAGCGGAACGGAGCGGCCACTATAAAGCCTGCTTAACGGGTTGAATGCGGTCCGCCGGAGCGAATAAATCGCCAGATCACCGCATGGAAGCTGCCTACAACCAGACGGTAATCTAGCCGCTATATAGAAAGAGCTGTGTTCGATGATTTTTCGTTCAGACTTCATCCATCATCATCAGGAACTAGATAAAACTTCTATGTCACTTCTGGGCAGCAATGTGACTGGAACACCAGAGCTCAGGAATTGCAGGATAGCGACTTCTGCTTCTTGGACACACAGCTCGACTTGCACACCACACCCTCCAAGATATCCACGGTGGAAACGCATAGACACGCTCCTGGATGCTATGGAATTTGGAATAAGTGCAATTACTAGCTGAGAGTCGAAATAACCGGAATACAACAAAAATTCGAACAATTTTGAATTTAGGCAGGGAGGGAAAAAATCCTGCTGGGGGAGCCGTTAAAGGTAGTAGTGCACACAATAATTAAAACCAAAAGTGGAGGCCATTTGAAAAGGGGAAGGGGACAACACTTAAGATTTAAGAAAGAGAAGCTGGACGAGATAGGAACAATGAGATTATCTCCTTATATTATTAAAATCTGTACGCGTGTGTGTGTGTGTGTGTGTCTGTCTGTGAGAAACGGCTTGACGCAGCAAAAGCTCGGCCGCTAACGGTCGCACGGACTTCGAACAGGTACCGATCGACAGAGAATTTATCGCAGATCTGGGTTATCTAATTTGCTAAACGATGCGACCCTAATTAGCGGAGATATTAATTAAAACGTCGACCATTGTCTAACGAAAAATGACCCAGAATTCACGATTAAATGCTTAAAAAGCGACATTTTTACGGAAAAAGTGGAAAATAAATTAGAAATATCAGTCGTATCGTTACAAACAAGATACCATTGGAAAAGGCTTTTTTTTCTTAAACCGATGGTTTAAACAGCTTATCAATCGGGCAATTAGATTTTTTAAAATTAACTAAACTATAAAAAAATATTGGCAACAAATCACAAGAATCTTAGCTTTGCAGCACGGAGTAAAAAGACAGGAGAAGAAGGTAAAGCTGAAATTTTGTGATGTTGTTTTCTAATGTTTACAGATGGCGCCAGCGTGCAATCCTTCCTTCTCTCCAGCTTCCGCAATGTTATTCAATGGGGAAATGTCTCGTTTTAATTATTTTTTTTTTAAATAATATCAAGCTGAAAAAATTTCGATTGAAAGCAAATTTCATTAAATAGAGTATTCTAACCAACATGTTTTTTTTAAGAGCCATTTTATACTAATTTTACTTTGAAAGAAAGCTTTTAAAAAATGACGATTCTTATGAACCGAAGCTAGCTAAAACAGACAATTGGGAGGAAGGAGAATGGATGAAATTTTGTAAAGAAAAAAAATAAGCTTACTTTAGGTGCAGAAAACACGAACTCGGACTTTAGTTTTCTCCTAGGGCTTTTTTTTTGTTTTTCTTATCACTATCATAGCCTGTTTTACAACTAGGAACGAAGCATTTATTTGAAACATCTGAATTATGCAGTTTTAAGAACTTACAAACAAATTAAATTGCTTAAAATAAAAAATTTTAAATGTACTTCAGCAAAATTCTATTGAAAACAACAGTATATCCGCGCCGAAGTAGGGAGGAATGACAAGTGGCGCCCTCAATATTTACCAAAAATTTAGATCACAGTTTCGTAGCTTTCTCCCATTGGACCTTCAGCTCCTATTAATATTACTCCGTGCTTTGCAGACTTTTCGTCTACAGCAGTCTTCAACGGAAACACATCTGGAATTTAATGAGATCACGTGTTTCGTACTGCGATTAAAAATTGCAACTTTCTATTTTCTTCAATTTTTCAAATTTTACACATTTTATTTAGTATATAATATTTACACCACAAAACAAACTTGCATTTCAAATTTCATCGATTTTCGTCAATAAACAAAAGATTTACATTTTAATTGCAAATTAAATTTTATCTTTACACGCCGGACATTTTTGCAATATTCTAATACGCGTATTTCAATTTCTAATTACGATTGATTTATTTTTTATACATCATACAAAAGATATTTTAAAGTTCTTTTACATAATTAAAGTTTTCAACAGATTTACACGTTTTGAGGTCTCCTGAATCAGTGTTCTTTTATGGCGCTGTAATATTTTCAAATTTCAATATTTCAATTTCTAATTATGATTAAGTTATTTTTAATACATCATTCGAAAGATATTTTAAAGTTCTTTTAAATTATCGAAAGTTTTCACCAGAATTACACGTTTTGAGGTCTCCTGAATCAGTTTTCTTTTATGGCGTTGTATTATTTTCAAATTTCAATATTACAATTTCTAATTATGATTAAATTATTTTTAATACTTAATTCGAAAGATATTTTAAAGTTCTTTTAAATTATCGAAGGTTTTCACCTGATTTACACGTTTTGAGGTGTCCTGAATCAGTTTTCTTTTATGACGCTGTTATATTTTCAAATTTCAATATTTCAATTTCTAATTATGATTAAATTATTTTTAATGCTTAATTCAAAAGATATTTTAAGTTCTTTTATATTATCGAAAGTTTTCACCAGATTTACACGTTTTGAGGTGTCCCGAATGAGTTTTCTTTTGTATCTCAGATACTAATTATAATAATTTCATAAGTAATACATCATTAGAAAGCTTTTTTGATTTGGAATCGAACAGTGGAATACAGAAATTTCTACCGCCAGATGGCGCTGTAATTTTTTCAAATTTCAATATTTCAATTTCTAATTATAATTAAATTACTTTTAATGCATCATTCGAAAGATATTTTAAATTTCTTTTAAATTATCGAAAGTTTTCACGAGATTTACACGTTTTGAGGTCTCCTGAATCAGTTTTCTCTTATGGTGCTGTATTATTTTCAAATTTCAATATTTCAATTTCTAATTATGATTAAATTTTTTTTAATACATCATTCGAAAGATATTTTAAATTTCTTTTATATTATCGAAAGTTTTCACCAGATTTACACGTTTTGAGGTCTCCTGAATTAGTTTTCTTTGTATCTCAGCTACTAATTAAAATAATTTCATAAGTAATACATCATTAGAAAGCGTTTTTGAATTGGAATGGAACAGTGAAATACAGAAATTTTTACCGACAGATGGCGCTGTAATATTTTCAAATTTCAATATTTCAATTTCTAATTATGATTAAATTATTTTTAATACATCATTCGAAAGATATTTTAAAGTTCAATATTTCAATTTCTAATTATGATTAAATTATTTTTAATACTTCATTCGAAAGATATTTTAAAGTTCTTTCAAATTATCGAAAGTTTTCACCAGATTTACACGTTTTGAGGTGTCCTGATTACGTTTTCCTTTGCATCTCAGCTAATTGAGTTAGACCGTTCAAAATTGGTATACGTAGGTTAATTAGGAGGGGCTGAAAGGGTGGGGAAGAGATAGGCGTGCACCGCGCGCGTATCCCCTAACTTGTCCGCGCAGCGCGCACGGCACTGCGCGGCCGAAGGCAGTGGGGACCAAGTCCGACTTTTTAACCGATGAGAAATGATTTTTTTCATTTTCTTTTCTTAAGAATAAAAATTTGATTTGAGAAGGAGTATATGCGCGCAACGCGCGTATACCTTCACACGTGCGCGCGCAGCCGAGGGTTTGCGCTGCCGAAGGCAGTGGGGACCCGGTGTGAGTTTTTAACCGATCAGAAATGATTTTTTTTTAGGGGGCACGAAGGGTCAGGGAAGGAATACGCGAGCGCAGCGCGTGCATCCGTGAACTTGTGCGTGCGCAGCGCGCACGTGACTGCGCTGCGAAGGCAGTGGGAACCCGGTCCGACTTTGTACCCGATGAGAAATGATTTTTTAAATTTTCTTTTCTTAAGAATAAAAATATGACTTCAGGAGGAATATGTGCGCGCAGTGCACGTATACCTTCACACGTGCGTGCGCATGGGTCTGCGCTGCCGAAGGCAGTGGGGACCCGGTGCGAGTTTTTACCCGATCAGAAATGATTTTTTTAGGGGGCACGAAAGGTCAGGGAAAGTATACGCGCGCGCAGCGCGTATATCCCTTAAGTTGTGCGCGCGCAGCGCGCACGGGACTGCGCTAACGAAGGCAGTGGGGACCCGGGCCGACTTTTTACCCAATCAGAAATGATTTTTTTTTAATTTCTTTTTTTAACACTAAAAGTTACTTTTTGTTTCTGTTACTGTTAGTTTTCTTTTCTTAAGAATAAAAATATGACTTCAGAAGGAATATGTGCGCGCAGCGCACGTATACCTTCACACGTGCGCGCGCATGGGTCTGCGCTGCCGAAGGCAGTGGGGACCCGGTGCGAGTTTTTACCCGATCAGAAATGATTTTTTAGGGGGCACGAAAGATCAGGGAAGGTATACGCGCGCGCAGCGCGTGTATCCCTTAAGTTGTGCGCGCGCAGCGCGAACGGGACTGCGCTGCTGCCAAAGGCAGTGGGGACCCGGACCGACTTTTTACCCAATAAGAAATGATTTTTTTTTAAATTTCTTTTCTTAACACTAAAAATTACTGTTAGTGATTCATTAATTTTAGTGATTCATTTGAAAATACTGACCCGCTAGCGGGCGAAGCCAGCTAGTATATATATATATAAATTGAATATGTGAAGCCACTGGGGGATGAAAGATAGTTTTGGGGCGCATAGCGAAAGTTTAGAGGATTTTGAAGTGGCAAGGCCTAAATACACCTAATTGGGAGGGAAA
This sequence comes from Salticus scenicus, assembly GCA_963930645.1. Classification (NCBI taxonomy): domain Eukaryota; kingdom Metazoa; phylum Arthropoda; class Arachnida; order Araneae; family Salticidae; genus Salticus; species Salticus scenicus. The sequence goes on along the minus strand of OZ005653.1, from coordinate 162,563,718 downwards.
TTACTATGCGCAGGGAGGCCGAATGGAGAAAAGAAAGAGGGACCATCGCAATTTTGAACCACCACGGGAGATGGTACCCCGCGTTGGTAGCCCGATGACTGCTAAACGACCCCATCGAGCACTTGACGGTGCAGCACAGATTAACGAGGACCAGACACCGCCACACCCTCGTTAAAAAAAAAAAAAAAAAAAAAAAAAAAAAACTAAAAATTGAAATAAAATAAAATAAATAAATAAATTAGTTATTTAATATTTGAAGATTGTTGGCAGATTATTGTTAGAAAATAAGAATTGAGGCTTACTAAGTACTGTAGTCTAAGTAAGAGGAAGCTGAGTGGATGGTAGCTTAATGAAACAATGGGTTCCTTTTACTTTGCATATGGAAGTAAAAATGGGATAAGTTTTCCTAAGTAAATTATATTTGACTAAATTATGAAAAATATAATTTTTATAATCAGTTGCTTTGTTATTACTTAAATACTGTTTTGATATTTAATGGAATACTTTTTTTTAAGTTTGAAATTTTGTAAGATTTTATATTAGTAAGTAACATAGAATTTTCAAAATTCTTTGAAATGTAGTTAGCAGCGGCGCAAGTAAACAACGTTAGTTTTAGTATATAAAAATAGTTTAACTTTAAATATTAACTAAATTAATACATATAATAATAATAATAATAATAATAAAGAAGAATGAATGAGAATTGAATTTGAAACTGTATCTGGAGTTTTCCATTCACCTTTAGTACATAAATTATTCATAAATTTTATTTGCTAAAGTTATCCGTGGTCGGGTTGACTAATTTTTTTTTCGTGCAGGTCGGGTAGACTGATCTTTTTTTGCTGCGGGTCGGGTTTGGGTTCAGTTTTCAGCCAGTCGGGTCGACTTGAGAACATCTTTCAAAAAAATTTTACCTTAATAAATAGAAATGTGTTTGCTATATATGTTGCCGCTAAAGTGCAGAAATCAGTTAATCTGCAGATTAGCTAGGTAATCTGCACATTAACTAGGACGATCCGTTAAAGTGAGGAAATTTTTTTCATTTTTTAAATTACCTAGGTAATCTGCGAATTACCTAGACATTACATATATTCAGATTCTGTTGTGGATAGAGCAACGGTTCGCTGCTTTCTAGATTCCCAAGAAATAGGTCCACCGGCATATTTAAAGACATATCCTGTATATGATTTTCTATCATTTATATCCGATGCCCAATCGGCATCAACAAATGCTGTTAATGGTTTATTGTCTCTGTAATAAACAATTCCTAAATTTCTAGTGCCATTGAGATACTTTAGTATTCTTTTAGCAGCTATCCAGTGAGGTTTTCCTGGATTGTTATTAAACTGACTTAAATAATTTACAGCATGGGTGATATCTGGTCTGGTAGCAACCGACAGATACATAAGAGAACCAATTAATTGTCTATAAGGAATTTTTGACATGTATGATTTCTCTTCTTCTGTATTTGGACACATTTGTTTAGTTAATTTTACACTGTTATCTAAAGGTGTATTCACCACTCTAGAATCTTCCATATTAAATTTATTTAATAAATCTTCAATGTATTTCTTTTGTGTTATAGTGATGCTGTCTCTATCTTGATTAAATTCAATGCCTAAGCAATAATGCAGAAGGCCCATATCTTTCATTTTGAAAGATTCTGCTAATTTATTTCTAATATCAAAATAGTGCTCTTCACTTTTAGTGAGACAAATTAAATCGTCAACATAGACGATTATAATAGCATCAAAAGGATATTTTGAGAAATAGACACATTTGTCGGAATTCAAAGGGTTAAATTTCATTTTTCTCAATTTCTCATCTAATTTCTTAAACCACTGTCTTCCTGACTGCTTAAGACCATACAAAGATTTTTTTAATAAACACACTTTATTTTCGTGTATATCATTTTCAAAAAATTCAGGAAGCTCCATAAAAATTTCTTCATGTATATCACCGTTAACATATGCCATAATGAAATCTAACTGGTATGCTGTGAAACCATTTTGAATAGCATACGCGATTGCAGTTCTTATAGAACTTAATCTGGCTACTGGTGAAAAATTTTCCTCAAAATCTATACCTTGTTTCTGTGAACACCCTTTGGCAACCAATCTGGCCTTAAATTTTTCAATTTGACCATCTGGTTTGAATTTTGTTTTTAAAACCCATTTACACCCAATTACCTTTTTATCTTTTGGTCTATCTACAATTTCCCAAGCGTTTTGCTTAACTAAAGAATCATATTCTAATTTCATCGCGTTCTCCCAATTTTTAGCATAATCTCCATTTAGCGCGTCGATTACGCCGGGATTAATTTCAATAAATGAGTTATCAGCTAATTGAGATGTTTCATCTTTATATTTTGCATCCGTAATATATTCCTTACAAGATGTTTGAAAGTTCCAACTTTTAATTTTTCTAGGTCGGCCTGGACCGCGTTTAAAAGGAGGATAATTTTTGTCAATCCCTTCCTCTTGTTTACATTTACCGTCAGCACTCTCCTCCCCTCCACTCACATCTTCCACGTTCCCCCCTTCAGAAAGAGAGTCGCTCGCTTCCCCCCTTTCCAAAAAGAGAAACTTTCTCCGTTGAATTCAGGGGGATGGGAAATCAATCCGCTGTTTTCCCCCCTTTGATCGCTGCGGATGTCTGCGGTTTGAGTAGGGATAGGAGTTTCATTTTTAATATTACAATCATTGCATTTATTCTCAGACGGAAAAATTAATTCTAATTGATCAGCAGTGGCTGAATAATTTGTTTGAAACTCGTCTATAAATCGAACATCACGACTTATGACAATTTTTCTGGTATCCTTATTCCATAATCTGTAAGCGCGTGATTCATTTGAATAGCCAACGAATATATGTACGTGTGACCTAGCTTCAAACTTCCCTTTTGATTTTTTATTTAGAACAAAACATTTCTGTCCGAAAATTTTAAAATAGTTAACAGTTGGTTTATAACCGAAAAACAATTCGAAAGGGGTTTTATTTTCTTTAATTCCTTTAGTGGGACACCTGTTTCTAATATATGCAGCGCAATTTACTGCTTCAGCCCAGAATGTATTTGGAAGGTTTGATTGCATTAATAAACACCTCGCCATTTCGCATAATGTACGATTTTGTCTTTCAATTGTAGAATTTTGCTGAGGCGTCATTGGAGATGAATATTCGCGTTTAATACCGCATTCTTCAATATATTTATTGAATTCCTCGCCACAATATTCCAAACAATTATCGGTATGCAGTATTTTAATTTTTTTTCCTAATCGATTTTCGACTGCCGCTTTATATCTCCGGAACGCGTACTTAGCTTCATCTTTTGTTTTTAGAAAATTTACTTCAATGTAACGAGATTTATCATCCAAAAAAGTAATAAAGTAACGTGATCCGCCATGGGATTTAACATTTATAGGGCCACATAAATCAGAATAAACTACTTCTAATAATTCATCACTATGAAATTTGTTTTCTTTACAAAATGGTTTCACAGTTTGTTTAGACTGAATGCATACTTTACAATCTTTTAAAGAATCTTTTTCATTAAAATTTAAATCTCGTAACATATTTTCAGATTTTAATAATTTTAAATCTTTTTCATTTAAATGTCCTAATTTTAAATGCCATTTATGAAAGTTGCTTACCTGAGTTGTTGCAGCGATATCCACCTGCGGCTGAAAAAAATATAAATCACCTTTTCTCGTAGCACTTATAATCAGCGAGCCGTCCTGCTCCGTAATTTTTGCCCCTTTTTCGGTAAATATAACTCGGCAGTTGTTAGACATTAAATTGCATTTAAATTTTGGAACGCACAAAACATTTGTTAACTTTAAATTGGTTACACCGTGATTACCGGGAACTTTTAATTTGACTGTTCCAACACCTGTGATCTCCGCTGTTTCATCTACAGCAAATTTTATAAATGATCCAATTCTAGGTTCGAAATCTGTAAACAAATTCTTGTCATGAGCAATATGTGATGTCGATCCGCATTCGAGACACCACTCGGAATGTTCTTGGAAAGAGTTACTGGCTGCCGTCGTGCGAAGCAGGTCGTTTCGACGCCGACGGTTCGGCGCCAACGGTTCGACGCCAACGTTTCGATGCGGGGGCAGTTCGACGCCGTACGCTTCGACGCGGGGTCAGTTCGACGCCACATTTTTTTTTCGTATTTTTATTTATTTTTAGAATAAATATGCAATATGCCTGATATAATATATATATTTTATATATTATATATATGAAGCGTGATTCAAATAAATAAGTAATATGACTGACTTTTATTGAATTAGAGATTGTTTGCATGCATATTTGAAATAAATATATGTGTATATGTGTAAAAGTTTTCTAGATTTTTTTTTATATCCCAAATTAGTGAGAAGCCCCCACGCCAACTTCAAGGCCCCGGGACATGAGGGAGGTTTTTTTTTATTTATTTCACAAAACAGCATCAAAAAGGCAAAATACAGAAATGGTAAATAAACATATGGTTACAAAGAAGTTATATTGCAGACAAATATAATTACAGATAAATAAGATTACAGTTAAATAAGGTTACACATAAATAAGATTACAACACAGAACTGTTATTATACTAATCCATTGCAAAATTATGCGCCACACCTTTCAGGTATTCCATTATTTCTCGATTTTCAAAATCTTCAACTATTACTTTATTTCTCATATCAACTCGCAGATACTTATTCCGCTTGTGCGGCGGTTCATCTCCACTTACAAATTGTTCATAACATTGATTAATTGTTTTTTGAACACGTCTGAGACCATCTATGAATTTCCATAATGTGGGGTGTGAAACACCAAATTCGGCCTGCAGACGCATGTGCGCTGTTTCCGCGAAATTATTGGTGCGTCCTTCGTTATTTAAGGTTCTAGCATATCATGAAAAAATTTCTGGTTTAAAAGTAGGACGACGGCGACGATTATTTCTCTGAATCCTTCCAACGTAATAATCTTCAAAGTAATCAAAAATTGGGGTTAACTGATTAAGTAAATTCTCAGTCAAAACTTCTAAAGCATTTTCAAGTTCTTCGATAGGCACAAAACTTAACGCAGGAATCATACGTGCATAGAGAGCAAAATCAGCATCGGTATTTGAATCACGCTTCATATATATAATATATAAAATATATATATTATATCAGGCATATCGCATTTATTTGAATGATGATGCAAACTTATTCTAGAAATAAATACAAATACGAAAAAAAAGTATGGCGTCGAACCGACCCCGCGTCGAAACGACCTGGTGTCGAACTGCCTCCGCGTCGAAACGTTGGCGTCGAACCGTTGGCGTCGAAACGTTGGCGTCGAACTGACCTGTACCGGCCATCGTGAACTCTGTACTATCGTCAACCATAAAAGATCTTTCTTTGTATTTATTCGATGAAGTGAATTTTCTGTCTGAGATCTTCTTTCGGCATTCTGAGGCTTTATGCCCTACTTTTGAATAGTAATTGCATTTGAAGATTGCATAATTTCTCTCGCCATACGTGTTCTTTATCTGCACAGGCTTTAAGATTTCTCTTTTGTTCTTTTCAGGAAGATTTTTCTTGTGAGTCGTAAAATACGCATTTGACGATTCTTGATGCTTTTTATTTTTTCTTGACTCATATTCTTCCATCATTTTAATTTTTAGAGCTTCAGGCTGCGGCAATTCATCTCTTGCTTCTATGGCGCACCTGAAATTTTCATAGCTGTCAGGAATACTGTATAAGAGCAAAATTGATAATAGATCTTCGGCTACTTGAATGTCCACTTCTTTTAGCTTGTCCACTATATCAAAGAAAATATTGAGGTGATCGGACATATTTTCACTGTCAGTCATTTTCTTAAAGAGTAGCTGCTTCAATAGGGTGGCTTTCTTTGCCGGTCCTCTCGATTCGTAAACTTCTTTTAATTTATTCCATACTTCATTTGAGGTGGTACAATGTTTAATATGACACAACTCACTTCGGGTAATTGCTAGGATTAAATCGGCTCTAGCTTTACGGTCAATTTCGAGCCATTTTTCTTCGTCTTCGGCGCCTTCATCAAGCTTAATTTTCGTTCCGTTAGCATAACTCCAGTGTTCATTCTTGATTAAAACAGCTTCTATCTGCAGCTTCCATGCGTCAAAATTATTTTTTGATAACTTTTCTATATTTAATATTTGCGACATATTTAATCAGCTATAGTAGCTTCGTTATAAAAACAGAATCAAAAATACTTTCGATTTCAGCCCTTAGGCTTAACAGTAAGTCGCACTTTCGTTTTAGCGAATGTTAATTTAAATTTTTAAAAAGTCCGCAGTAAGATGCGTGTCTCTGGGCCCATAACCATTGTTGGTTTAAATGGGTCCACAGGGTGAAAAGCAGAGTCTTTTACACAATCACAACATTTAAAAATCTGATGTGGGCACCACATGACTTCCTTATACACTTTTAGAAATATACATAATGTTAAAAAATATTGTCACTGGACCCGAAACAGTTGGCTAAAAATATTTAAAAAAAAATGCATGCATACGTAAAAAAAAAAAAATAAATAAATAAATAAATAAAATTGTGCCTTGAGGGGACTCATTTTAAAATCCTTGGGGGGGGGGACTCATGTCAAAGTTGTGCCTTGGGGGGACTCATGTCAAAGTTGGGCCTTGGGGGGCTTATTTCAAAGTTGCACCTTGGGGGGACTCATGTCAAAGTTATGCCTTGGGGGGACTCATGTCAAAGTTGTACCTTGGGGGGGACTCATGTGCCTTGGGGGGGACTCATGTCAAAGTTGTGCCTTGGGGGGGGACTTCGGATCCGAAACAATTGGATAAAAGTGTTAAAAAATGCATTTTCACCGTGTTTCTGAACTATTCCGGAAGTTTCAAATCTCTAACTAGTCGGGAAGTTAGTTAAATAGATTTTCTGTTGAATCATATAAACGCTGCTAAAGGCAGCAGTGACACGAAGCAATTGGCTAAAAATATTTAAAAAATGCATTGTCACCGTGTTCTGAGCTTTTCTGGAAGTTTTAAATGTCTAGCTAGTCGGGAAGTTAGTTAAAAATCGATTGCAAGATTTGTACTGGTAACGCTGCCGAAGGCAGCAGGTATCTGAAACAGTTGGCCAAAAATATTAAAAAAACGCATTGTAAACGTGTTCTGAGCTTTTCTGAAAGTTTCAAATGTCTAGCTAGTCGGGAAGTCAGTTAAATTGCAAAATTTCTCCAAACCGTTTTTGAGTTATTACCGTTTTTTGATACATTATGGCCAAAACCAATGTATTTTTGGTCATTATGAACCTAATTTTCCTAAATATATCCAAAATGGAAAATCATACAAAATCCAAAAAGGGAGGTGCAGAACTATATGTTATAACAAACCTATGTACCAATTCGCAACTTTCTACGTTCAACCGTTTTTGAGTTATTACCGTTTTTTGATACATTATGGCCAAAACCTATGTATTTTTGTCATTATGAACCTAATTTTCCTAAATATCTCCAAAACGGAAAATCATACAAAGTCCAAAACGGGAGGTGCACAACTAGATGTTATAACAAACCTATGTACCAATTCGCAACTTTCTACGTCCAACCGTTTTTGAGTTATGCGACATACACACACACACACACACAGACACACACACACACATACAGACGTCACGAAAAATCGTGTAAAATCGCTTATATCTCTAAAACGAGAGCTCGTGTTCAGACGACACTTGCAGGTGTACAACTATACATCATGACAGTCACACGTATAAATTGGCAACATTCAGCGATCATTCGTTTTCGAGCAATGTGAAATACAAAATCCATTTCGCAAATCGGGATTACTATACTTCCTTATACTTTGTATAAGGAAGTAAAAATCTGATGTGGGCACCACATGACTTCCTTATACACTTTTAGAAATATACATAATGTTAAAAAACATTGACATTGGATCCGAAACAGTTGGCTAAAAATATTTTAAAAAATGAATTTTCACCGTTTTCACCGAAAGTTATTTAAAAACCGATTGCAAGATTTGTACTGGTAACGCTGACGAAGGCAGCAGGGACCCGAAACAGTTGGCTAAAGGTATTAAAAAGATGCATTTTCACCGTGTTCTGAACTATTCTGAAAGTTTCAAATGTCTAGCTAGTCGGGAAGTTAGTTAAATACTTTTTCTGTTGAACAATATAAACGCTGCCGAAGGCAGCAGTGACCCAAAACAGTTGGCTAAAAATATTTAAAAAATGCATTGTCCCCGTGTTTTGAGCTTTTCCTGAAGTTTTAAATGTCTAGCTAGTCGGGAAGTTAGTTAAAACTCGATTGCAAGATTTGTACTGGTAACGCTGCCGAAGGCAGCAGGGACCCTAAACAGTTGGCTAAAAGTATGAAAAAAATGCATTTTCACCGTGTTCTGATCTAGTCTGAAAGTTTCAAATGTCTAGCTAGTCGGGAAGTTAGTTAAATAAATTTTCTGTTCTATCACATAAACGCCGCTGAAGGCAGCAGGTATCGGAAACAGTTGGCTAAAAATATTTTGAAAAATGCATTGTCAACGTGTTCTGAAAGTTTCAAATGTCTAGCTAGTCAGGAAGTCAGTTAAATTGCAAGATTTGTCCAAACCGTTTTTGAGTTATCACCGTTTTTTGATACATTATGGCCAAAACCTATGTATTTTTTGTCATTATGAACCTAATTTTCTAAATATCTCCAAAACGGAAAATCATACAAAGTCCAAAAAGGGAGGTGCACAACTAGATGTTATAACACACCTCTGTACCAATTCGCAACTTTCTACGTCCAACCGTTTTTGAGTTATGCGACATACGGACACACACACAGACACACATACATACAGACGTCACGAAAAATCGTGTAAAATCCCTTATATCTCTAAAACGAGAGTTCGTGTTAAGACGACACTTGACAACTAGACATCATGACAGTCACACGTATAAATTGGCAACATTCAGCGATCATTCGTTTTCGAGCAATGTGAAATACAAAATCCATTTCGCAAATCGGGATTATTATACTTCCTTATACTTTGTATAAGGAAGTAATAATATAGAAAAGAAGAATAACATAATGCTGGCATTTCTTGCCGCACGCTTAGCAAAGCTTTCTCGTACAGACTCATATAAACTAGAGCCCCTTAAATAAAATAATAGGCCGGCGCATCACCGCCATTTTTTTGCCTCCGAAGAGGACAGCATTCCCGATTGGCGTCCTTATCGCTTTCCTAATGATTTTAAGAAATCTTGATCTGAAGCTAATAAGGTCAAGATAAGAGCAATAAACAACGATAATATTCCTAAAAACACATTTTTTTTCACAGTACATTCTCAGGATGTCATTTTATTCTGAGGATATCCTATGGATGTACTGGGGTAAGTTGTGTTGTTAGGGCAGTTTCTGTTTCTTTTACAAAATGTCACCGAAACTCAAATACACAGTAATAGAAGGTCTGTGAACACTTTATAATCACTTCTTGAATGATTATAGCAGTTTATCGCTAAACAAACTTTCATATCATAGTTTACTTAGCTAGAATTATGAAATATAATAAAACAAGTTACTCTAAAGTAACGTAAGACGATTAAAAAAAGAAAATGTTTGTCGTTTGTTTATCAGAGAAACGCGCTGGGTACACGTGGCAACCCTAAGGCAACAAAATGCCGGATGCGCCAGCTCGTATATATAGGAGCCTTAATATAAACCTCTCTCTCTCTCTCAGAGAAGCGAAGATGCGCTGTTGATTACGTAATACAGTTACGTCACATCTGACGTCATGACAGGTGTGCGCTAGTTAACAGACGATATGAGGAAACATGCATTGAAATCCTACAATGACTGTTTTCCAATGCTTTATTAAACAATATTTTGCACCATACATATTACAGCAACAAGTACAAGTTTAACAAATATATTAATTTTACAAAAAAAAAAAAAAACTTTATTAACACATTTTGTGGTAAACTACAACGAAATTATATGAAAAAGCGAACAAAATAAAAATAAAAATGTAATGATATATAAAACACATAAAGGAAGCTTGAAATTGAAAGAAACAACAATAAAATGTAATGAAATGCTAAAAAATGCATAAAAATTTCATATTAAGTATTTATTAAATAAAGCCATAATATTGAATGTCATATTTTTCAGAGTTGAAAATTAAAAACTTTTTTTTCAGTAAGTGATAGTAATTTAAATCAATTTTTAAATAAATTAGTCGTAAAAAGTTGTTTTAATAGTTTTATTTCGGGAGGAAATAATTACTGTGCTGTAAATTTTAATATTCATAATTCAAAATGAAGTTTCAGGAGATAGAGCGTTTAGATTAAGATTAGATTTCAATAATAAAATGCAGTGCAGACCATTATCAAACTTATATTGACAGAATTAAAAAAGAGAAGAAATAAAATCAAAATTAAAACAATTATAACTTACTTGTTACTTTAAGTTTTGTGTTGGTCATGATAAGAAACCTATAAATAATAACCATGCCTTCGATGCTCCAAGTTTTGCGTTTACCAATTATCATAGGCGGAAGCGGAGCGGAAAGGATGAAAGTTTTGGTTTGTGTTTGAAGGTCATTCGCGTATCTGTATCACATGACTGTTTGACGTCATAGTGAATCTAAAAAAACTAAGGCTCGAAACAAACATTTGAACTTTAACGACACAGAAGCCGCTAATCTGCAGATTACCTAGTTAAAATGCGGAAAACTCTTGATTCCACACTTTAACGGGTCATTTTAGTTAATCTGCAGATTTGCTAGGTAATCTGCACATTAACGGATTTCGAGCTTCAACGGTAACACATATACCCATAAAGAATACATGCTTACCCAAATTATTATAGCAAAATAAACATCCGTATCGCACTGAAGCAATTAACAAAATACATCATTATTATCTTTTAGAATAGAAGCTGTGAAAAGCAGGCTCCCTCTTGGAGAATAATCAGATGTGTGATTCATCTATTTTTATTACTCACATCCTCTTGAAATAGACTGTGAGCATAAACTAATAATTAATATTTTTGTTGTGTCCGAGTGGTTGAAGGCATAATTTACACTATCACACAGTTATAATATCAAAACACTTATTTAATGAAACACAACGACACATAACTACAACGAACAGAATACTACACACACTACATTCAATTACATATAGATGGTTTTGGTTCTTGTTTAGATTCTCAAGAGTTCTACGTACAGTCCGGTTAACAGTTAATGATCATTGAGTCAGTTTAGTTCAAATCATAGAGTTAAGACTCCACACTTCCTCCCCCTTTAGAGATCGAGTCTCTTGGGAGGCCTTCGGATTCTAGATGATCGTCTAGGAACTACACTTGAACTCACCGGTTTTAGTGAATCGGATTTCTTAGGCGAAATGTTCGGCTGCACTGATGGGGATGAAGGAACCAGGGTCTGTTGGTCAGTCGAAGTAAACTGTTCCGCGGACGGATTGCTAGATTCATCATTCCCGGCAGCAGAATCTTCAGGGATAGAACTCACAGGAACCGGTTGGTGTTCCGGTGTATCTCCTTTAGGGATGGGGAATCTCCGATTCACATTTGGCATGTAATCACATTCTAATTTATTACCTATTGGACGGATCTGGTCAATATGTCGTCTAACTAAGACACCTTGCACATTGATGGTGTAATGAAGAGCTCCATCTTTATTTACTACTTGACCAAATTTCCATTTGGAGTTTGCTGAACTATAGTCTCTCATTGCAACATGATCACCAATTTCAAATTTTCTGTCTTGGAATTCTAATACTCCCTCCCGTGTTCGATCTTCAACCCTAGATTTTAAGTCTGGCAGGAGCAGATTAATTCTTGTTCTAATGTCCCGTTTCAGAAATAGCATTGCAGGACTGTGGGTTGTAGTAGCATTAGGCGCTTTCCTATACTGTAGTAAGAAGGTACTTAATTTCTGATGGATACTGCCTTCATAATTCTGCATAGCTCTCAAGGATTGCTTTAAGGTATAGACATAGCGCTCAGCTTGGCCGTTACTAGATGGTTTGAATGGCGCGCTAGTCTTGTGTTTTATACCATTTCTTCTCATAAATATTTCGAACTCATTAGACGTGAATTGTGGACCGTTGTCACTGACGAGGGTTACGGGTAATCCATACCCTGTCTCTTAGACATTCTATGGTCTTCTTTGCGGTCGTAACCTTCATTGGGTAGATTTCTAACCACTTCGAATGCACATCTACTATTAACAAGAACATATATTCAAAAATCGGTCCGGCGAAGTCGACATGCACACGTTCCCAGGGCTTGCTCGGGTATTCCCAGTAATGAACTTTCACTTTTGCTGGATCAGCTTTATGTCTAGCACAGTCGCCACAATTTCTGGCTGTCTCTTCAATGTCTTGGTCAATATTTTTCCAATAAACGAAAGACCTGGCTATAGCCTTCATTTTAACCATGCCCAGGTGACCTTCGTGCAATTCTTCTAGAATTTTCTTCTGACACTTCTTGGGAATGCATACTTGGTGCCCATACATAATGCACCCATCTTCAATACTGTAGTGTGCTTCGCGACCTTCTAGATGTTCTCCAGTACGCAGGGCTTGCAGGAGTGGACCCAATTCCTCGTCTCTCCACGTTTCTTGACGTAACTCTTTAGCAGTAATTGGCAGCGTTTCTACCTGTGTCATTTGAAATATTGAGGTATCATCCCTCATATCCAGTTCCTCAGAAGATTTTGGCAGACGTGATAAAAAATCAGCATTACCATGCTCCTTAGTATTCCGGTAAATTATGTCAAATTGGAAAGACTGCAATATTAGTGCGTAGTGTAAAAGCCGGGTAGCTGCTAGAACTGGTAATCCTTTCTTCGAACCAAAAATTACAACTAGTGGTTTATGGTCCGTAATTAATGTGAATCTACGACCTTTTAGATATAAGTAGAATTTCCTTACTGCCCACACCATTGCCAAAGCTTCTTTGTCGATTTGTGAATATTTTTGCTCAGTCTTAGTCAGAGTTTTCGATGCAAAAGCTATTGGGCGTTCCGACCCATCAGGATAAACATGTGATAGAACACAGCCGATGCCCGCTGGTGACGCATCACAGGCTAAAGTCAGTGGGAGTTCCGGATCATAGTGTACCAGTACGTTCGGTGAAAAAATTTCTTTTTTTATTTGCTCAAAGGCTATCTGACACTCCTTAGACCATTTAAATTTAACATCTTTTTTTGTCAAATTATTTAGGGGATTAGCTATGGTAGCTAAATTCTTACAGAACTTCCCATAAGAGTTTACCAATCCCATAAAGCTTTTAACTTATTGTACATCTTTAGGTATGCGAGCGTTGAGAATCGCGGAAACTTTTTCTCAGTTTCATGTATCCCGTTTGCATCAATTTTATGCCCTAAAAAATTTATTTCCTTTTGGAAAAATGTACTTTTGTACAAATTGAGCTTTAGTCCATGCTCTTTACATTTTTTGAAAAAGTCCTCCAGTGCCTTAAGATGTGACATTTCGTCCCGACCTGTTATACGCGCATCATCCATAGACTTTAACCCCTTTCATGCCTTGGAATAATCTATAAACATAACGTTGCCAAATTGCAGGTGCCCCGTTTAACCCGTGCATGAGTCTTTTACAAACATATAATCCCTTATGGGTGTTTATTGTCAGCAGTTTCTGACTCTCTGTATGGACTTTCATCTGCAAATATGCATGCTTAAAGTGTAATTTTGAAAATTGTTTCCCTCCGTTTAAACTTGAAAATATCTCCTCTAATTTTGGTAAGGGATGCTGCGGCACAATTACATTTGGATTTAAAGTTGCTGAGTAATCGGCACATAATCGTATGCTGCCATCTGATTTCACGACAGGTACAACTGTAGTTGCCCATTCAGAACTTTCAACTTTTTCAATGATACCCTCCTTTTCTAATCTGTCAATTTCGTTTTCTACTCTATCCTTTAACGCAAATGGTACTGATCTAACCCTACAGAATATTGGTTTCGTTTCGGGTTTTAGTTCGAGTTTAACCTCATAATTATTTATTTCCCCTAAAGTGTCATCGAAAATAACTTTATACTTTTCCAAAAGTTCATTTAAATTCGCTTTCGTAGTAGCTGTAACCGCTTTGATAGCAGACCAATCCAAATTGATTTCATAGAGCCATTCACGGCCAAAAATGGTGTCCAAATTCTCTCTTACAATATACAAATTTAAATTCAAATTCTGGTTTTTAGACTCAACCTTTACTGTGACGTATCCCAAAGGTATTAATGAATCACCATTGTATGTTTTAAAAACAATATCCGTTGGCTGAATGCTCTTATTATAAATTTTTCTGAAATTCCTTACGCTCATAACACTAACCGCTCCCCCCGTGTCCAATTTTATGGAACACATTCTGTTCTCAATTTTCAGAGAAATTATTATTGGTGGACGTTTCCGCGACTCTTCGCGTAATGTACCACCATTTGAGTTCAATTCGTACAACGGAACATCTATTTTGTTCTCATGTGTATTGTTGAAATTCAATTGTTTTTGCTTAAGGGGTTTTCCACCAGCTTTTTTAGCTGCAAAACAAGCCCTTTGGATGTGGCCAATCCGAGAACAAAAGTTACACCTACTCGAAATAAATCGGCACTTATCTTTAGTGTGATCAGTACCAGTACACCGTGTACATTGTAAAGGTTTCTTCGGTTTTTCGCCGAAATATGATTTTTTGTTCGCTTTTTTCTGTACAACGTTAACTGCATTTATTCCCTTTCCCATAATGTCATTCGCCCCCTTAAATGCCTTTTCCATAGTTAACGCTATTTGTACGGTTTTATACAGATCGATATTATCTTCTTCAAACAATCTATCCAAAATTGTTTTATCACGTAGGCCACTTACAAAAACGTCGCGTAACATAATATTCAACATGTTAGTATATCATAATCACAATTTACTGCAAGCGACCAAAGCTCAGCTATATAATTACTAATAGATTCCCCCTCGTTCTGTTTTCGATTTAAAAACTTATGTCGGGAAGGAATAATTAGCGGTTTGGGGGTTAAATGTTGTTTAAGAACAATTTGTAATTTTAATAGACAGTAAGACTTCTTCACACATCATAAATTTTAAGCCAGCACAACCGGTTTCGAAAGGACGTAGCCTTCCTTCATCAGGTGCAAAAAAACACGTGCTACTGCCTTGGAGGCAAAAGCAAGACTGAAAGCAGGGCAAAATCCAGAGGGGGAGGAGCAACACAAACAACCAATAGGAAGCATCATGCAGGACGAATCAGAGGGGAACACACATGCACACACAAAAACAAAAGGAGAGAGGGAAGGAATAAACAATTAATTTTATTTTATTTTATTTTTTAATTAATATTATACTAATAGGTAAATTTAATAAAATTTATTATTATTATTATTATTATTATTTAATTATTTAGAATTATTTAATTATAACTATTATTGTGTTATAAACATAATGAAGGAAATTATTTAATTGAATTAAAGAAATTTTTCCAGGCTGTAGACAGCAAAGTGGAATCGGATTTTTCATTGACAATTTTATCACGATTAAAGTAAATAGCTAAATTTTCCAAAAAAATCCAGTTCGGAAACGTGTTTGGCATGAAAGATAATTTTGGCACTTTTAAAATTAAAACTATGATCAAATTCCCAACTGTGCTTCGCAATAGAAGATTTAGAAATTTCTTGATTAACAACATACCGAGAATGTTCACGTAAACGGCATTTAAGATTTCTCTTTGTTTGACCAATATAAGATAAATCACAATTATTACAAGGGACATTATAGATACCCCACTTATGAAGCTCGGGAACAGGGGAGTTAGTTGAAGGGAATTGGAATTTATTGACAGGTTTAAAAATAACGTGAAAATTGAAACGCTTCAAAACTTTGGCTAATTTAAAACATAAGGTGAGATAAAAAGGCAAGACAACAAGACTATCAGGTTTAATTTTATCATCAATGGAAAGAGTAGAATTATAAGTTGGCCTACTGAACTTTTTGATAGCTTTATCAATTATAGAAGGTCTAAAACCTCTTTTAATAGCAACGGTCTTTAAATAATTGAGTTCTTCTTTAAGAGAAGAAGTATCAGAACAAATTTTAAGGGCACGATACACGTAAGTGTAAAAGGTGCCAATTTTTTGTTTAGCAGGATGATTAGAGAGAGCATGGGGAGGGTTAGAAACAGAGAAAGGTTTCCTGTACACAGAGGTTTTAAAAGAGGAATCGCACCTAGTAACTAAAACATCAAGAAAGGGAAGTTGATTAAAATTTTCTAACTCGAAGATAAACTGAATATGGGGATCAATAGCATTAGCAATTTTAAGAATGGCAGAAACATCAAACGGATTTTCAACAAGAATGAAAGTGTCATCAACGTAACGTAACCAGAATAATTTTAAATTTAACATCTTTATTAATTTTTCCTCAAAATAATGCATATAGATATCGGCAAGAATAGAAGATAAAGGATTACCCATACTTAAACCATCACACTGTTTATAAAATTTGTTATTAAATTCAAAAGTAGTTTGGGAAACACACAGTTTAGTTAGATTAACAAATTCTTTGATTTTAATGTCAGAATAGTGAAATTCGCGTAGCCTTTTTTCTAAACAATTAAGCGCACCTTCAGTGGGTACATTAGTAAATAAAGACTTCACATCAAAAGTTTAAACAAATTTTTCCAGGCTGTAGACAGCAAAGTGGAAAACTTTGCTGTCTACACTTTGCTGTCTACAGCCTGGATAAATTTGTTTAATTCAATTAAATATTTTCCTTCATTATGTTTATAACCCAATAATAGTTATAATTAAATAATTCTAAATAATTAAATAATAATAATAATAATAAATTTTATTAAATTTACCTATTAGTATAATATTAATTAAAAAATAAAATAAAATAAAATTAATTGTTTATTCCTTCCCTCTCTCCTTTTGTTTTTGTGTGTGCATGTGTGTTCCCCTCTGATTCGTCCTGCATGATGCTTCCTATTGGTTGTTTGTGTTGCTCCTCCCCCTCTGGATTTTGCCCTGCTTTCAGTCTTGCTTTTGCCTCCAAGGAAGTAGCACGTGTTTTTTTGCACCTGATGAAGGAAGGCTACGTCCTTTCGAAACCGGTTGTGCTGGCTTAAAATTTATGGTGTGTGAAGAAGTCTTATTGTCTATTTATCGTTTGTACACCAGTTTTGCATTTAGTTTTGGGGAATTTGTAATTTAGTTGATGTTTGGTCAGCAGGAATGTCAGGAGCCAGAAAATTTTTTAGTAACTGATACAATTTGGGACTGAGCGACGAAATAAAAACTTTCGCTCTAGTCTCTTCAGGTACTTTTTGAACATTTAGATATGTTTAAAATCTCTCAAAGAAACTGTCAAAGTTCTCGAAATCTTCATTAGATTTTTCAAATTGAACAATAAGTTTTTGACCAGTTTCCTTTGCTTGAAGAGCACGAAGCAATTCCTGATTTTGCTTTAACAATTCTTCAATATGCTGCTCCATCGCTCCTTTGACAAAATGGAAAGAAAACTTTTACCTTTTGCAGTCTTCGGGCATTTGCCCTATCCTATTCATGCGATTTTGCTTGAATTGATCGTCGCCAGCTGTTGTGTCCGAGTGGTTGAAGGCATAATTTACACTATCACACAGTTATAATATCAAAACACTTATTTAATGAAACACAACGACACATAACTACAACGAACAGAATACTACACACACTACATTCAATTACATATAGATGGTTTTGGTTCTTGTTTAGATTCTCGAGAGTCCTACGTACAGTCCGGTTAACAGTTAATGATCATTGAGTCAGTTTAGTTCAAATCATAGAGTTAAGACTCCACATTTTTTCTCTTGCAGATGTTTTTAAGAAGTTATTGAAATGTAATGTAGTTAGTTTTAGATGAGAACGGATGTTTATAGGCGTCTGCAGAACTGTATTATTATTTTTTTTTTTTTGTGTGTGTGTGTGATAAGCATTAAAGAATAAACTACAAACGCTAAACTTGAAACTCTTTTTTGAACCCTTGAGATACACATCACACATACAAACGGCAGTAAAATTTTTGAAGCGTTAGCAGTAATTCATGTTTAAAAGATGTGCACGTAATACTGTTTTATTAAGTAAATATTTGTTGAGTCATGATCTTAGTCTTTATGCTGTTAATAAAAAAAGTAAATTGATGATAAAAATTAGCGATAAAAAAAAAAAAAAAAAAAGAAAGAAAGAAAAATGTAGATGTGTGCTTTAATAATTTTGTCGCCGACTGTAAATAGTTAAAAATTATTACAAATCTATTTCTTATATTTTAAAAATTTTAACTTAGTACGAGTAATTATATTTTCAATTCTTTTTAAAACGATTTACAAATATATTTTATAACTTAAAAATGTTTGCATGATATTTAGTTGAATTACTCATTTTCATTTATATTCGGGTTTCGGATCGGGTTCGGGTATAAAGAAATCGGGTTCGGGTCGTCAAAATTTTCTGTCGCGGGTATGGGTTGATTAAAAAAAAATTTTTCGGGTTCGGTTCGGGTTTCGGGTTGATTTAAAATCCGATTGTCGGGTTCGGGTCGGGTAAAACCCGACCCGTGCAGGACTCTACTCTAAGCACATAATTAACCAAGAGGGAGTTTTTCAAGCAATAAACTCGATCGCACTGACCCCTGGTGAGATGCTTAATTTTTAAGGCGCTGATTTGCTGGTCGTTTTCCGGTTTTTTGGCAAAACAAAACTAGCAATTTTCAAGAGAAATTAATTTTTGTTATTCAAAATACTATCCATTTGGCTTCTACACATTTCGTCCATCTTTCAGGTAATTGATGAATATCCTGCCTGCCATAAAAGCTGCTTGTCTTTTGCTGCAAACCGTTCATCGAGCCCTTTTCCAATTCCTCGAAATTGCTGAAGTTCTGCTCTGCGAGCGCGTGCCCCATTGATGCGAAGTAGATAACAAATGAACAACCAATGAAAGCAAAAAATAACTTTATAGGAAATATGAAAATACAGATTGTTAGAGTAAAAACCCTGAAATCAGGGGTAAACCCTGAACACAAACAACCCTGCAACATGTCATGTATGTTTTCGATTCCCAAGGACAACATATCAAATCTATGCCTATGCTAAAAGTAAAGTATAAATGCATAAAGCATAAATCACTACGTTCTCTGGGACTTTTAATTTTTTCTTTTATTTTTGGTTTTATTCAATGATTGAAAAATTCTCTCCACACACAAAAATTTTTAAATGATAATTTACAATTAATAGTAACTCCACTACATACACAGCATCACTTAATAAGAATGTAATATATATATTAATCAGGGTACCATTTATTATATTTCATAAACCAAAGTAATTACTTACATAAAACAAAGAATGTTGAATACATTATAAAATAGATAACATTCTGAAAAATTGAACACAATTTTATTTTTTAAATAAGACGCAATAAAACATATACGTGATGAAAAGTATCCGGTTTTAATTCAATCTTTTCAATGTAAACTTGATCATCCATAAAATTTAGTACTTCTTTAAATTTCAACATAAAAACATTAGCATGTACATTTTATAGGAAATTACATTTTTCTCAAACGATAGTAATACATAAAACCAAATTAACACGCGAAGCATGAATCTGTTAAATCTGATATGCATTACGAAGTCACACTAGTACAACTGCACAATTAACAAGTGCTAATCTAATTTAAAATAAAACTAGTTGGCATAGGTGGACTCTGCTCAGTTCCCCATCATATTTATGTTCTCAGAAATTTCTAGTGCGAGACATATTATAATCATGTTAAAAGAAATGAATTTGACCAAAGCTTGATACAGTGACAGAGTGAAATCCCCGCCTAATAGGCTATCCACCGTTCACTTCGATATAATTATCTTATTCTAATTTATTAATTTATTTTATCAGGGCCATTTTTGTTGTTTAGTTTTCATGCTACTATTTCCAATGCAGTAAACCTCAAAATTCATATTTATATGAAATATTTACAATTTCGCTATGTTGATAAAATCGTAAATTACGAATAATTTACGAAAATTTCCTAGTAGAATATTTGTATTCAATCATGTTCAAACAAAAATCAAAAACTTAATTTTGAAGTTGTCTAATGTATTTAGGATCCTCAAAATGGAAGTTTATGCTCAATTTTGCCTTATTCTGACATGTTAAGTAAATCGTAAATTCCAAATAACTTACGAATTTTTTTAAATTGGAAAAATCATAGTCTATGATATTCATGCCAGTATCCTAAATAATATTTCGAAAGTGGTTTGACATCTTTACGATGAAAATATCCCTCAAGATTGACGTTTATGTGAAATTTTGCTCTATTCTGACATGTTAAGAAATTCGTAAATTTCCAATAACTTACGAAATCTTTATATTGGAAAATTCATAGTCATTAATATTCATGCCAGTGTCCTAAATAATATTTCAAAAGTAGTCTGACATCTTTACGATGAAAATCTCTCTCAAAATTGACGTTTATGTGAAATTTTGCCCTATACTGCCATGTTAAGAAATTCGTAAATTTCCAATAACTTGCGAAATTTTCAAAGTAGCATATTTATAGTTACTGATGTTCATTCCGGCATCCAAACTGATATTTTAAAACTGGTCTGACATTTTTACAGTAAAAAGTTTCATTTAATGCACGTTTAAGTGAATTTTTGTCCTATTCTCCCATGTTAAGAAAATCGTAAATTTCTAATAACTTACGAAGTTTTTACAATCGAATGTTGCAAATGAATAGGGTTCTTGCCAGTGTCGAAAGTAATATTTTAAAACTGATCTGACCTCTCTGCGATAATTTGTTCGTGAGATATCGTGTACACAGACTAACAAACTAACAGACTGACCCACTAACAGACTAACACACTAACAGACACCCTACAGACAGACACCATAGAAATTTTGTCATTTTCGGATTCCTCACACCTGAAAACGTGTAGAAAAGTAAAAAAACCGAGGTCGAAAATTTTCACGATTACCTAAGTTCCCCATACCTATAGTATGATGGGGAACTAAAAACGAAACCTCTATAAATAATACCAACATAAACCGGAAAATGTGATTTAACCGCTCAAATACTTCTCAGTATAAAATAATTTAAACTAAAGAAAAGAATTCGTCTGAAAATACGATTTAAAAAACATACCATGCTTCCAACAACAGCTTCTGTTTCACGACTTAATGTGAAATATCTCCTGAAATTTGTTTAATCATGCAATTCTTATTATAATTTTCATATAATATCTTATTCTTGGAAGATAATTTCTTTTTATTAAGCTATTTACTGTTTGTGACTCTTCTTTTTGGAATCTTAAAAAATACACAAAACATCGACGAAATCCGCCATGTTTGTTATTGTCTGGATGATTTGCTAGCGTCAACAACAACAATGGGGCAGTGTTGGGCATCAATCGATTAAATTTTCAATCAACTAATTAGTTGACTAAAAATTTAATCACGATTAATTTAATCACAACTAACGGTTATTCATTTGCTGCAACTAAAAATTCAATCGCGATTAAATTAATCCAAAAACAGACGACTAACCGTTAGTTGCGATTAAATTAATCGTGATTAAATCAATCGTGATTAATATTTCAGTCATTTGCTGCAACTAAAAATTCAATCATGATTAAATTATTCGAGAAGCAGACAACTAACCGTTATTCATGATTAAATTATTCATGATTGAATCAATCGTGATCCGCGATTGTAATGAAATGCTCGCCCTCTGGTGGGCTAAGGTGAAATTACAATAAACATGGTTTAATTCGAATTCCATACAGCCGCCATTGCTTCACGATATTTAGTTTCACATATATTTATAGAATAAAAATGAATAAATACGGTAAAAAAGATAACACATACTGTTGTGTGCTACAATCTAACTTCAAAGGATCAAGAAATCCAGAATTGAGCTTCCATTTATTTCCAAATGACAAATTTAAAATTTCAGTTGCTTCGGCTAATGGAAGTAAAGAATTAATCAGATGATTTGAAACTAATATTTGTTCAGCTTCAGTTAAAATCTACTTCCGATCGAACTTTGAAGAAACTGAAATATTTTTTTTCCAAAAGCAATCAATTTTCCATGATGTAATGGCGGAATATTAAGTAGAATAACAAAAAGAACACTAATGGAACACACGTGGCTATAATGTTTACTAACAACTGCAGTGTTGAGAAAGTGCCATCTATCGATCATTACAATCGCGGATTAATATATTAGTTGCAGAAAATGATTAACTGTTAATCATGATTAAATTAATCGTGATTGAATTGTAGTTGTATCTGTATCCATAGCTGATATCCCCCCCCTTCCTTTTCTCAGAAGATCAAATGCTGCCGCTGAATTTTTGATAGCAATTTTCAGTAACGGCTTTTAAAAACTTTCCAACAAGGTTGCAAAATGTTAATTACTTCGGTTTGTCTGTCTGTCCATATGTCTATCTGTCCGCGCTCTAGCTCTAACTCCCGTAAATATTTATGGAATTTCTTAAAACTGATACATGTTATTCAAGTTTACTATCGAATGTTCCCTATTGAAAGTGGAGTAAATACCTCTACTGCTCTGTGTGCAGGGACACCCGAAAGTATTCCAAAGCATTGTATTGTAATCTATGGGAGGAATTTCTATAAAGCATATTTTAATTGCCGAAACGTTAGTGGAGGCCCTCTGTTGAGACTCAAAACAGTTTTGGGCTCTGTCTGTGTGTCTGTCTGTCTGTCTGTCGCGCGATAGCGGCCGCAAAAATGGCGCTATTGACTTGAAATTTGGTACACATGTTCACGAGCCCAACGAAATCAGCTCTAGTGTTTTTGGTATGTATTCCACTTGTAGTTCGTATACAGGGACACGCCAAAGTTTTTCTTATCATTACGGCCTATGGGAGAAATTTGTATGTATCGTGATAGCGGCCACAAAATCACGCTATTGACTTGCAATTTGGTACACGTGTTCATGAGCTCAACGAAATCAGCTGTACAGTTTAAGGTATGTATTCCATTTGTAGTTCGTGTACAGGGACACGCCAAAGATTTTCTATCATTACGGCCTATGGGAAGAATCTGTATGTACCGCGATAGCCACCGCAAAAATCAAGCTATTGACTTCCAATTTTTGACGAAACGTCAATGGAGGCCTCTGTTGAGACTCAAAAGGATTTTGGGTTCCGTCTGTCCGTCTGTCTGTCTGTCGTGCGATAGCGGCCGCAAAAATCACGGTATTGACTTGAAATTTTGTACACATGTTCATGATCCCCAAGAAATTAGTTGAATAGTTTTGGTTGTGCATTCCATTTGTAGTTCGTGTACAGGGAAACGCCAAAGTTTTTGAAGTAAAAACTTCATTAGGCGCGTTGAGCACTTTTGGGTGAACAAAAATCATTGAACTCCCGTCATCGTCAGCTAACGCTTTCCATTTGAAGTGAAAACTTTTGGGTGAACAAAAATCATTGAATTCGCGTCATCGTCAGCAAACGCTTTCCATCCTTGTATGATACATTATTTGTATCATACAATTAACTTGCTAATGTGAAGTGTTAATAATTATATACTGTATATTGTTTTAAATTCTGGTGCGGCTCTACACGACTTCTCTCATCTCGGGGCACTGTCTCTGCAGTTAGACCTCACAAAACCATAAGAAAGCCCAAAGCTGCCATTTTTCTCATGTTTTTACAATCTGGTGCGGCTCTACACGACTTATCTCATCTTCGGACACTGTCTCTAATGCAGTTAGACCTCACAAAACCGTGAGAAAACCCAAAGCTGCCATTTTTCTCATGTTTTTACAATCTGGTGCAGCTCTACAGGACTTCACTCATCACCGACACTGTCTCTTAAAGATTGCAGCCGGAAACGTCCCAGTTAGACCTCACAAAACCGTGAGAAAGGCCAAAGCCGCCATTTTTCTCATGTTTTTACAATCTGGTGCGGCTCTACACGACTTCTCTCATCTCCGGACACTGTCTCTGTTGCAGTTAGACCTCATAGAACCATGAGAAAGACCAAAGCCGCCATTTTTCTCACGTTTTTACAATCTGGTGCGGCTCTACACGACTTGACTCATCTCCGGACACTGTCTCTTAAAGATTGCCTCCGGAAACGTTGCAGTTAGACCTCACAGAACCGTGATAAAGGCCGAGGCCTCCATTTTTCTCCTGTTTTTACAATCTGGTGTGGCTCTACACGACTTCTTTCATCTCCGGACACTGTCTCTACTGAAGTTAGACCTCACAAAACAGTGAGAAAAGCCAAAGCCGCCACTTTTCTCCCGTTTTTACAATCTGGTGCGGCTGTACACGACTTCTCTCATCTCCGGACACTGGCTCTATTCCAGTTAGACCTCACAAAACCGTGAAAAAGGCCAAAACCGCCATTTTTTTCACGTTTTTAAAAACTGGTGCGGATCTACACGACTTCTCTCATCTCCGGCCACTGTCTCTTAAAGATTGCAGCCGGAAACGTTGCAGTTAGACCTCACAGAATCATGATAAAGGCCAAAGCCTCCATTTTTCTCACGTTTTTACAATCTGGTGCGGCTCTACACGACTTCTCTCATCTCCGGACACTGTCTCTATTGCAGTTAGACCTCACCAAACCGTGAGAAAGACCAAAGCCGCCATTTTTCTCATGTTTTTGCAATCTGGTGCGGCTCTACACGACTTCTCTCATCTCCAGCCACTGTCTCTTAAAGATTGCAGCCCGAAACGTTGCAGTTAGACCTCACACGACCGTGAAAAAGACCAAAGCCGCCATTTTTCTCACGCTTTTACAATCTGATGCGGCTCCACACGACTTCTCTCATCTCCGGACACTGTCTCATAAAGATTGCAGCCGGAAACGTTGCAGTTAGACCTCACAAAACTGTGAGAAAGGACAAAGCCGCCATTTTTCTCATGTTTTTACAAACTGGTGCGGCTCTACACGACTCCTCTCATCTCCGGACACTGTCTATATTCCAGTTAGACCTCACCAAACCGTGAGAAAGGCCAAAGCCGCCATTTTTATCACGCTTTTACAATCTGATGCGGCTCCACACGACTTCTCTCATCTCCGGACACTGTCTCTTAAAGATTGCAGCCGGAAACGTTGCAGTTAGACCTCACAAAACCGTGAGAAAGGCCAAAACCGCCATTTTTCTCACGTTTTTACAATCTGGTGCGGCTCTACACGACTTCTCTCACTCCGGACACTGTCTCTATTGCATTTAGACCTCACAAAACCGTGAGAAAAGCCAAAGCCGCCATTTTTCTCACGCGTTTACAATCTGGTGCGGCTCTACACGACTTCTCTCATCTCCGGACATTGTCTCTATTCCAGTTAGACCTCACCAAACCATAAGAAAACCCAAAGCTGCCATTTTTCTAATGTTTTTACAATCTGGTGCGGCTCTACAGGACTTCACTCATCTCCGACACTGTCTCTTAAAGATTGCAGCCGGAAACGTTCCAGTTAGACCTCACAAAACCGTGAGAAAGGCCAAAGCCGCCATTTTTCTCACGTTTTTACAATCTGGTGCGGCTCTACACGACTTCTCTCATCTCCGGACACTGTCTTTTAAAGATTGCCTCCGGAAACGTTGCAGTTAGACCTCACAGAACCGTGATAAAGGCCGAAGCCTCCATTTTTCTCCCGTTTTTACAATCTGGTGTGGCTCTACACGACTTCTCTCATCTCCGGACACTGTCTCTATTGCAGTTAGACCTCACAAAACAGTGAGAAAAGCCAAAGCCGCCACTTTTCTCCCGTTTTTACAATCTGGTGCGGCTCTACACGACTTCTCTCATCTCTGGACACTGTCTCTTAAAGATTGCAGCCGGATACGTTCCAGTTAGATCTCACAAAACCGTGATAAAGGCCAAAGTCGCCATTTTTCTCACGTTTTTACAATCTGGTGCGGCTCTACACGACTCCTCTCATCTCCGGACACTGGCTCTATTCCAGTTAGACCTCACAAAACCGTGAGAAAGGCCAAAGCCGCCATTTTTTTCACGTTTTTAAAAACTGGTGCGGATCTACACGACTTCTCTCATCTCCGGCCACTGTCTCTTAAAGATTGCAGCCAGAAACGTTGCAGTTAGACCTCACAAAACCATGAGAAAGGCCAAAGCCGCCATTTTTCTCACGTTTTTACAATCTGGTGCGGCTCTACCCCAAGTAGTACGGGATCGTTCTGTGAACGTCTTATAACGGTTACAGTCGTTCATACACCGTGTTTCGTGTCAAGAGAACGTTCGATTAGACGATAAAAAATAGTATTACTTACAGCGTTCTGAAAAGGTTTGCTTTGTACCATCTATAAAACGTACAAGTCTAGTTCTACGAAAAACGTTCTAGTGTATCACCGTCGTAACACGTTCTGTCACAGTGTGATTATAACGAATATGACAAAATGCCTTTTTTTTTTTCCTCAGTTTTTTTTTTTCCTTATTTTCAGTTTCAAATTTTGTTGAAACGTAGAATAATCATTGAAATGTAATAGAGATGAGGTGCGAAAAATTACAAAATTTTAAATTTAAATTATATGTTATTATTATAATCATTATAATTATTTATAATTTTATTTAAGTTTTATGTTGTTGAATTCTGTCAAACACATTACTCCAGATTACTTTTGCAGATATTCATTACTATTTGCTTCTTAAATTGTTAATAAATTAAGTTACGAAAAATTAATTTATTTTATCTATTTATTTATTATTATTATTAATATTATTTTGTATATACCAAGAAAAATGTGTTGGATAATTGGGAATTTTTGATCTCAGGTTTTCCATGAGTTTATACACTCTTGAGATGTCCAGAACACAATTCTACCATTCTTTCAAAATGCCAGTCTGTCTGTTTTTGTGTGTGTGTTATCAAATTTTGTGGACTCTGTATCTCACAAACCAATGGACGGAATTTAACCAAACTTGATGTTTAGTTAGACCTTAAACTAATTTACTTAATATCAGGAATATTTAATTAGATATTTAATTACATAGGATCGCCTCAGCCGTGTTGAGTCAGTGAGTGAATTAATGAATGAATGAATCAGTGTGTTTACTCTTATATATATAGATTAGTACTAGCAGGCTTTGCCCGCTTCGTTGGTCACTATATGTAAATAAAATAAAAAATAATCTATATTTTTTATACAGTTCTACAAATTAAAACTAAAAAGAAAATACATTAAAATTGCTTAAAAACTTTGCTTCGGGCACTCTCTGACTTCGGCAGACTTCTTCAACGCAACGTCTTGGTACTGGATAATTTAATTTAATTTAATTTATAGAAATGTCAATAATACAGGAAAAGCTGCATTAGTCATTTTCTTTTTGATTATAATGATAATTTTGATTATAATGAAAACGCATAATATTTTACATGGAGATATTTTGTATAATTAGACCAATTAAAAAAAAAATTCCTTTTTTTCCCGCACTCGCATTACAAAAATATTTAAAATAAAATTGAGAAAGATTGTGCAAAAACCAAAAAGCTTGGACCTCTTGGCGGAACTTGAGATTTTACACTGAAGTAACTTTGACGTTTCTCGCCAAAATGTTTACTTAAGCATTTGCGATACCCGTATCAACTCATCGCCGAAATGACAACAAAATTATACAAAATTATAAGATTAAAAAAAAAAAAAATTATATACCATGTTTTTAAATTTTCTGTTGAATCTTATAGTTATAGAACTACATTAGCACTTTATTAACGTGTAGAAAATTTTAAAGTGATAATGACGTTTATTAAATTATTTTTTTACAATTTTTTAATGTTCACGTTTAATTAAATGTATTTATTTTTATGTCAAAAGAAAATGAACGCGTATTATTTATTTATTTATTTTTATTTTTATTTTTATTATATATATATATATATATATATTGCGGGGGGGGGGGCTACTATTTAATTATAACGAATATTTATTTTCATATTTTAATTAATTAAAAGGAAATTTTGCAACGTAATATCTTTAATAACTTCAGGTATATAGTGTCCGCACAAAAAATGAACAATTTTTAGAAAAAATATAACATCTATGCAGTATCTTTTTAAAAAATTCATCCGTTTTACTAAAAAAAAATGGCCGACTTTCATCACCAAAGTAGTTAAATCTAGACCAATCACAAATAGGAGTGGTCCACCCGGATGTGCTCCCGACAAACTCTTTGCTTTTTATTTATATAAATTAGTCAAAAATTTAAATTACATTAAAAATAACTAATCTAATTACAAACAAATATTCAGTGTGTAATATGACAAAATTTCTTGCGTATTACACTTATTTAAAAAAAATTGGAGTGACTCTTCTCGACTTTCCGAACATTAAGTAATTAATGACTGTATAAATATAGGAAGAGAAGTCCTTAAACAAACGAAAGAGAAAATTACTATAGGATATTTGATTATTTTTGTTTATATAGTATGTTGTTCATTTACATCACTGCTCCTCAAATAATTTGAGCCCACAGATGATAAAGATAAAGAAATTTTCGTTGTGTCCCTGTAAAAATCTATAAATGCTAGACTCACCAAAATCTATATAGTTCGTGTGATGGTGATTAATATTCATGTAAATTTTCAGCTGAATTTGATCAGGTGTTTAGGCGCTATTAATTTCAAGCCGCAACCACAATAATAAAGAATTCTTTGTGTCCCTGTGAAAAAAAATGTAAGTGCTACATTCATTCTCTAAAATTCCTAGAGTTCGTGTGACAGTAATCTATAACATGTATATACATTTTCAGATCAATCGCATATGTCGTTTAGATGCTATTGCATTTTAAAAATTTAAGACCGTAGAGCATAATTGTAAAGACTTTTTCGTTTTGTCCCTGTAACAATTCTATACGTGCTAAATTCACCAAAATCTATCCATTATGTTCAACGGTGTCCTTTAACATATGTATAAATTTTCAGCTCAAACAGATGAGGCGTTTAGACTATCGCATTTTAACCCTTTCAGGGGCGGTGGCTAGAGGGTCTATCCACCTACTTTAGAAATTTTTTTCTAGGTGTGTAGTGGCTACTTTTTCTATCCACTTTTATGAAAAGTTAATATGTACTTCTAAAATTGAAATAGAGATGGCAGCTCTACAGTAACTTTAAGCAGGATGTGCCTGTGACTTTTTTAAATGGACAAGTTGCGGGAAAAA
This sequence comes from Salticus scenicus, assembly GCA_963930645.1. Classification (NCBI taxonomy): domain Eukaryota; kingdom Metazoa; phylum Arthropoda; class Arachnida; order Araneae; family Salticidae; genus Salticus; species Salticus scenicus. The sequence goes on along the minus strand of OZ005653.1, from coordinate 162,534,511 downwards.
ATTTTGAAGTTTCTATTATATATTATTATGAAAAATAATTTTTTATTCAAAAGTATTTGGTAGTGTAAATATACTGTAATGCACCTTTTAAATACAACAGATTTACATATTATCTTAGATCATTAATTTTAGTTTGATTTTTAGGAGCATCTTTTAGGTGGATAGACCCTCTAGCCACCGCGCACATATGTCAAGGGAGATACCATAAGACAGGCTGTGCTGGGGAAAAGACTCTCAATTTCTGTTCCTTTGAGATAAACAAAGAGGGTCTTTTGGGGTTAGTGAACTGTGAATAAACAGTAAGGGATAGCAGAATGCAAATACAGATGTAAATAAGCGTGGGAGGGTTCTTACAAAAAAGCTATTCAGTATTTCTGTTTACAGTATAGAGAGAGGCTGCTTTTTTCTATTGCTCTTATATCGTGATTTTTAAAAATAAATTTTTATTTCCATTGCTTTTAAATTTAGTTAATTTCTCTAAATAATCTTAAATTCAATTTATATATCTTAATTTTTATCACAATAATGCATAGAAAAGGCTTATCTTTGGATGAAGCTATTGCTCTGTTTGAAGAGCTACACTCAGATGATGATTCTGCAGTATCTGGATCAGGAACAAGTGATAATGAGGAATATGTTCCAGATTTACCTGAAGAAGAACGTGTTTCAAGTTCGGAAGATGAACAATCCAGTGAAATAGAAGGTCCTTCTAGCTCAAGAGGGCGAGTAAATTGGAGCAAAAATTTTCAAGTTCGCCAATCTGTTCCAGAATTTATGGAAGAAAGTGGTCCTGCACCTGAGGTCCTTGATATTGATAATCCAACACCACTTGGAATATTTTTTATGTTTATGGCAATGACATTTTGGGAAGATTTAGTTTTTCAAACAAACTTGTATGCTACCCAGTTAGGAAAATCTTTTACTCCAATAGATATAGAAAAAGTTTTAAAATTTATTACTATAAATCTTCTTGTGAGAATAAAACGGTTGTCCAGCTATAGATATAATTGAATTACTAAAACTTTTATTCTTTAAATATTGAATAATTTTTTCTTATTACTAATGCATAAAGGTTTCTAAACAAATTTTAAACAGCCCATATATCTGTGTATATAATATATATATATATATATATATAATAAATCATTAAAAAAGGATAAAGAAGCATTATAATTTAAGTAATAATTAATTATTGTTACATTGTATTATTATAATTACATTTTCAAGGCATAGTTTCAATTTTTTTCCTTAAATATATAAATATTTATTTCCATTCAAAAATTAAGGTACATGACGTATGTGCGCAGTGGCTAGAACGTCTAGCCACCACCCACAAAAAAATCAACACATGCTGAATTTTTTTCTTCATCAAATATGACTTGTAGGGGATGTTTACTTTATGATATACATATATTTAAAAGGAAATTCAATCATTTTTACTTAGTGCCCCTGAAAGGGTTAAACACAATTTGAGCTGTTAAGCAACAATGATAAAGATTTTTTCTTTGTGTTTCTCTATAAAAAACTTAAAAGCGCTACACAGTCCAAATTTCATATAGTTAGCGTGACGGTGATTTAAAACATGCATATAAATTTTCAGCTTAACCGATATGGCGTTTAGACGCTATCACACTTTCAAGAATTTTTCTTTGTGTTCTGTAAAAGAACTATATGCGCTAGATTCACCAAAATCTATACACTTTCTGCAACAGCGACCTATAGCATGTGTATAAAGTTTCAGCTTAATTGAATAAGATGTTTAGACGCTATCGCACTTAAAAAATTTGAGTATATAGAGTTATAGACCATCATGAGTTATAGACCACAATGATAAAAAAAAAAAAAAAAGTTGCACTCCGGAAGTGCCGACAGAAGTGAAAACTTGAAAAATTACGTGTGTATTTCTTGAATCATCAGGAAATATTTTATTGTGCAGGAAATACTTTTAAACGAAATGTTTTTTTATTCATTAAAAACTAATACTACAAAAATTACATTAAAATTTAATTTAATGCGCTAACAGAAATAGAGACAGTGTCCGGAGATCAGAGAAGTCGTGTAGAGCCGGACAAGATTGTAAAAGCGCGAGAAAAATGGCGGCTTTGGCCTTTCTCACGGTTCTGTGAGGTCTAACTGCAACGTTTCCGGCTGCAATCTTTAAGAGACAGTGGCTGGAGATGAGAGAAGTCGTGTAGAGTCGCACCATGATTGTAAAAACGTGAGAAAATGGCGGCTTTGGGCTTTCTCACGGTTTTCTGAGGTCTAACTGCGATAGAGACAATGTTCGGAGATGAGAGAAGTCGTGTAGACCCGCACCAGTTTGTAAAAACGTGAGAAAAATGGCGGCTTTGGCCTTTCTCACGGTTTTGAACGTTTCCGGCTGTAATCTTTAATAGACAGTAGCCGGAGATGAGAGAAGTCGTGTAGAGCCGCACCAGATTGTAAACGCGTGAGAAAAATGGCGGCTTTGGCTTTTCTCACGGTTTTGTGAGGTCTAAATGCAATAGAGAGAGTTTCCGGAGTGTGAGAAGTCGTGTAGAGCCGCACCAGATTGTAAAAGCGTGAGAAAAATGGCGGCTTTGTCCTTTCTCACAGTTTTGTGAGGTCTAACTGCAATGTTTCCGGCTGCAATCTTTAATAGATAGTGTCCGGAGATGAGAGAAGTCGTGTAGAGCCGCACCAGATTATAAAAACGTGAGAAAAATGGCGGCTTTGGGCTTTCTCACGGTTCTGTGAGGTCTAACTGCAACGTTTCCGGCTGCAATCTTTAAGAGACAGTGGCTGGAGATGAGAGAAGTCGTGTAGAGCCGCACCAGATTATAAAAACGTGGGAAAAATGGCGGCTTTGGGCTTTCTCACGGTTTCGTGAGGTCTATCTGCTATAGAGACAGTGCCCGGAGGTGAGAGAAGTCGTGCAGATCCGCACCAGATTGTAAAACAATATACAGTATATAATTATTAACACTTCACATTAGCAAGTTAATTGTATGATACAATATTTGTATCATACAAGGATGGAAAGCATCAGCTGACGATGACGGGAGTTCAATGATTTTTGTTCACCCAAAAGTTTTCACTTCAAATGGAAAGCGTCAGCTGACTATGACGCGAGTTCAATAATTTTTTTCACCCAAAAGTGCTCAACGCGCCTAAAGAAGTTTTCACTTCAAAAATTTCTTTGTGTCTCTGTAATATATATATATATATATATATATATATATATATATAAATAATAGATAACGTAATAAAATTTAATCTTAAAATTTAGCAATTAATAGAACTAAAACAATAACAACACACTAAAATATAGAACTGAATTTAACATAGAGGAAAGAATGACACAAAAAGTTGCGATATAGATAAGGAACCAATGAGTTACCATATTAACTAAAAATACTTACGCCGACCTGAAGGATAATAAAAAGGACCATTAAACTTGTGAAAGAGAAAAAAGATAATAAACCACATAATCAATTGGATATAAATGCTTAAAATTAGAAGTATACTTATCAAGGGGCGCATACTTCATAAAGCAGAGAAAGCTGCAATGATTTCGTAAAACGATATTGCTAATCATAGCAATTTATATCCTCTCACGCCCCGATCAATGCAGCAAAAAAAACCATAAAGAATGAGAAAAAAGTGAAAAATTAAATTAAAACAAAGGATAAATAAATATTAATTAAAATCTTAAAGGAAACCAAATTAATAACATGAAATAAGCAGAGTAACCACATGGAAAACAGTTAACACAAACTGGAAAAATGGTTGATGCCAAAACCTAAATTGAAGTTAAAATAATAGCTCGACAGATATCGATTAATCGAAAATACTTCAGAACAATTACATTAAAGATAAAATACACAGAGTAAATATTAAATGATAATGTTAAAATTAATACTAGTAGAGTTAAATTAAATCGTACCAAAAATATTAATAATTAAATCGTTTAAGATAAGGACTGAAGAATGAAGGTTAAAGACTACTAAGTACAAGCGCCATCTTTCGGTTAGCTATAATAATATGAAGTCAGTTATATAAGATGTATTGACTGAAAGATTAAGATAATTTAGAAGTATTAACAGCAAGATTAAGATAATTTTTAAGATTTTTATTTAAGATGTATTGACTGAAAGATTAAGATAATTTAGAAGTATTAACAGCAAGATTAAGATAATTTTTAAGATTTTTATTTTGAAGTCAAATTATTAATTGTTAAGTTTTAAGAAGACATAATTACAAGCAATAATGCCAAAGAGCACAACTATAAGGATAAGCATTATAATGCGGTCATCATAAATTAAAATTTAAAAGATTTTTTTTTTTTTTTTATATTAATAAGATTTTATTTTTGTTATGAAAATAGATGGATTGTTCAAACGTAACAAGGGAAGCCTCAAGTAGCCAGAAGCACATTGTAAAATTTAATGATAAAAGAGTTCAAAATACATAGTATCAACCAGAAAAAATAAAAGAGTTCAAAATACATAGAATTAACCAGAAAAAATAAGAATGTAACTTACAGCAATCCCCCCACTTTTTTTTTTTAATAAATTTTATTCAGCATCAAACCCTCTCAGCCAACCAGCCAAACAACACCACCCTTCCTCCTTAATCAAACTTCTGCCCACCCATCCACCTGATTTTTTTTTTTTTTTTTTTTTTTTATTAAACCTTAGTTGTTTTTTTTTTTTTTTTTTTTTTGTGTGTGTGTTAGACAGAGACCCTTTTTGATAAACAAGTGAATAAATAAATTTTTTAGGATAACCCATTTTTGTAGCAATATTAATTATGTGAGAGAGATTTTTGTTTTTAAACCTATCTGAACAAAGATTATGTATACGAAAGAGGTGATTGAGAATAATATTTCTGTAGACAGAGATATGAAGACAAGAGGTAAATTGTGTAAATAAATTTACTTTGAAACTAAAATCTTGTCTTTTGTCATACATATCGGTATAAATTTTACTACCATCAAGTTTAAGTTTTAAATCTAAGAAACTAATACAGTTATTGTTGAGATGATTATAAGTTAAGGTAAGGTGAGAAGGATATTCAAATTTAAATAAATTAGGCGAAAAATTATTGACATAAAAAATTATAATGTCATCAATGTATCGGTAAAAATAGACATTTTCAATACATAATCCCTGTTCATAATGGTAAAGGTATAAGTCAGCTAACATACTCGAGCTACATCCTCCTTGTGGAATACCGACCTTTTGAATATAGATCTTATTACAGTGTAGAATGTAATTGTTATGAATAATAAAATTTAAAAGTGTCTTAAATGAAGTTGCCGAAAAGCATTTTGGTAAAGAGATTTGACTTTTAAATTTTTCAAAAAGGTTAAAGATAATACGATGAAGATCTGTTAAATTAATATTATTAAATAGGTCAGCAAAATCATAAGTCATGATATCAGTAACATTATTCATAGATAAGACATTGGCTTTAAGTTGATAACTATTTTTAAGGCAAAAGAAATTTTTTGATTTACTAATTAAGTCATAGATTTGTTTGAGAATATCAAGGAGAATTTTGTTAGCATTGTTGTTGTAAGTATTACACCCTACAGTGACAGTTCTGAATTTAATAGGATTTTTGTGAAATTTAGGGATAAGTACAATATAAGGATATTTAAAATTATTAAATGGAAGCTTTAGCAATTTATAAAAGCAGTGAATTTTGCGGTTATTGATTTTAAGATCATTATTGGTAGTATGAAAGTTAGTACTATTAGATATAGATGAACTGAGTAAAGAAAGATAATAATGTTTACAGATTATTGCATAATTATTAGGAGATTTATCGACATAAGTAATAACAAAGTTTTGTTGCAATTCTTTGATAGATTTAAAGAGATTTGATTTATTGTAATGTGTGAGATTTGATCTATGTCGAATTAATTCAGCTTTAAGTTTTGAAATTACTAAAAATTTCCATTGATTGAAATATTCAATAGGTTTATTATAAGAGATGGAGAGTTTATAAATAAACAAATCAATATCATAAGAAAACTGTTGTATAATCTTTGAAATAATAGTTTTTGAAGGGAGTCGATATTTAGTACCATATTCCATAAATTTCTTTAAATTTAAGTCATTAATAATATTAAGATCACCAGTGATAATATGTGCATGATCTCTGTCAACATATTTTACATTTGAGGGATGAGCACAACTAAAAGTCACATGAGAAGATAAATTAGACTTAGAGACTGAATTACAGTTAAAAAGCAGGCGACCAAGTGTAATAGGATATTTAAAGGTACGAGAAATATGAATGTCTTTAATAGGAAACATGCATGATTTATCATTAAGAATAGATGAAATATTAATGCTATTAAATATTTGATTAGAATAATTTAGAATAAGCTGTGAATTTGATTGGATTTTGTGAGGTTTTTTAGAGATATTTAAATTGAAGAGTTTAAGTCTGTATAATATTAAATCATAGAAAATATAAGAAAAATGTTGATTATAGGATTGGTTATTAAATACACTTAAGTAAGTGGACAAATACTTTTTTTTGATAGCAAATATAAACTTTCTAATCTAAATCCAATCATAATGGTTAAGATAATTTGACTGTAAGGCAAGAATATTTTTGATAATGAGATTTTTTGATATTAAACCATTAGTAGATTTATTGGATTTGTTACCTCTTTTTGAACGAGAAGTTTTCTGGTTGACACTATGATTCAGTACAGAGTAAACAGGGGAGTAATCATGAAGGGGATTAATGTTAGTATAAACCTTAACAACCCTATTAAAATATTCATGATTCAAGCCATATGGATAAATTGTATTAAAATATTTCATAATCTAGATTCACCAAAATTTTTACAGTTTGTGCGACGGTTACTTGTATAAATTTTCAGCTCAGCTGAATAAGGCATTTAGATGCTACTTTACTATAGAAAATTTGGGCCCTTAGACCATGATGATGAAAAATTTGTCTTTGTGTCCCAGTAAAAAAATCTATAAGTGCTGGATTCACTAAAATCAATAGGGTTCGTGCTATGGTGACCTATAATATATGTACCCCTTTTAGCTCATTTGAACAAAGCGTTTAGACGCTATCGTGTTAACTCACATACTTTTACACATTCATACACACATACATCATCGTAAAAATAGTAAATAAATATGAATTTAGGAAATCTCGACACGTATAGAAATACCAAAATCTCAAGCTCATATTTTTAACGTGATTACAATATTTTCTTCACTGTAGTGTTTGGAAAGTAAAAATCAACTGTTTTAAACATTCACAGTACACACTTTGAAAGGCAAACTTTTTTCTCATACAACGATTTAAACTTCAAGTATTAATATTAAGCATTTCTTTTTAACGAATTAAACTTACGTTATGAGTCATGTTGCTTTAAATTGCTACGAAGGAAGAAAATGTCATATTCAAAAGATTGCATTCCTAAAAAAGCAACATAAAAAAATTCTCTAACATGGGTAGACACACGTTTTTATCCGTGGGTCAAAAATTAATGCTAACCCGACTCGCACCCGTCGCAGAACGCTACCTGAATAATATACATCAGTTTCAGGTCATTGTAAAACTATGATAAGAAAAGCTGATGGACAGATTGACAGTCATATACACAGACCGAAATGTGAAGTCCTAAACACATTTAAACGATATTGAAAAATGTTTTACTGTGAATTCTTATTCTTTCTTATAAAATTTATCATTAATTACTGATTTATTCGTTAGTCATAAAACTTTTGATTAATGATTGATTCAATCATTAGTCATAAAAATACGATTAACGATTGATTTATTCGTTAGTCATAAAAAAATATGATTAATGATTAATTTATTCGTTAGTCGTAAAATCTACGATTAACGATTAATTTAATCGTCAATCAAAACTTTTGCGATTAATGATTAAATTAATCGTTAATCAAAATATTTATGATTAACGATTAATTTAATCATTAGTCAAAATATCTTTGACTAACGATTGAATTAATCATTAGTCAAAATATTTTTGATTAACGATTAATTTAATCATTAATCGTTAGTCATCCAGATGATTGAATTTTGCCCAACACTGCAATGGGGCAATGGGGATTGGGTAAAAGCGTTCACGAAAACGATTACACAGGTTAAAGTAATGACGTCATTTTCGGGGGATGTGCGTACCCAAGCCCAAGCCCACAGATTATCATACAGATAGGACAGTGTAAGACTACTATATAATAGTAGTATTTACTATTATATAGTATACTATACTATTATATAGTAGTATCTACTATTATATAGTAGTCTTAGGACAGTGAAGCTAAAACGCGAACCGGAAATATAGTAGCACCACTAGTGTCAACAGAGGGAACTACATGTGTTAAGTCTACATGAATAGCATCTTTGATCGAAAATTGTTTTTCTATTTCGCGAGTAGTTAGTAGCAGGTTAGTATGGGAAGTTTTCTTTTTCTTCACTTTCTATTGTTTTTGAATTCACAAAATTATCCTCAAAACATTCACAGATATTCTTCTAAGAAATAAAAATTACTTTTTATAATGTTTAAAAATATGCTTTGTGAAACATATTCATATTCAAGTACAAATTAAAATTACAAAGTATAATTCTGAAACAGCAGTATGAAGTCATTAAATATTTAACGTTGCTTGGTTTAAATAATACAAAATGCCTTAAAATGAAAAAAAAAGTTTTTATTTTATGTATATTTTCAAAGTTTATTTTCTTAATATTTAGCACTTGCTTCTTAAAATAAATTGCTTTTGACAATCAAGTTTGTAAACAATAATAAAGTTGCCAACGAAAACGTATGTGCAGTTTTCTTTCCTTCAGTTTTTCTACTACTTTTAAATTTACAAAATCATAACATTCACAGCTATTTTCAAAGAAATAAAACTAATTTTTATTATGTTTGAAAATAAATTTTTCCAAACACATTCGTGTTCAAGAGTACAAATTAATATAACAAACTGTAATGCTGAAATAGCAGTATGGTATGAAATCTTAAATATTTAACATTGCTTGGTGCAAATAATACAAAATGCTTTAAAATGAAAACAAAATATTTCTGTTTATGTATATTTTCGAAATTTATTTGCTTAATATTTAGTACTTGCTTCTTAAAATAAATTGCTTTCGACAATCAAATTCGTTTACAAAAACAAAGTCCAAACGTAAACATGTGTAAATGGTTAGTCGGTTGGATGTTGGGATTAACGTTGCACTAATATTACGATAAGAACATAGATACAATAAAAATAAGACGAGCGATTGCGTAAGCTGGAGAGCTCGAGAAACTTACAGCCGTTGACAATAGGGTCATTGCAGTCAAATTCCGGTTACCGAAGAATATACGGGAGTGTCCTATCTGTAGAGATGTAAGCGGGGAAAAAACCCGGGTTTAAACCAGGGAATAAACCTGGTTTTTTGGGAAGGGAATTTCGAAACTTTCCAAAACAAGGGAATTTTGAAAGTTTTCAAAAGTTACGAATTTAGCTTTTTTTTTTTTTTTAGTGCTAGAGGCCTCTTTCAGTCGGTACAGTTGTCGAATTTTTATAATACACTCTTAATTAGTGCTAGAGGCCTATTTCAGTCGGTTTATTGAATGGGGATTTATTGAATGAAGTCCCCCCCAAGGCACAACTTTGACATGAGTCCCCCCCAAGGTACAACTTTGACATGAGTCCCAGCGTTGTCGAATTTTTATACGTCACTCTTAATAGTGCTAAGGGCCTATTTCAGTCGGTTTATTGAATGGGGATTTATTGAATGAAGTCCCTCCAAGGCCCAACTTTGACATGAGTCCCCCCCCCAGGCCCAACTTTGACATGAGTCCCCCCCAAGGTACAACTTTGACATGAGTCCCAGCGTTGTCGCATTTTTATACGTCACTCTTAATAGTGCTAAGGGCCTATTTCAGTCGGTTTATTGAATGGGGATTTATTGAATGAAGTCCCCCCAAGGCACAACTTTGACATGAGTCCCCCCCAAGGTACAACTTTGACATGAGTCCCAGCGTTGTCGAATTTTTATACGTCACTCTTAATAGTGCTGAGGGCCTATTTCAGTCGGTTTATTGAATGGGGATTTATTGAATGAAGTCCCCCCAAGGCACAACTTTGACATGAGTCCCCCCCCCAGGCCCAACTTTGACATGAGTCCCCCCCAAGGTACAACTTTGACATGAGTCCACCCAAGGCCCAACTTTGACATGAGTCCCCCAAGGCCCAACTTTGACATGAGTCCCCCCCCCCCCCAAGGTACAACTTTGACATGAGTCCCCCCCAAGGCACACCTTTGACATGAGTCCACCCCAAGGCACACCTTTGACATGAGTCCACCCCAAGGCACACCTCCCCCTCATTGGGAAAAAGAGAAAAAACGTTGTTTTGCGGCTATAAGACAGTTTGGACTTCCAACGTTATTTGTTACAGTATCTGCAGCTGAAACACATTGGTTTGATTTAATGAAAACTTTATCATGGAATTTAGATCGTCACGAATTAACTAAAGAAGAATTTGTCGATATTAACAAGTTTAGCAGTAGGCCTCTGGCACAAAATTAAAATCTGTCAATGTCAAATTTTCACGTTTTAAATAATGAAATAATGTCGTGTCTGTATAATTTTTTTTTTTTCTGAGATTAGATGTGCTCTAAGGCATTTCAAAATGTTATCTCACATTTAGATGTTTTTTATGATCTTTCAATTTTTAAATAGTGCTTTTAACGTCTATAAATTTAAAAAGTGCAAGTTTCAAATTTCATTAATTAACAGACTTATTTTCAGTATATATATATCTCGGTTCTGACTGTATACACACTGAGTTCAATATAACACTTCTTTTTTTTTTTTTTTTTTTTTTTAATCGCAATCGGAGTTTATCATGTTTCAGTTGTATATCTTTAACATTTTATTTCAAAAATAAAACAAAAATGCTTCAAAATATTCTACATTTACTAAAACAATCAATAATATTACAATGGAAAATATTATTTCAATTAAAATTTCAACAATATTAATATGCAAAAAATAAAGAAAGAAAGAAAGAACAGCCAAATTATTAATTATTAGCTATTGAATATTTTATGTATTGATTTGATGCATTAAAAAATTATTGCTCTAATTCTTAATAACCGGAGAACTCATGTTCGATTTTGTTGCCCGTGCTCTTTAATTGATTGTAACAAAATTTCATGAACTATTGTGAAATTTTGTTCGATGAATTATAATAAAATTTAATAATTTTAAAGCACTCTAACCATAATTTAATTTCATTGTATTATTTTTTATAACATATTTTATTATGGTATTCATAAAAAAAAAAAAAAAAGAAAAAAAGTTCTATCCGCGATTGTAATGATCGATAGATGGCGCTTTCTCAACACTGCAGTTGTTAGTAAACATTATAGCCACGTGTGTTCCATTAGTGTTCTTTTTGTTCTTCTACTTAATATTCCGCCATTACATCATGGAAAATTGATTGCTTTTGGAAAAAAAATATTTCAGTTTCTTCAAAGTTCGATCGGAAGTAGATTTTAACTGAAGCTGAACAAATATTAGTTTCAAATCATCTGATTAATTCTTTACTTCCATTAGCCGAAGCAACTGAAATTTTAAATTTGTCATTTGGAAATAAATGGAAGCTCAATTCTGCATTTCTTGATCCTTTGGAGTTAGATTGTAGCACACAACAGTATGTGTTATCTTTTTTACCGTATTTATTCATTTTTATTCTATAAATATATGTGAAACTAAATATCGTGAAGCAATGGCGGCTGTATGGAATTCGAATTAAACCATGTTTATTGTAATTTCACCTTAGCCCACCAGAGGGCGAGCATTTCATTACAATCGCGGATTGTTATTTAAATAGGCAGACAAGACTTAATCATTTATTATTGTCAATAACGTAAATGTTTAATTTTTTACAATTTTTTGTAAGATAATCACGTAATTTTTTATATCACTTTTATTTAAGCAAATAGAATAAAAATGATATTGAAACAAGTTGTTTGTACACTTAAAAGAAGTGAAATTAAATCGAAACACTGAATATTAGTTTCTTCCCATCAAAGTTTCCAAAGTTCCCAAAATTCCCGGTTTAAACCCGAAAATTCTCATGTTTATTCCCCTGAAGCAAAATTCCCGGGTTTTTTACATCTCTACCTATCTGTATAATAATCTGTGGCCCAAGCCCAGGCTGTGAACTCAACCCTGGTAAACGCGCGCTGTAGCGAGGGAGCCATCCCCTCCATGGAGGATGAAAATTGTGATGGTATGTCTGAAGATCATCCTTAAAGTAAGACTACTATATAACAGTTATATAGTAGTCTTACTTTAAAGGTGCGTCCCAGGCCATCGCTATTTACACTAAGCTGACCAAGTGTCCCCATTTTCTGGGGATAACCTGTGTTTTGAAGGCGTTTTTCTAAATTTTGAAAAATGTGGAACATAAAAGAATGGAAAAATACATCCCTCCTAACTGGATAATTGTAGCAATTTTTAAAGCTTCTCTCTTATAAAGGTACTCTGATCCTGTCACTATTTACCAATAGTGCAGTACTAGTGCGATGTTAAATCCAACTAACTTTGTTTCCTATTCTTTAAAGAAAAAAAATCAGAATTTTTCGCAATCAACCAACCAATCCAAAATAGTCATTGTTTTGTAACTTTTCCTGATTTTTTTTTGAAGCGTAAGTAAACAATTTTAATGAAAAATAGTAGTTGATTTTTAATTGAGATACTTTTTCTTAATATATTGTTTGAGTATTTTAAATATTTTTTGTACAGATGCCAATTTAAAATGAATACTATGATCGCGTTTTAGCATGTTTTTGCACATTACAGTTTCATTTATTCGTAGATAAATATGTGTAGTAAATTATCCTTATTTTCATTTATTAATCTACATTAAATATTAGGTTGTTTAACATTAAAATCATGAATAAGATTTAGTTTAGGAATTACTATAACATCAAATGACGGATAAATAGGAAGCACTTAAATTTTTTATAATTATTCATATATTATTAATACCTCAGATTTATTTTAAATAATTTTGTTGGTATATTAATATCTTTAAAATTACAAAATGTATTTTTTCTCAATGAAATGTATCATGGTGATGTGAATAAAAACGGACTTTATATAATATATAAAAAAAATTGAACTTGCAGATGCAAAAAAATCTTCTGATAAAATTGGTTTGTTAACCTGTTTCAAATTAAATTTTTAAATGTTTATATTATATGTTTTCAGAGAAAAGTATGATGTATGCACTTGAACATATGAAAGTGCAGAGATAGCTGACTACCATCCTGCTTTTTTTTTTTTAATGTGATAGCAGAGATACACAATTTTCTTATTTGAATTTTTGATAAAACCTTTTTATATTGTCGTATTTTTACAAAGGGTTTGCTTTCAGTTTACTGTTTTTGTGAATTGAATAGTTGTTTTCAATTTTCTGATGTTTGTGAAAAATTTTTCCTAGATGCATTCTTTGTTTACATTTATTGTTAGCTAATATGATGCCTTTTTAAATTATATAAGATTAGTATTATTTATTTTCTTTATGGCAAAAATAAGTAGTATCTTATATAAATAATACAAGAATAATAATGTAATAACTAATATAAAATCAGAGTGAAAACAAGAGATTTAAATGAAAAATGATTTATTTTCTTTATCATCTTTATTGAATATCTGAAAGCTTCTTTAATTTTTTACCACTTGTTGACCCAGCTATTCAGAATTTTCCATGGTTTCTCATAAAACTTGCATAAATATGGGTAGTACCTACCTCTTTGAAAGACCTTCACAAAGATTATTTCCAGGTGTATGTCTCTTGTATGTATAATCAATTTAGCATAGACACACAGACACCAAAAGCATGTGAAAATAATTATTCAGGGAAGTGATTATTGTTTGATGAAACAAAAAAAAAAAAAAAAAAAAAATATTAAGAATATAAAAGAAATAAAGTCTTTCAGCTTCTGGAAATGGCCGTAGCACTTTTGGAGGGGATCCCCAATGTCGTTGGCGGCTTTACTTGTGGTGAAACTGCTAAGAGTGTGAGGGGTGTTTTTTCCTGCTTGGCTCTTCTCTCAACGAGGTGATGCTATGTTTGACCAATACCTGCAGTGGGCTAATTGCCATTGTAAGAATTAAAGTTTCTAAAGATTTCAATAGTTTGTCTAAAAGACATGTACAGGGTTATTGTAATTTATAATTTTAATTTTATTATCAAAATCTACATCAATTTTATTTTCGTGATAACTAAAACCCATCACAAAAATAAAAGTGACAAGAATTTCAGTAATACAGTTAAAATTGCAAATTACAATAACATTGTATATGCATCTTTTAGATAAACTATTGAAATCATTAAAAACTTTAATTCTTGTAACAGCAATAAGTTCACCCCAGGCATTGATTGAACATGGCACCACCACATCAGGGAAAGAGCCAAGTGGAAAAAACACTATTCGCACTCTCAACAATTTCACTGAAAGTCAAGCTGTCGATGATGGCAAGGATCCGCACCGAAAGTGCTGCAGCTGTCTTCGGTAGCTAAAAGGTTTTATTTCTTTTTTATTCTTAAGATGTTTAAAGTTTCAATTTTTGTAATAAATATATAAAATAAAAAAACATATTTTCTGATTTTGGGCATACAAAGAACTATGAAGTTTTGAAGAAATTTTATTTTTGATAATTTAGAAATTTAATATTTAAAATGTAGTATTCCTATTCCCCCCTCCCTTTTTTTTTTTACTTTCGTCACCCTACTACTGTAGGTAATGGGACTATTGTATTCAATCCAAAAATTCAAAATCGTGTTTTCAACTGATTTACATGTTTAGGTCTCTTGAATAAAGAAAAGTGGTTTTCGGCAATTGGTCAATATATGTCTCCGAAATTAAACTTCAGAATTGTGTTAAGTTTGGTGTACAAGTGATTTTTAAAACTTTTGTGAAAATTGGAAAACTGGAAGCAGGTAAGTCTGTATCTCAAAAACGGTTTAACAATTGTCATCATAGTTTCTATATAAAAACCTTATTAGATGTCCTTTCGTATGTAACAGTTGGTTAGTTCAGGAAAATTGATAGGTGTTCTGTATAAGTAATATCAAATAGAAGACTTCTAGTGCGTACCTAAAAAATGGCTGTATGGATTTTTTTTTTTTCAAACTCACGATATTAACTCTATTTTAGATATCCTTTCATGTGAAATTGTTGTCTGTCAATAATTGAGTGTGCCAAGTTTTGGTGAAAGTTGGTATCTCAAAAACAGCTCTAATGATTTTATTGAAAATTGCTACATAAACCCCTTTATAGATATCCTTTCGAATGTCTTACATGATTATTACAGGAAAATTGACAGTCATCCTGATTAGGTAGGTCAATTTTAGATCTTGAAAATGGGTATTTAAAAAAAATCAGCTTATTGATTTTTTAAAAATTTGCTATGTAAACTCTGTATGTCTTTCTTTACACTAGTATCAAATTTCTCTCACAGGAAAATTGTTAGGTGTCTAATTTATAAGTCAATTTCATGTCTTCTGACCACATTATATCCAAAAAGTATATAACGTAATGCATATAATAATGAGTAATGGAACTTGTGAGGTTTTTTACACACCAGATTTTTTTATATTTTTTACTTTTGTTGTAATCTTACTGTCTTTCTATGATGCATCTACAATTTATAAAAAGACATAAAAGTTGCAATCAGTAGTTGAAAGAGCTTGCTGTTTTTTTTCTTGTCTATATCTTTGATTGGATATTTTCAAATTATTGTTTATGTATTTATTACTTTCCGAACACTATAGTGAGGAAAGTATTGTAATCATGTCAAAAATCCGAATTCGAGATTTTGATGTTTCTATACGTTTTGAAGTCCCCTGAGTCCGTTTTCACTATTTTTACGATGATGTATGTATGTGTGTGTGTATGTGTGTATGTCTGTGAGTGAACACGCTAGCGTCTAAACGCTTTGTTCGATTAACCTAAAAGTTGGTACGCATATTGTAAGTCACCATAGTACGAACCCTATAGATTTTGGTGAATCTAGCACTTATAGTTTTTTTACAGGGACACAAAGAAAAATTCTTTATCATTATGGCCTATGGGAGCAAAATCTTAAAAGTGCGATAGCATCTAAACGCCTTATTCAATTGAGCAAAAATTTTATACACATACTAGCAGACCCGGCCACGCGTTGCTGTGACTAAGTTATACGTTGAATTATACGGCTGTAAACTATTTAGTACAGTTAAATTATTATTTACGAACAAAGACGAAAACGTTGTAGCCGATGTAAAAACCCACAGGGTTGAGATTTGAAACTTAGGTCAAAATTTGGAAGCGATTGATAAAAATTTTCGTAGTGTTGATATTAAGCACAAATTAATTTTATTGTAGGGTCCTATAAATTTTAATGGAGAAGTGATATATATATTATTTCTAATGCTACTTTGGATAAAATTGCTAAAATGACTAATATATAAATTAAATTCTATTAAAATAAAAGTATAAAAGAAACAGACGATTTTAAAATCAATTTTTATGGAGGAGTGAAATATAATATATGCTATAATGGATAATTTTACTATTAAATGACCTCATCATTTTAAATATTTTAAAGAGGGCAACAGCTGTAGTTATAAAAGGGAAAACAATAAGGCTAAACCAGAAAAATAAGTAAATTTGATAAATATTTTAAAACTTTAAAATTGGAAATCTTATGAAATATTGGACATTTAAAGTAAATACATGTATCATTTTAAATACAAAAAGATTTTGGAAAAGTTTAGTGTATTTTAACGAAGTGATGAGAAGTTTTTGAGTATGTTAAAATTTTAATAGTAAATTCAAGTCAATAAAGATGGGAAACATTAAGGATTAAGATAAGAATAATTATAAGATTTAAAAAAAAAAAAAAAAAAAACTTTTTATATACCATGCTTTTAAATTTTAATATACTAATAATATACAAATTAAAAGGAAAATGATAAATATTCTATCATAGTTTGAAGTCAAATTTGTTTTCAAATGTCTAAATAAAATATCTGATGTAAGATACTAATATTTTGCAGCGGAATAGATTTCATTTCTGTCATCCTTGGCGAAAAAAAAAGAATATCGCCAAATTATCTGGCGAAAATATTTAATTCCTTTCAAAAATCATGGTTATTTTAACAACTTATATTAAAAGAGTAATGAATAATATGAAACAATATTTCGTACAATACATATTACATGTCATACATACGTACAATGAATAATACATATTACATTTCGTACAATGCATACATCTGGCATGTATATTTTCGTGTTACGCTTTTGATCGCCAAATAATAATAATAATAATAAAAAAAGCCAAGGGCGACAGAGTTTAAAAATTTAAAATTAAAATTTTGTCAATTTGACAGCAAAATAATTCAATCTAACACCCGCGATAACTAATACATATCTATACCCAAATATAAGGATTAAAATCGGGAAATAAATTTCCTCGATTTTTAATAATTTCTTACAAAAAATCCAGTGGGCAATTAACATAGGAAATCTTTTTCTTGGCTGCACAGACGGTCAGTGAGTCACACTTCGCTTGCGTATAGAACTCATAGATATAGTATAGCATATATAGAATAGAGTGATCATTGGGGAGAAAAAAGTTATTCCTTTTCATTTGGGAAAAGACGACGTTTTTACCAAAATATGGCCGTCTTTCCCCGAGTGAATACACACGGGAATACATACTAATATTTTAGCAAATAAAATTTATGAATAATTTATTTGCTAAAGGGGAATGGAAGACTCCAGATACAGTTTCAAATTCATATTTCTTTCTTTCTTTTCTTTTTTTTTTTTTTTTTTTTTTTTTTTCCAATACCACTTAATGGCTGTTTCCAAAGCTTTTATTTTTTATCTTTTTTCGGCATCAAAAATCTTTCTACGATAACATGGGGATGAGAGATCTATATATATTACTATATCTATGATAGAACTACATTAGCACTTTATCAATGTGTATAAAATCTTTAAATTGATTATGACGTCAATTTTCGTGAGATGCATAATTTAACTTTTTATAATTTTTTAACGTTCACGTTTGATTAAATGTATTTATTTTTATGTCGAAAGAAAATGAACTCGTATTTTTTTTTTTTTTTTTTTTTTTGGCAACAATTAAATTAATGGAACTCACAGATATTTTGGAGCAACTTTAATAAAGGTCTATAATTAACAAATAATTGCAATAAAACAATATTGTGACAATAAATTGAGATAAAAACTATCCTATCTCTCAAGTTGGATCAAACTGCACACAGTGTGCAAAATTTCATCAAAATCAGTTCCTTAGTTTAGGAGTTTACCCCGGACAAACATCGTGACACGTAATTTATATATATATACAGATTAAATTATAAAGTTTTGATCAATGAAGCACAAATAAGTAAAAAACAGGATTAATTTCACTGTATTATCTTCATTATAATATGAATTCAATTTACACTTCAGTCTAAGTAACACGTGGCCGGCTATGCTAACACCAAAAATTTAAAAAGTGGAAATAATTGAATTATACGAAATTTATTAATAGGTTAAAAAGTTGAAGATTCTTTGTGTAGATGGCAGCACCAAATATATTTCAGCTTTCATTTCAACCCAGTCGAAAGGTATCGACATCTGTTAGAATCATTTGGAGTTAACAGATAATTGTGACTGTCAAATAATAACAGACAAATAATTAGCAATAAATTAAAATTGCGACTATAATTTGAGATTTAAACTATCCTATCTCTCAAGTTGGATCGAACTGCACATGGTGTGCGAATTTTATTATAATCGGTGGTTGGAATGTGCTTTACGGTCCTTCTTGGCGACTCGCGGATAAAGATGCCAACCTTAGTAACCACGGTGTTTATGCGCCGCTGAACGATCGATGTTTGAAATGTGGTAACCTCCCCATGATGTTTTGAAACTGATTTTCGCGTACGTTATTGTTGCCAAACGAATTTCGTGCATTTTAAAGACTCATGGAGTTTGTGTGAGACGTATTTAGTAATATTTTTTTTTTTTGGTTTTTATATACGGGTTACTGATCGATGCGAAACGAAATTTCCTACGTTTTAAAGATTCATGTAGTTTGTGTGAGACGTATTTAGTGATATTTCTTTGGTTTTTATGTACGCTTTACTGATCGATGCGAAACGAAATTTCGTATGTTTAAGAGATTCATGCAGAATGCGGGTGAGGTATAGAGTGATGTTTTGTTTGTGGTTTTCATGTACGCTCCGCGTACATACGTGCATATTACTGGTCTCTGCAAAACGACATTTCGTCCGGAGGACATCATTTGGATAAAATGTGCTTTTAAGGCAGTGATTTTTTTTTTGTGTGTGTGGGGGGGAGGCAGTGATTTATTTTTTCTTTTCTGGAGGGGGGAGTGAATTTTTTTTTTGTGTGTGTGTGTGGGGGGGGGGGGGCAGTGAATTTTTTTTTTTGTGTGTGTGTGGGGCAGGTTTTTTTTTGTGGGGGGGGGTGAAATTTTTTTTTTTGGGAGGGAGGGGGCAGTGATTTTTTTTTTTTTTTTTGTGGGGGGGGGGAATTTTTTTTTTTTTTTTTTTTTTTTTTTTTGAGGGGGGGGGGGGTGAATTTTTTTTTGTGGGGGGGCAGTGTTTTTTTTTTTGGGGGGGGGGAGGGGGCAGTGATTTTTTTTTTGTTTTTTTTTTTTTTTGGGGGGGGGGGGGGGGGGGGCTGTGATTTTTTTTTTTGTGGGGGGGCAGTGAATTTTTTTTTTTTTTTTTGTGGGGGGGCAGTGGGTTTTTTTTTGTGGGGGGGGGGCTGTGATTTTTTTTTTTTTGTGGGGGGGGGGCAGTGGTTTTTTTTGTGGGGGGAGCAGTGTTTTTTTGGGAGGGAGCAGTGTTTTTTTGGGGGGGAGGGAGGGGGCAGTGATTTTTTTTTTGTGGGGGGGGGCAGTGAATTTTTTTTTTTTTTGTGGGGGGCAGTGTTTTTTTTTTTTGGGGGGGGGGCAGTATTTTTTTTTTTTTTTTTTTTTGTGGGGGGGGGCAGTGAATTTTTTTTTTTTTTTTTTTTTTTTTTTTTTTTTTTTTTTTTTGGAGGGGGGGGGGTGAATTTTTTTTTTTTTTTTTTTTTTTTTGTGGGGGGGCAGTGTTTTTTTTTTGGGGGGGGGGCAGTGATTTTTTTTTTTTGGGGGGGGGGGCTGTGATTTTTTTTTTTTTTTTTTTTGTGGGGGGGGCAGTGAATTTTTTTTGTTTTTTTTTGTGGGGGGGCAGTGGGTTTTTTTGTGGGGGGGGGGCTGTGATTTTTTTTTTTTGTGGGGGGGCAGTGGTTTTTTTTGTGGGGGGGCAGTGTTTTTTTGGGAGGGAGCAGTGTTTTTTTGGGGGGGCAGCGTTTTTTTTGGGGGGAGGGAGGGGGCAGTGATTTTTTTTTTTTTTGTGGGGGGGGCAGTGTTTTTTTTGGGGAGGGAGCAGTGTTTTTTTTGGGGGGGGGCGCAGTGTTTTTTTGGGGGGGGGGCGCAGTGTTTTTTTGGAAGGGGGCAGTGTTTTTTTTGTGGGGGGGCAGTGCTTTTTTTGGGGGGGAGGGGGGTTCATGTACGCGGAGCGTACAGACGTGCATATTACTGTTCCCTGCAAAACGAATGCTTCGTTACTCATGTCATAAAGCTTTTTCGCCGGAGGGCCCTCCGCGTCCTCGGTGCCTCCTGCTTGCGTCCACTGCAAGCGGGAGGCACCGAGGACGCGGAGGGCCCTCCGGCGAAAAAGCTTTATGAAGCAGTAAATTTTGTTTTGCAGCAATCAGTAAAATTAAAAAAATCCCTTTATTTTGCTTCGTTACTCATGTCATAAAGCTTTTTCGCCGGAGGGCCCTCCGCGTCCTCGGTGCCTCCCGCTTGTCGTGGACTTCCACGACAAGCGGGAGGCACCGAGGACGCGGAGGGCCCTCCGGCGAAAAAGCTTTATGACATGAGTAACGAAGCAAAATAAAGGGATTTTTTTAATTTTACTGATTGCTGCAAAACAAAATTTCGTAGGTTTTATACATTCATGCACAATGCGGGTGTGGTATCCAGTGTTTTTTTTCTTTTTTGGTTTCATATACGCGGACCGTACAAACGTGCATATTACTCATTCCTGCGAAAAGTCACGGAAGCACAGTGCTAGTGCGAAGTTAAATGCTACCTTACTGGCGTATCTCCGAGATTGTCGCCGAAGCGCAGTGCTAGTGCGAAGTTAAATGCTACCTTACTGGCGTATCTCCGAGATTGTCGCCGAAGCGCAGTGCTAGTGCGAAGTTAAATGCTACCTTACTGGCGTATCTCCGAGATTGTCGCCGAAGCGCAGTGCTAGTGCGAAGTTAAATGCTACCTTACTGGCGTATCTCCGAGATTGTTGCCGAAGCGCAGTGCTAGTGCGAAGTTAAATGCTACCTTACTGTAAGGTGACCATACGTCCGCGAAATTCGAGGACTGTCCTCGAATTTTGCCCTTTTCTATTTTTTGTCCCCAAAAATTCTTTGACTACTCGGGGACGCTAAATGTCCCGAAATTTAAATATTTGCGTGTATTTTTTCAAAATCACAGTCCATTCCGTGGAGGATCAAAATTGTGATGGCATGTCTCCGGACTACCTGTGGGGGTAAGTGCTAGACTGTCGCCAATTGCCCATTGTACAGCACTAATGAGACGTTAAACCCATCTATTCCAATCCAATCAAAATCACATTCTAATAATTGGATTATCTTGAAAATCAACGGAACTTTGAAATAAAGACCCTCATACTTCATGAGCAGAAAAAGAATCATGCACTACTAATCAGTATATAAATTCTATCTTGCCCGATTTATGTTAAGTGAAAAATAAAATTTGCTTAATGAAATTATTTCTTTAGTTATATAATCGGGAATAACTTCTGCATTTCAGGGAGTGGGGATTCTAAAGATTAAAATGAAATGGTGCTATTTTGTGTTTTCTCCTATCATCATAATCAGGGCCCGACTTAGGGTACCTGGAGCCCCGGGGCAAGCCTATTCTGGGGGCCCCCCTTGCAGTGGCAAAAGAGCTTTTTAGGTTGCAGAATTTCTGCATACGTCTGTAGGGGGGCCCCTTCCAGAAGGGGGGCCCAGGCCATTTGCCCCGTATGCCCTGCCGTTAGTCAGGGCCTGATCATAATAAAGTGTAAATGGGTTCTATAGACTTGATTATTTTAATAATGCTGGGATAGTTTAATTTGCATAAACTTACCTTAGGCTCAGCAATTTTTCATAGAAAAAAGTGATTCAAAGCATTTTGTAATGTATAAATCAGAGTTCTTTTTATTAATAATGCATATAGATATTGGTCTATCGTGTCCTCGAAAAAGTCCCCAAATACAGTTTTCAAGGTCCTCGACATTTACTTCGATTTGGGGACAAACGGTAATTTGTCCTCAAATCAGTGTTTGAAAATATGGTCACCTTACCTTACTGGCGTATCTCCGAGATTGTCGCCGAAGGGTAGTGCTAGTGCGATGTTAAATGCAACATTACTTGCGAATCTCCGAGATTATCGCCCATAACGCAGTAGTAGTGTGACGTTAAATGCACTGTGCTTATCTGGGTTATATTTAAGGTTATTGTTGTATTCTCTGTTTTTTTTTTTTTTTTTTGGTCCTTTTAAGACTACTTATACAGTAGTCTTAGGTCCTTTCAGAAAGAGTCTGGTATTTCGATTTGTTTCTTTTGTTTTTTGAATTTTGGCAACAGTAGGCCGTTTCATTGCATCATATGTGAGGCATGGATGCACACGTTTGTTGTTTTTCTTCTGTGAAATTGCGATTTATTTTAAATTGATTATTTGTGTTGAATATCATAAGAAATACGTTTGAGTACGGTTTGCAATTGTGTTGATGTGGTTGGTGTACATGATAAAATCGAAATCTCCAGAGATTATTTTCTTCGTTTTTCCAAGAGTTTCGTTTTTCAGTGTGCCGCTTTTCTTATTTAGGTAAAATTGTCATTTATTGGTTTTGTAAAATTGAATATTTAGATTGAGTATCTTAAAAAAAAAGCTTTTGAGTAGCGTTTATTGGTTTTGTACTATTGAATGTTTATGCTAAAAAAAAGCTTTGGATTAGTGTTTAGAGTGATGCTATAGTGGTTGGTGTACATGGTTATATCGTTATATGCAGAGGGGATATTTCTTTTTTTCAAGGAAAATGCTACTTTTTTCGGAAATTATAAAACGGGTAAGTAAATAAACTTTCTTTTTTATTTAAATGCTTATTTATGTATATTAAGTTACTTGTGCTGTTTTTGTTTTGTAATATTTCTTAGATTTAGTTGATAACAATTGTTAAAAATTTGTATTTTTCTTTACTCAAGTATTTGTAAGATATTTCTGACGCTTTATGTTCACATAATTGCTTTAAAGTACGTAAATCGGCCCTTTTCGAAAGGATGGGTATGAAAACCGTGCTTCCAGTCCGGAAAAATTTGTATTTTTCTTTACTCAAGTATTTGTAAGATATTTCTGACGCTAAATTTGTATTTTTCTTTACTCAAGTATTTGTAAGATATTTCTGACGCTTTATGTTTACATAATCGCTTTAAATTGCGTAAATCGGCCTTCTTGGAACGGTTATAAAAACTGGGAAACCGTGCTTCCTGTCTGCCATTTTGGAAAGGACGGGAGAGAAAAAAAACACCGCGCAGACTCGGCGAGTTCGGAAAAAACTCGCCAAAAAATCGCCAAGAAGGACCGTAAAGCACATTTTTACCTAATCGGTTAAGTGGTTTAGGAGTCCATTGAGGACAAACATTGTGACACGAGATTTATATATATTAAGATTATAGATCACAAATACTCAATCTGTATAGATTTTGGAGAATCTAGCACTTATAGTTTTTTTACAGGGACACAAAGAAAAATTCTTTATCATTATGCCTATGGGGCCAAATTTTTAAAAGTGTGATAGCGTCTAAACGCCTTATTAATCCGAGCAAAAAATTTGTACACATGTTATAGATCACAGTTGAACTAACTGTATAGATTTTGGTGAATCTAGCACTTACAGTTTTTTTACAGGGACACAAAGAAAAATTCTTTATCATTATGGCCTATGGGACTAAATTTTTAAAAGTACGATAGCATCTAAACGCCTTATTGAATTCAGCTGAAAATTTATATGAGTATTATAAATCACTGTTGCACTAACTATAAGCATTTTGGTGAATCTAGTATTTATAGGTTTTTACAGGGACACAACAAAAATGTCTTTATCATTATGATCTATGGGCTCAAACAGTAGCGTTAAATAAAACAACGTGTAATAGATGGAGAAAAATACTCAAACACTCTATTATGGTTTTCTCTCTTTTGTTTGTTTAACAACTACTCTTTCTTTACTTTATCTACAAAACTGTTAATTACTCAATGTTCGGAAAGTCGAGTGGAGTCACTCCAGATTTTTTTTTTATGAAATAAGTAGTTTTCTATTTATTTGCTTAAACTTTATTAGTTAAAAAAAAAAAAAAAAGGTTTATTATTATTATACTGTCATAGCATACTGATGCTATGAATGACAAATATCTCCCGCCTAATTTATGTAACTGTTAAAGATATTTCTTTGAAGGATTTAATTTATATAATATTTATTTATTAAATATTGTAAATTTATTTAATTTCAATATATTTTAATAGTACTGAATTACATACATTGCTGGGCGATGAATTTAAATGAGTTTTCAAGAAATTTGAATCACTATTTTTTTTTAATATCACTTCATAAATAAAAATTGAAAAAAATTCCACTGAAATTGCTCTGAACCTCACTACAGGTAATCTGCCTGTTCTGCATCTACATCAGATCTGAGTTTCCACTGTCTGCAACGTCTTTCCCAAGCACTTTAATTTGGATGTTTATCGGATGACAGGTGGAGCTATTATTATTCAAAAGCTATGATTTTAAAGGGGGCAGCATCTATTATACATTTTTGTTTTGGTACATGTATTTTATAGCTTTCGCTCTTTCTACTATATTGCTACTTGATTATCATTTAACCAATACAATAAATAAAGAAAAAAGATTTTCCTTTCAAAGGAATTGAATTTTAATAAATTTAACCCTTTCTGTATACTATATTACCATTCTTTTTTGGATAAATACAATAAATTAAAGAAAAAAAAATTCTTTTTCAAAAGTATTAATTAAATACAAATAAATAGTGTAAAAGCCATTGCTGTGCGACACAGATGATTGAAATGAAAGAATAAAATTAAGAAAATGAAACATAAAAAAAAAAATGGATAAAATCGAAAAAAATTCAAATTCGAAAATCTAAAAATTTTTTTAATGGGGTGCACCCCTGCGAAGTTCATGCTACTCCTCTGCCAAGTTTTGTAACTCTGCAGTCAGTAGTCTGAACTCCAGAATGCAGACAGATACACACACACACACACTTTTCTTTATTTATATAGATTATTTATTTAAATTTAATATTTCAGTTGTATGCAGTTTTAAAAATAATTTATGAAATCAAATTTTAGATGGCATACCATGATAATCTCCGAACAATTCCATTGACTGGGAATGTTTCTGAGTCAGAAGAAGATGGAGAAATTGAAAAGGATTCATCATCACAGAAAGAAGTTGTAAGTCAAGATGATGCAGCAGAAAGGTAGTATTTATTTATTTAAGTTTAGGATTTGAATTCTTATATAATAAGTAGAACAAATTAAAAAACTGAATTAAATAAAAATTTATTTGATAAGTTAAAATTTGTTTTTACCAAGCACATAAATCTTAAATATAAAATCAATTTTAGGGACAACTCCAACAGTAAACAGTAAGTGATTCATAAATATTTACATTTTATACGCTTATAAGCGCCAAACTGAGAGCAATTTAATCTTTCCAACAAAAATTTATCATAAATGAATAAAAGTTTTTTCTTTCACACACACAAAAAAATATTAATAATAAAACAAATAAATACAAATAAACTGTGTGATTGCTTGAAAAACAAAGAGTTTGCAATATTTTTACTAAATCACTTTAAATTCTCTTAGAAAGAAAATGGTCCCGGACACCCGACTAAATAAACAATTTTTTGTTAGCATTAACATGAATTGTCATCAAAAGATTATATGCATCATATTGTTCCAAGAATTGGCGATTTGCTGCCATGCAATTTCACAGATACATGATATGGTGATCCTCTGTCCTAGGAATGAGCCACTACATTATTATAGATAGTTATAATGGTTTAAGATTTTTTTTTGTAATCTAAAAATGTATTTATGATTTTTTAAATACTGATATTTACAATTTTCTAGCTTTATTTAGTATTAACAACTTGATATTTGTACCCTTAACTATTAAAATGTAACATTCCATTTCCTTCACTTGTCAAAAATTATTGCTTAACTTATAATATTAGAAAATTCTCTCAGACTGGTCCCTTCGAAGAAAGACCCTAGCATAAGTCAATACAATGCATATAAAACGTTTACAAATCATGTATAATGCACCCAGTGGTGAGGTGTCCGGTCATCTATAGATTCGTCGATGGCCGTAGAAAAAATTAAATAACATAAGTCAATTTAAATCTATATAATCATATTTTAAACTATCATTTTTTGGAGTTTCAAGTGTACTGATAAAGTTATCTGGTGCTGCCATCTATTGGTTTTACAAAGAACCATCCAAAAACATTTTCGTGTCCTCGTTTCTTGGAGTGAATCTGTTTTACGTCTGTGCAAGTCTGCACACGCAAACACTTTTTGTCTGCAATGTATCAAACAGCTTAAAAATTGGATATTATACATATTAGTATATAACATATATAACAGATATATAACATATTATTAGTAGTTCATAAAATTAAGCATTCATAAAATTATTGTATTTAATACACCTTAAATCCAAATTGAGCCTAGTTTGGTGGACTAGCAGTAAATCTTTAAAATATTGTTTCCTGATCTTTATATACTTTGTTAGAAAAAAAAAAAAATCTAAGAATAAAATATTTTTTATTCAATATTAGAAGACAATGTGAAAAATATTTTCTTAATTTTTTTAACGTTTTTTTTAAAAATGTTCCATCGAACATGTGTGCATAATTTAATCATCTATTTTTATTCTATTTAATCATCATTCTATTCCATCCCTTAACAAAGAAATCAGTTTTTCTCTAATTATATTATGAAAAAATGCTTCTTTACTTTTTCCTCTCTGTTGCTCCAAGAATGAAATCAAATTCTCTCTTATTGCAAGATTTATTTTTATTTAACTTATTTATTTTCATAACAAAGTAGTAAAGATTATGTTATTTTATTTATTCCCCCCCCCCCCTCCCAAGTATTTTCATGCTGAAAACATGATATTTCTCCAAATTTATATGCATTTATGCATTTAATTATAATGTCATTAACAAATTTTCTGTGATTTTAGACAGTTTGACAGTTAGAAAGTCACAATGATTATTTCATTCAATCTGCAGATAAATCGTCATCATAAAAAATATGCATCACTGATAAATGAAGAACACATTTTCCGTATTATGGGATTCAGTTGTAATAGCAACTGGTAAAAATTAAAAATTGAAGAATTTGATTAGTTAATACATGTTTACACATGCATAAGACAACTTCATGTTGCAAAGCTCACTCAAAAACATCATTCATAAACTATTACTTTCCCATATTACAAGATAGGGCTATAATAAAAGTGATAGTAAGCCAGGGAACGGTTAAATTAATATAATAATAATAAAAAGACAAAATTATGTATTGCTCACGAATTTTGAAATTATACCATATTTAATTAATCATTATTTATCAATTAAATTCCTTACAAAATGTGTCATGTAATAAAGAGAATGTAGGAATGATTTAGATGTTGTGTGTATTTGGGGAGGGGGGGGGATTAGAATTAGTGATGACCCTGATGAAATCTCGCGCCTCGTCACTGAATGCACTTTACTTCTATATATGTTAATGGCATTAAAAATATATAAAACTTAAAAAGTTTAACATATTTATAATTTTATTTTATTTTATTTTGGCTTAATATGTTTTTTTAAAACTTAAGTTAAAATTATATATGTAAGCAGTATATAGCAGCTAGCAAATAAATAAATAATAATAAAATTCTAACTGAAAACGGTGATACTTACTACTTCTGTGTAATTTTATTTGCTAATGGCTAACAGTCAGAATATATAGTTTTGCTTGATACTGTGACATCTCAAGGCCAGAAAACTTTTTTTTTCTTTTTTTTTTTTTTTGGGGGGGGGGGCAAAGGGGAAGGGGATGTCAGGCTTTAGTACATAATGTTGAATGTTAAAAATAAAGTTTAACTCAAAAAAAAAAAAAAAGTGCAGTTTTGGAGGGGGAGAGGGGGTAGATATTTGACCTCTCCTTCCCTGTTGGCTGTGTCCTTGGATATCCTCTATCCTAATAGCACATCTTCACCTCTGATTATTCTTAGTATATCCAGAGGATGAAATGACATCCCAGGAACAATATCATCAGGATGTACTGGGGTAGTATTCATCAGCAGAATAAATATTTAATATGAAAAAGGAAGGGTGGGCCAAATCTCTCATGTTACTCCAAATTTTATCCAATTGCTATATTTTTAGTTTCAGTGAAATATTCAGGATGCAAATAGTTGAATTATTTATCAAATTTTTATGATGTTATAAATACATTTTATAATATTTTAGAAGCAATATTATCTTGTAACAAAATCTTATATTTAATACTGTTGATGATGGTTTTAGAATAATTAAAATTTTTTCTTTAGTGATAGTTCTAAGGAAGATAATGATGATTCTCTTGATATAAAGCCTCCACAAGCAACTGTAAAAAGTGATGTTGTTTCACGCCATGAAGAAAAAAAAAGAAGCAAACATTCTAGAAAACATGAATGTGAGTAAAAGATTTTAGGTAATTCAACTTTTTCTTTTGAAGGATAAGACTATGATTTTTTCATAATTAATATTAAAATGCTTTATAAATAAGTAAAAAGTTACAGTACATTTCTCTCTGTTTCTTTATATTTAATGAATGTGATATGAACCAGGGGTGCAGAAAATGTTCAGACCTCGGAAATTTCCCTCAAACACAATCTAAATTTCTCTCAATAATACAAAAGTATTTTGTTGTGCAAATACAGTACAATTCTATGCGGTAATAAGTGTTTAAGAGAAAAAGTATATACTGCAACATAAAAATGAAGCTGTTAGTTTATATTATAAGCATTGTAAAGTAGTAAATTATTATTTTAAACTTATATTTTTTTTTCTCAAGAAAATATTCAAAATTTCCAATGAACCTCGTTCGGGTTTTTGGGCATATTCTGTACCCCTGAGATGGACTAAGAACTTTTCAGTATTTTTTATTAGATATAGTTCTCTTATTAGTATATCTGATCTAGTTAAGTAGAAATGTAAGTTTTTATGTTATATATTTACATGCCAATATTTAAAATTTATTCTAGATCATTGTTAATGCCTGCTTTTTTTTTTTTTTTTTTTTTTTTTTATCACTCTTTTTAAAGAGCTTTTTTCTTCTTATTCATAGTTGCATATTAGAGAAAATTGCTCCATAAGCAAAGTGGTGTGAAAAATAGGCGGGTACTAATAGTGCTCCGAAATGCATTAGAAATATGGGCATGTCTGATGTTGTCGTTATATTTACTGCTTTATTAATAGGCACATTTTTAATGAAATAAATTACAACATATTTAAATAAAACATATATAATTTATTATATTTTTTCTCCAAGCACAAAATGTGTATATAATGTTTCAAAATTAAAGCACTTAAAAAAAAAAAGTTATTTTTTAATGTTATTAAAAATACTTTTTATCCTATTCTGTATAATGTTTGACTATTGAGGGCAAAAAAAAAAAAAATATTTTTTTGCTTAATTATAATGGTAACTTGCATGCCAAATGAACTTGTTCGAATAGTTTCATAAAAATTGCCATGAGGTAATAAGAGGGATAAGTTTATGATATTTTTTCATAAATAATATTAAATTCCTTTATAAGTAAATGAAAAGTTATAGTACATTTCCCCCTGTTTCTTCATAGTTAATGAATGTGAGATGGACTGTATTTTGTAATTTTCAGTAAATATTGTTCTCACATTAGCACATCCGATTTAGTATAGTAGAAAAGTAAGTTTTTGTGTTGCATATTTACATGCCAACATTTGAAATTTATTCCAGAGAATTGTGACAACCCACTTTTTTGTAAAGAGTTTTTTCTTCTTATGTAATCATAATCACATATTGGAGAAAATCACTCGCTGAGTAAAGTGGTGTGAAAAATAGGTGGGTAATAACAGTGCTCTGGAAATTAGAAATTTTGGCATGTCTGATATTGTCATTATATTTACTGCTTTATTAATAGGTGTGTTTTTAATTAAATAGATTGCAACGTATTAAAGTGAAACATAAATAATTTATTTTAAAATTTAAAAAAACCCTTACTTGAAAGTTTTATCCTAAGTTACATTCACTGAGGGGCCTGGTATCATCAGAGATAACCTTCACGGTCAGCATTTTTGGAACGAGTTCAACTCGAGAACTCGCTTTTTGTCAGAACTTTCATTTTTTTGTCACCAATATATATTTCATTTGTACATATCAGACAATTTTTTATTTATTTTATTATACCAAAACCAAAAAAATTAGGATGATGGATTTTCTGTTTGGCAGTTTTATGCTTTTACCGGATTAAAGGATAAATTACATGCTTAAAAATTATTTTAAAAAATTATAAAAGACTATAAATTAAATTGCATATTCAAAAGAAACATAATATGAAAGTGTTATCTCTTTATATTTAGCTGGACTTTGACCTAAACTGGTGTTGTTCACATTTGGGAATCAAATGCTCAGCATGCGGTGTTATCATCCCATTTCTTCATATATTTTAATATGATAATATAGGACAAAATTTCCCATAAATGTACACAATAAAAATTATTGATGATATTAATAGTAACTAGGAAAAAATTGTGTGTATGTAGAATTATCACCCCCCCCCTCTCTTCGAAAAGTACTCCTAAAGGATGTAAATTTTTAGTATGTGTATCTTTCAAAAAAAAAAAAGAAAACCTCATTAATATCTTTAAAACAAATGGTTGAACAACAAACCTGTGAAAATTTAAAACAGATTTTACCAATTTTTTCTTTAAAAAAATAAATAAAATTCTCAATGTTGAATTTAGTGTTATACTTCCTGTGATATGAAGATCGTCTTCAGGGGTCGATCCAGGCAAAATTTGGGTCCCTTTTGCGGCCCCTTTACAAAATTCCACATAGTAAAAAACCTTCACAAAATTCAAATTCATAAAAAGGGACCCTTCACAAAATTCAAATTTATAAAATGAGTCCCTTCACAAGATTTTATTTTATAAAAAGGATCCTTTTATTAAATGTTTTCATATTTTCAGCATTAATTTTAATTAATGCCTTAGTTTGGCTCAATGAAACTCTATTAACTTGATATTAAACATTACATAAAGTGATTGTAAAAACTGAAGATTTTACACAATATTTTACTTTTTCACAAAAATATTTTATATTTCACAAAAATAAATAAAAATTTCACAAAAATTTTGTTTTTCACAAAAAAGGGACCCAAAAATTAAAACCTGGATCGACCCCTGGTCTTGATTCATTATGGATTCATTCCCCTTGCGATATTTAATAAATAATAATTAAAAATAATAATAATAATTTTTACTGTGTGAGTATTTGTATAGGAAAGTAAAATTTTTTTTTTTTGTGATGGCCATACCATACTAGTTCATTGTGTCCATTTCATATACCCTTTTCTATCTTAAATGTTATAATGTTTCTTTCATGATTTTTAATTCACAAAATGCTGAAATCTGCACAACATCTGGTCCTGGCCTTTTACTGTATTTATATATTTATTATAATAAATATCCTGTTTATGCATTGCACTACAGAAGAAAATCTCAAATATTTTAATCTTTATATAGTACTATTATTGAGTCCTGCCATGCATGAGTTGCCAAATTGTACATCAAATAGCATGGTAATCCTTAAAGGAAAATGTACAGATTGATATTTATAATTATGTATGTATAATATATGGTAATATTTGGTAATATGTTCAGTTATATATTGTTTATCTCTAAATATAACATTTTTAGATAATCTTTTTTTTTTTTTAAATATCATAACAATTTTCTAATTCTTTTATTCAATTCTTTTCTTGATTTATGCAATTTGGTTGAGATTAATTTTTTTTTTTTTTTGGGGTAAGTTATTTTAAGAAAAACAATAAATTTATGTTTCATATTGATTTTGTATTAGTCTGATTTGATTATAATGATTTTGAAACTAAGATCTGTAAAAATAAGTTATTAGTATTTTTAAATGTTTCAAATAAAAAAAATATATATATATATGTATATTTCTAAACTTTTAACTTCTTATAATTATTTTATTTTAGCTCGAAGAAGAGATCATCATCGAAGTCATAGTGATAGAAGTGGTCGCAGAGAAGGAAGACCATGGGGTGCAGATTCAAGCAGAAAAAGTAACAGAGATGAAAATAGACCTATTCGTTATAGAAATGAGCCTATTAGAGATAAAGATAGAGAATTCAGGAAGGATATTGGAGCTCGAGAAATGCTTGATATAAGAGATATTAGATTGAAAAAAGATCTAAGAGATGGTAGAGATAGAAATGTTGATAAGAATAAGGAAGACAGATATCTGTAAGTTTTATTTATTATTAATTTTTAACAGAAATTTAATATTAAATATTACATTGGTAATGATAACAAAAAATCACTTATTTGTAAAAAAAAAAGTGAGAGAGAGAGGGAAGGAGTGTGTGTGTGTGTGTGTGTGTGTGGGGGATTTTAAAGTTTATTAAGGGGAAAATTTAGTTCTTATTTTTATGGGTGAAAATTCATTATTGAGCTTAATTTTATTAATGTAATTCTTTGAAATCCCTAGCTTTTGAAGCCAGGTATTATAAAGATCTATTTTTTCTTTTCTTTTAATAAAATAGAAATAGAAATAAAAACTAAATGGAAAATTTCATCTAAATACAAATTGCTCAAAACCTCGTTGCTTTTGGTAGTGTCATTCCTGTCTATAGTATGTTGATCTGGATCCTCACTTCTTATATTTGCACTTTAATTGTACATTTCAATATAGTTGCTTATTGGGTGACAGATGATGCTGCTATTATTCAAGAACAACATTTTTACATATGGCTATATCTTCATATCTAGTCAACATTTTAATATTTTTGTCAATTAAAGGTGAAATAACTGCTTATTACAACAAAATATTATTTCTGCAATTACCTGTGATTAATCATAGTTTTTTTTTACTTGCATGTTATTCTATTAATTATAGCGTGACAGCAATTCCATGCTAAATACAGCATTACAGTATGCTTTGAGCCCGGTGGCAGAAACACCGCGACACGGCGACATAGTCGCAGACACAGAAAAACGGCTTGTGGACAGTTTTTGTCCGCATTGATAAAAAAATTTGTCTGCAACTTTCGAATAACAATTCACTTAAAAAAAAAATTTCTGTATCAAAACTAAAACTAATACTTTTATTATTTATGATTATTTATATTGTGTTGTGTCAAACATTGCTATAAACAGGGTTCGCGCGGGAATCGCGCAATATTAAAAAAATTCCCACTTAAAAAAAATTCATATGCACGCTTTTTCCGCGATATATATATATATATTATCTAATTCATTGAACTCCGCGAATTTATTTTTTCCGTTTTTAAAAATATCGCGGATATCGTTCGTTATTAAATAAATAAAAATGGAACAATCGGCGATCAAATGTTCTACAAAAGCTTCCGATTCCTAATCTTTCTCCATCCACAACATAAATGTCAATATCCATTTCAAACTTGCTTTATGAGATTCTAGAACCTGTAAAGAAATACAATTGCTAAATATTTCTTGCTCATGTAATTATTTTTTGCCCACCTCCCCCTTTATTTATCTCCATCTAGCGATCAGCAATCAAATGTTCTGCAGAAGTCTTGTTTCCCAATCTTTACCCATCTGCAACATAAATTATATTTATAATATTCATTTTAAACTTGCTTTATTAGATTCTAGAAGTAGAATTGAAAGAGTTTAATATTTCTTACTCTGTTATTATTTTTTTAATCCCCCCTCCCCCATCTTTCCCCATCTCCGGAATCTTTATTGGGATCAATGATCAATTCTAGAAGCAATAAAGCAATAGAAGTGCTCAATATTTCTGACATATGTAATTATTTTTAGACCTTTAGTGCTGAGCTTAATGAATCTATTTATTTTTTTTCAATTAAATTAAATCTTTATGGGGTGTCATATCTATACCAAATTTGTAAACATGGGGGAAATGAAGAATGCATTTTTCAGGTAAGAAAATTTTTTCTAAATCAATTTAAGAAAATTAATACTCAGTTGGTTTTATGCACATTTAAAACTAATAATTAGCTACTGCTACTTTTATATGAATGATTAATGTACATACATAAAAATCATATTCTATATTTGCTTGAAAAATTTGTTTTTCTCTTGGTGTGAAATTTTAACAAGATTTTATGTGGATACAAAAGTTATTGCAGGTATATTGAAGAATTTTTTTTTCGCTAATGAAAAAATCCTGAAAATGTTTAATGTAGATAAAAACTATATATATAAATGTTTATGTCATCAGTTTATTGAATCAGTTATCATTATCAATATTCAACTAATCATCCAATCAATCATATTAGCGAAAAATGTTCAGCTAATTTCTAATTTCAGCAATCACATGTCTGTAATTTGCATATTTCTTGAAAATACTTTTTTTCTGTAAAATGTAATTACTGACTTAAATTTCAAAAATCTCACTTAAATTTTGAAAATACCACTTAATTTTTTTTTTTAGAGTGGGAGAATCCCACTCATTTTTTTTCCTTGGTGTGAACCCTGCATTGCTATAAAATATATAATTGAATGAGATGAATTGAATGAATACACACAATTGTTTATACTATATTGATCTGCAGTTAAATTGTATTCGTGTATTGTTGCACGAGATCCCCACTGATGTTAAGCCCCCCCCTCCCCTCCGAATCAGCTTTCAGGCTTTTTGAGT
This sequence comes from Salticus scenicus, assembly GCA_963930645.1. Taxonomy (NCBI): domain Eukaryota; kingdom Metazoa; phylum Arthropoda; class Arachnida; order Araneae; family Salticidae; genus Salticus; species Salticus scenicus. The sequence goes on along the minus strand of OZ005653.1, from coordinate 162,499,335 downwards.
GTAAGCCATTTTCACCTCTGATTACATGCAAATTTTGCAGACAGATTATGAAATTTTAAAAGCCTGTTGCAGACAGCTACAAAACTTTCTGTCACTGGGGCTTTGAGTGGTATGTAAACCAGGGTTGTAAGATTAGTTTCCCAAGTAGATACCCATTACCCCCTTAAACTGGGGCTTTTTGGAGGATTTTTTTTTTTTTTTTTTTCCAAAATAATTTTTAACCTTTTCCCGACGGCAGATTCTGACCAGCTAGTGTTCATAAAGATGGCAGAAAGACGGCAGATTTTACCCCCTGTCGGCGTCTTTTAATTTCAGGTGACTCGGAGTTTCACAATGGCTGTGGGAAGTCCCATCCGACCCACATAATAGAGTGATTTCTTCTACTAAACAATTTCCCTTTAAAGGGAAAAACTTTCACCCTGAAATCTCCATTGCACTCTTTTATAGGGGAAAAACTTGTTGATTGTGGAACGAATCCTTTTCATTGTATTTATGTTTATTTAAAAAAGTCTTTATTCTGTTGACAATGCAATTTTTCATGTTTAATTTGATAAATACAGAATTACTAGTAAAATAATATTAATCAATAAATTTGGTGTGAAATTTTTAAATGTGCTTATGATTATGTAATTTAAGAAGAAGAAATTAAAACAAAAGAATTATTTAAATTCTATATAAATTGCATTTGGGAGAAATTTCTGAGATTTATTGCTTTAATTATAATACTTTTAAAAATAAGTGTTGAAGCTTTTAATAAAAAAAATTGCAAGATGAAAACTGAACAATATTACATGTGATTAAATAATTATTTTTTAATATCAAGTGCTAATTATTATTTATTTATACATTTTATGATATTAAGAAGTTATACGGGTTTCAAAAGCTTTAAAAAAAAAAAAAAAAAAGCATATATATATTTTTTTTCTCTCAATAATTTGCGCAACATTTAAACAATAATTTATAAAAGTTTAAGCAAAAATTCAGAAAATTGACCATAATGTATACTTAAAATATATTTGCAAAATTCCATGGTATTAAATAAATAAAATATAATATTAACCGTGCCGATATGGTAATTGTTCAGGCTTTATGTATTAAGCATCTGGTATTAATGACCTATTTATGAACTTACATGTATTTTAAAGGTAAAAAAATCAAATAAGATAAAAAAAAAAAAAAAAAAAAAAAAATGAAAATAATAAATAAAAAATATTATTCAAAGTTTTGAGCATATAAAAGAACAACGCGCAATTTTATTTTGGAGAAGTACATAATAATTCATTAAGATCGGTGCATTAGTTTTTGAGAAGTCACGTCGATCATTTTTCTAAAATCTTTTCGAAAACCCACTCGCTGAATTTTCCAAAATTTTCAATGAAAACTTTATATAATATTTTTTTAATGTTGTTTTTTATAGCCAAAATACTGATATTTATTTTATTATTATAAAAAAAAAGAGAGAGAGAGAGAGAATGTACTTTTCAAAATTCATAACCAATGAAACACCTTAATTAGTTTAAATAGCTAATTTATAATATATATATATTTATATATTTATAATAAATGAAGTTTTTATTTACTTTTATTTGTTTTTGTGTGTATATGAACTAATATAAGCAATTTACTTATGTTTTCAATTTATTTATTTTTTGAATCATAATCAAAGCATATAAATTCTAAAAGTATGTTTGGTTGGGAAAAAAGAATTAGTTATAAAAACTTTAAGCTAGATAATAATAATAATTATTATAATAGCAATAATTATTCTACATTCAGTATTGTGTTCGAATCATTTTAAAATGAAAGTATGTGTGATATAGAACTCTCACAAAGAAAAAAATTTGTACCATTAAAAAAAAAATGTTTCTTTGAAAATTATTTTAGAAGTTAAATGTTAGAAGTTAATCCAGTTATGTAAAATTAAAATTTTTGAAAAATACAGTGTAAGCTAATTTTCTCCCAAATGCATAATTAAATTAGTTAAATAATCAAAACAATCATAATCCAATATATATACATATATATATATATATATATATATATATACATACACGACATCATAATACATTAATTTATTTTAAAAACATATTTTATTTTTTACTTTTTTTCTTTTGTAAAGAAAAAAGTACCACCCCCCCCCCTTTTTTTATGAAAAAAAATTCTGTAAAAGTAACGTAATTATTTATCTTACAGTTATCTTTTCTTTTCTTTTTTTTTTTTCTTTCTTTCTACAAGATAAAAAATTAAGTATGCTTGTTCATAGAGTAGAAGCATAATTCTCCTCATAAAAATTGATATTTCAGAGTTCATAGAAACGCTATTCCTTCACTAGAATTGTCCTTGTAGTTTAAATTTACGAAAAGATAAATAATATAAAACAATAGTAATGATATATAAATTTATAGGAAAAGATAAGGGAAAAAAATAATTAAACAAAATAAATAAATAATAATTGTAATAAATATGGGTATTATAACAGTATATATAGGCCAGGAAAAGATTCATTGCAAATTTTAAAATTTCTGACGAAATTGCGAATGGTTGAGATTAAAGCAGTGAATAATGATACAAAAAAAAAAAAAAAAAAAAAAAAAAAAATCCTTTTTTCCAGAAAATTTAGGAATCATAAAAAAGATTAAAGTTGCCAAAATAAGTAAATAAACTGTTCACAAAGAAGATGCAAAATTTTCCGTTTATACGCTATTAATGCAAGTATATACGCTAAAGTATATATACGCTATATATAAAGTATATATACGCTAAAGTATATACGCTATAAATGAATATGATATTTTTAGTGAATTATAATACATTAAATGTAGATTTCCTTTTACTCCCGTATAGGGAACTAAAAACAAAACACCAAATGTCAAAATATATTCTCTAAGTATGGCAGAAATTAGAAAGAATTCCAGTATTTTGTCATTAATAATGAAAGCAAAAAGTGGCAAATGGATTTACGATTAATCCAAAAATACCCAGAAAATTCCTTTTCCAGGTATTTTAAGAGTATTTCCACTAAAATTTTGTTATCAAAAGAAACGAATTCTGCATGGAGACAAAGTATGTGTGCATTCAGTTTAGGGAAAAAGAGGGAATGAGGATTAGCGAAAGATGTAACATCCGAAAGGTAATCATTTTTAAGAACTTTGACAGTTCTATCCGCCCCTAAAGCAGGTGAACAATATCCGAGGGGAAAAGTATAGCTTGGTCGATTTTTGAACCAACGCCGTCTTTTACAACAGGTTACTTCTTGGTTGAAATATCGACCAGCCGTCTTCTAAAGGTTAAAGACATTTATTTAAAAAAGTAAAATTTTGCTATTTTATCCAAATTAATTTTATTTTAAGAAAATTTGTTAAGATTATTCAATGACTTTGTTAAAAAGATAAGAGACTTACATTTAGAAAAACAAGATAATTAAATAATTATATCACTCAAAAATCACCACAAAGGAAAACTTTTAAGTTAAAAAATAAAAAATTATGTTTTTGCTGTTATAGTTCTTTTTAAATTACAAAACTTCTACTAGAAAACATAAAATTGGAAAATTTCATAATTTTTAAACAGGAATTTCTGTTAAACTTAGTTATTTTTTATGCTTGTATTTCTTCATATATATTGTTATTATTATTTTACATTGTGCAAGTAATTAAGTGAAAAAGTATTTAAGTTTGAAGATATTTGAAAATGTCCTTAATTCATGATTACTCTAGGCATGACAATCTCTGCCATTGTTTTTGCTAGGTGGATTAAGGCCAATTAACTATTCTAGGGTCCTGGGCTTGGGTGGTGGCTCCCTCTCCCTCTGTGAAGATCTTTCTAATGGTTCTTAGCCCATATTTACATAAGTTTTGAAGACAAACACAGAAAACTCTGAATGGTTAGCTAACAAGTGCGACCTGGGATGAAACCCATCACCTCCTGTCTACCAGTTTTGACAGCGATACCTCTCAGCCACTAGTGTGGCCATGACAATTTTCTGATAAAAGAAATAGTTTGCATGCTTTGAAAAAATAAAATAATTGTGATGTTAAATTTCGAACTTGTAAACCTTGTCCATCTCTCTCATTTATTCCAATAATATTTTCTTTCATTCAAAACTGTATTTTTATTCTTTAATTTTACATATCATTAATTATGATAATATGAAAATGATATTTGGGAATTTGATATATCCAATTTAAAATAAAGTGTGGTAATTCGTGTAAACAAAGTTCAATCATATTAAGTCAAAGTAGGTAATTTATTTCCTAACTTTAAGAATACATTAATTATGTCCTATTTTGCCAGCTTATCAAAGAGGCTGTTAGAACTAATTAAGAAGACTGCTTAGGATGCCACATGGGTGCTTCCTAAAACCTAGAAAGATATTTTAGCTTGCTTGCATGTTGTTAGAGTAATAACACATTGAAATAAGAGTAACTGATAGAAAAATGAATTTTAATTTATAATTCACCCTTTTTAAATAGACAACTATAATATCGTAGCACTTCCAAAGTGTTCTTCTATTAGCACGTAAGAGACTGGATGCTATTTCACTGTACCACTCTTTACTAGCTGAACCAAAATATATCATTATAAAGTTAACTATATATTTAATGTGTCAGTGAAGACAAACTGAATACACAACTCTTATTAATAGGAAAAAGTCCTAAATAAAAAGCTGCATTTTTTCTCTTAAAATTTTGTTTTCAATTTATTACATTATGAGTTTATTAGAATAAAACTTTATTAAAACTTTTAATATATTTTTGAACTATCTGACACACACATACACACACTCATACACGGTGCTCAAAACAGTTAGGGAATATTATGATTTTGGATATAAAATGTAGATGATGAAACATCTATTTTACATATTAGTCAGATGTCAGATAATATTATTTTTTAGTTTAGATTAAATTTTGTAAATCTTTTAATGTTAGGCTTGAAGAAAAGAAAATGGAATGGAGAGAAAAGAGGCTTCGTTGGATTGAACGTCAAAGAGAACAAGACAGAGAACAAGCTGATAGATCATGGCCTCGAAAAGAAGGTGACCTTATTAAAATTTTGTTTTAACTTCTTTTTCTTTTCTACTTACTTTAACTTGACTACCATAGGTGTATGAGGATTGTATTACATTCTTGAACTTTGCTGTATAACCTCACTTTCAGATATTCTTGAATATGTTTTAATTTGTCACTACGAGATAATTGATGGTTTGATAGCATTGTAATTTGGTCGGCCAGTTTTAAGTCTCAGAAGTGTCTTAAAAAATTGTTCTATAGATTTTCTTTTAGACCATATTAACTCATTTTTAAATATTCTTTCAATTATATTAGTCAGCTTCTAGTGCACAGATGAGGTTGCAAAGTTTTGGTGAAAATTAGAAGTGAGATCGAAAGTTGGTATCTCAAAAAATATTTTAAATATAAAATAAATAGATAAAACGAAGTATAAACATTACTTAAAGACATTAAATAAAAAACCTAATCATTACTTCATGCATCGTTTAAATCTTTCAACCGGGCACCCGGTCCTCTTCAGAACGACAACCTTCTGTGTGAAAGACTTGAGATGGAGTGATCTCTAGATTACATTCCCAGTTGTCAAAGATAACCCCTTAAATTTACCTCTTCTATTCCATAGGATCACGGAGCCTTCAACAAAATTAAAAATGTAGCAAATAAATACGGCATAAATATCCCCATTAAACCTAACAGAAATATTTTCCAATTAATCAGAAGTGATAAAGACCCCATCCCCCCTTTAGAAACTGCAGGAATTTATAAAATCCCATTCATAAATGAAGATAATAAACCTGGATCATATATAGGTGTTACCAAGAGAAAAATCAAAACTATAATTAATGAATATAAAAATGATATAAAAACCGGAAATTTAATACAGCCGTAGCCAAAACTTATAATAAACAGAACATTAAAATCGATTTTGATAAAGCCACTAAAATAGCCAACTACGACGATTACAACTATGCGATGTTCAGAGAATCGATTGAAATTTCCACCAATCAGGATGTATGCAATGACAGCGGCGCAGTAGCCTCAGACAGTGCATGCCACCACCTTCACACAGAAGGTTGTTGTTCTGAAGAGGACCGGGTGCCCGGTTGAAAGATTTAAACGACGCACAAAGTAATGATTACGTTTTTTATTTAATGTCTTTAAGTATTTTAAATATTTTCATTTTTTTTTTTTTTTTTTTTGTCCAATTTGTTGCATAAATCCCTTTTTAGATGACTTTGTTTGGATTAGTTGGTCAATATAGGAAAATTGATAAATGCCCTAATTAGGTAAGTCAGTTTTAGATCTATGAAAAAGATGTCTGAGAAAAAAAAAAAAAAAACTAATATAGTCTTTTAAGTGTTTTTATGAGTTATGTATTAGTTGGTTGCAACAGGAAAATTAATTAAGAGTCGTGTTGTGATTAATTAGATCAATTTTAAATCTTCTAACCGCTCTATCTCAAAAATGAGTTTATGTATAGTAGTAGATATAAATTTTGTATGCTTGTTCCACACTAATTTATTTATTTAATTTTTTTTAATAATGCTTCAATTCTTCATATATACTATAAGAAATACTAAAAAATCATATACATTATAACAGGCTTGTCCAATCCGAAACACTTTGCAGACCTTATTGGAAATCTATTTTATTCAGGCGGGCTGCACTGTTTATACATATGTATGTGTTTCTTTATATATGTTTGTCAATCACGTATGTATATACTTTTTTCGGGAAAGGAGAGGGTGAAGATTTTGAGCAAAATACATTAATATTAAATTATTTTTATTTATAAATTAACAATAGATCCATCAAAAATTTATGGCTATACATTAATAGCTATAATAAAAATAATTAATAATAGATTTAATAATTTTTTTTTACAACAGTATGCTGTTTGTTTATTTAGCAACCATTGAAAGGTATTTTCTCTTGAAAAATTCTGAACGGATTTATTAATATAGTCAACCAAAGTTCCTAAACTTCAAATATTGTTAATTTCCTTGTGGGTCACAAAATACTACATGGCGGGCTACAGGTTGGGTACTCCTGCATTGTATAAAAATTTCTTCATTTTTTTTCGCTCTTCAAATATGGCTCTATGATTTATAGAAGGAAGGTAATGGATAATATTTGACATTTTGTGATAAGTGTAATTTTTTTTTTGTGTGTGTATGTATGTGTTTTGCACATACATAATACAGTGTAACCACTTTTCCTAAGTCTAGCAGTGAGGACGAGTCCAAAGGCTTAGAATGTTGCCAAATTGACCAACAGATTGGGATTTGGCCAATATCCAGTCATTCAGTGTTCCCTTATTGCTTATTTTCTCTCAATGACAATGGTTATCATTCCTATGTAAACATTGGACTCATCCAGTCTGCACTTATGCAGGGGCTTCCATGGTTGCAAGAAACATGGTTAAAAAATAGTGTAATCATGGTTAAAGAATAGTATAATAATATAATACAATATACTGCCAAATTACGTTAAAAACATTTAGCTAAATTAAGAAGCATCTCAGAAAAAAGAAGTACTGTATACACTCACATATAAGTCATAAATCACCCCTATATTCGAAAAAAAACTTTGATAATACCAGTAATTTAAATCACTTTTCTTTCCCTTATTTTATCACAGTTAATTTTGAAACTATACAAGGTGGAGAAAATAAATTTAAAATACTGTTGCAAAACATGTTTTCCTCTCGAATTAAGGGGTCGTCTTATATGCAAGTATATACGGTAATTAAAATGTTTATAATTAAATTAAATAATAATTTTGTAATATTTAAAGTAATAAATGAAAATATATTAAAACTAAATAAATTTACAAATACATCCACTTTATATGTTTATTATATTATTAATTATTTTACTATTTACTACAAATATCTCATTTATAAATTACATGATAAATGAAAGTTTCTAATGGTATGGTCCTCAGATAGCACAATCTTTGGGTTTTGCCATATACATGAGTTTTCCAAAATGCACCAGTATGATGGTCCTCAAATGGAAAAGTACCCATTTCTGATATTTTCCCCCATCAAAGATAAAAAATTTAATCTTTTTTCCCTTCAAATGTTGTCTAAAAATAATATCTTCAACACTAGAACGATGGCTAATAATTCCTTATCCGATCCTAAAATACATATGTTTGCTAATTTTGAAAAGTGTGTTATTTTTGCAAACTAATAGATTCATGACTTATAGATAGAAGCAAACAAATAATGTTGGCAAATAACTGTTTTTTTTTTTTTTTTTTTGATTTTTTGTTTTTAATAAATACTTAATCAATGTTAGGTGTTTGAAATGAAAAATGTGCGCATATTTGAGAGGTAAGTGGTGAATGATGAAATTTGTAAATTTCAAGTGTTTTTTTTACTAAGACCTAGTTGCACTATGTCTCACGAAAGTCCTTTAAAAAATAAATTAAAAAAAAAAAAAAGAGTTATAGGTCAGTTTGTCGAAACAAATTTTAATTTTCTGACTAATCCTAAAACTTACATAAACAAATTTTAGTTCAAATTCTTGAAAACATTAAATTAGATCTTTTTCACAGAAGAAGTACTGCCTGTTTTGTCAGTTACATTTTATTATTATTATTATTTAGACAGGGACAAGGAGCCGCTCACCACTCTAGGAGCGGCATCGAGCAGTTCTAGCTATACTAGGCCCCTCCTTCAGAACATTTAAAAACTCAAAAAAAAAAAAAAAAAAAAAAGTATAAAGGTCGCCAGAGATAGGTCTCCCATGCGACAAGGAGCGGCAGTGGAAGATATTATTTTTACTTGATTTAAAACCTATGTATTCTATGTTTGGTTGAAACTGGTACATAGTTTGAAAAAAAGTTGTAATATATTCATGCTGACACACAATAACTTTTATTTATACAAAGAATTAAGCTTCATGCATATTCTAAAATATTGTTTTACTATTTTAAATTGTCATTTTATTCTTTTCAGTAAAAGTTAAAAATATATTTAATTATTTTTATAAGTTTCATAAAAAAAAAAAAAAAAAAAAAAAAAAAAATCTCTGACATAAAAATTTTATTTTATTAATGTGTTATTTAAATTTTTTCAGATAATCAGCCTGGAAGAGATTTAAGAGAAAAATTACGAGAAAAGGAGAGACTTCAACAAGAAAAAGAAAGACGTCTAGAACGCTTTAAAAGCCCAAAGAAAAATCAGGATGCTCCAAGTGATGTTGATGTGAAAAAGGAAAAAGAACTTCATATTACACCAGGTATATATTCTTTTAAATCCTGATTATATGAACGCATAAAAAAAAAAAAATGAAAAATTGATGTTGACTAATGACTGAAATTCTCCCCAGATGTTGCTCCCCCCTCCCCCTCCTCACAAAAAAAAAAAAAAAAAAAAGGAAAAAGAAACCCACATTTTACTTATGCTGAAAATATTGGTAGTAGTGAAACATTCAGAAAACACAAACTTGAAATACTGAAATTGAAGTAACATATTCAGAATTATAAGTAACATAATTCCATATGATATTCTAAAAACATAATTTCATATTCTAAAATTATAACCAAAGCTAAAACTAATTCTTGTTTATCTAATAGGGAAAAAAAAAAAAAAAAAAAAAAAACTAACCCTCTAATATTTTTTTTTTTTTAGAGCAAAATTATAATGCTTTTGTTCATTTACATGGAACCACAGAGTAATGACACAGTTCTTTAAAACTTTCACAAACATTTAATGACGAAAATGAGGATTACATATCATATCTTACAGTGGTATTTCACCACACACTTAATCAATTATTCTCCAATGCAGCAGCGCCGACTTTGAAAAATTTCTGGGGGGGGGGGGGGCTCGAACCAAGGCCGTAGCCAGGATTATTTTTTTCTCTGTGTGTGTGTGTGTGGATCATATTTCTAATACAAGGTCATCAAATTTGGTATAATAATGCACACACGCTTACCCAAATGCATCCACGCTTATGCACATACAAACAACGTCCTGATTAACACAGGGGCACGTGCCAGAGGGGCCCTGAGTAGCAAAGGGCCCCAAAACTGGTCCTGAAAATGACATCATAAATTTTCCCATTTAGTTTATGTAAATCGAATTTATAAAACGAAATTAAGAGTAGCAGGGAGGTCGCTGGGATAATACGGCCATCAGCCACTTCAACTTGAAAACAATATTCTGATTATGTTAAGTTAAAATTGGAGGGGAAAGACAGAATCTCGAAATAATTTCTGCTATATCTTCTCTTTAAGTTTTAAAAACAATATTCGTTCTTACTCTTCATTTTTACTTAAAATGTTAAAATTTCATAAACTATCTTTAATTAAATTTTGATAGAATGGAGTAGAAGACTGATATTTTACCAACTATGTGAAAAATACCAGAATCGAATCCGGGCCGTTCCGCTTAGCACGCGGATGCTCTAACCACTGAGCTACTCTGGCTGATAAACAGTTCGGCACTTCTCACATAATTTATGCTGGCAAGGTCACTGAGTCTGCATTAGAGCAGCTATATCAAGTGACACACCAGATTATCAAGTTTTATTTTCCTAAAATAAAAAGTTTCTTAAAAAAAAGGGGGGGGGGCAATATTATATACCTCTTTATTGTTTATAAATTCATGACTTACATCCGAAAAAGTTCATTTTTATTTAAAAATGCCAAGGGAAAAAAGAAGCAACCAAATAAATAAAATGCAAATATAAATAAATTAAAAAAAAAAAAAAAAAAAAGGCGAATCTCAGAAACCTTTATAAAAATTATTTTCACTTAAACTTAGGGAAGAGAGTAGCATCAAGCATATAAAATATTAATTAAATTAAATTAAAATAAAAAATGTAATAACAATATGGCAGTAATTTTTGTGAAAATAGTTATATTACTTTGCATCGATGTTTCTGAAAACTTTTGCTCCTCATGCACAAACCATAAGTGATTGGGATTCCCATAGCACAGCAAAGGGAATCATCTTCCTCTGAACTCCCCCCGCATCCCATACAGAGACTTTCAGCCTTTCTTGTTTTTTTTTTCTTTTTTTAGTCGATTTATGTCTATTTTGAATTGTAACAACCTTACTTTACAGCTATGATCTTGCTAAAAAACTAAATAAGAAATAGAGAAAAGATTTTCTTGTTTAATAGGGAATCAGTATTCAAAATTTCTGGGGGGGCTGAGCCCCTACAGAAAATTTTCTGGGGGGGGCTCGAGCCCCCACATAGTCGGCGCCACTGCTCCAATGCATAAAACAGTGAGAGTGGCACACTCTTGATTACTTCATGTAACGTCATATTTGACTTGTTGTGCATGTGCATTTAGAAAGAGAAACACGAATTGAATTCCAACATCCCCCCCTTTTTCACCAAATATTTCCTTAATAGAAATATATTTATAAAACATATGCAAGTTAAAAGATTACAGAGAATTAATTTTTCTTATGTAAAAAATGCTCAAAATGAAAGCAAGGTTAATGTGTAAATAAAATTATTATTATTAATGAATCTCTTGTTTCAAATTCGTCAATAAACCTAACATTGCAACTTATAACTGTTTTTCTTGCATTTTTGTCCCGAAGTTTGTTCGGGACTCATTTGAATAATCTACGAATATATGTTCAGGAGATCTAGGATCAAATTTTCCTTTTGATTTTTTATTTAGAATGAAACATTTCTGCCCAAAAACATAAAAGTAAGAATGAATTGGCTTTTAGCCAAAGAATAGTTCAAATGGAGTTTTATTATCTTTTACTACTTTTGTAGGGTACCTATTTTGAATATAGTTTACACAATTGACAGCTTTGCTCAGTAAGAATTTGTAATAAATTAAACTTAAATTAAAATGAAGTACTGACACATAATTTAATTAAATAAGAAACCTTTAAATGTAACTCATGTTTCGTGAATATTTTCATCTGGGCACCCAGACCTTATCAAACGATCATCTGTGCCAGATCTCTTCAAGTTGCGGTCTTTTATGGATTCTATCAGTTTATTCCACATCCGGTTTGGAGCCATTGCGTCACTATCGTTGCACACATCCGGCATTGTTGCGATCTCTATTGCTTCTCTAAACATTGCATAATTATAGTTATTGTAGTTAGCTTTCTTTTTAGTTTTCTCAAAATTTATTATAATTTCTTCATTTTCGAAAGTTTTGGCTAAAGCTGTATTTATTTTTCCTGTTTTGATGTCATTTTGATGTTCTTTGAGTCTAGTTTTAATCTTTCTTTTCTTTACACTGATGTATGAACCTGGTTTATTTTCTTTTTTATTTATGTACGGTATTTGATAAATTCCAGCAGTTTCCAAAGGGGGGATAGGGTCTTTACGTATTAGTTGAAAAATATTTGGGTTGGGTTTTATAGGGATATTAACGCCTAATTTATTTGCTGTGCTTTTAATTTTATTCGATGCTCCGCGATCGTAGGGTATGGAAGAGGTGAATTTTAAAGGGTTTTTTTGAAAACTAGGTATACAATTACTGGCTTTTACTCTGGTTTTAATTAGTTTTTGATAATTTTGCTGGGGTAACCTGCTTTTCTAGTGAACTCTTTAATTAAATTAAACTCATTATTTAGATCGGAATTTAATAATGATTACATTTTTTTTTTTTTTTTTTTTTTTAAGATTTATCTGTGACAAATTATTATTAGTCTATTAGTCTATGTGGCTTATATAACATATTTTATGAGTGTATGGTCATTCAAACTGTAATGATATAGTGAAGCATCCATAATCCAGAATTCTATAATTCGGCACTAATGACTTTTTCTGTTGTTTTTTTAACCTCCACTCATAAATCGTAGTAGTACTCATCTGCTTATTCGTAGCATGCTTACCATCTTTTATGGATCGTTAGTAAAGTTTACAGATTTTCATTTAATTTTATTGATTTACAGACTAGCGTGAATTTTTTACAGATTAATCAGGATGATGGCAGAAATTCTGAAAAAGACAATGAAATTTTTGTCTCGCTATAGCAAATCCAAAAGTTATTAATAAAAAAGATCATTTCTATTCCTGATACCGAAAGTCAAAATAAACACGACCACCCGAAATCTTGGTCAAGTTTTTAGAGAAGGACTTGAAAAATATGATTTTATCAACGATAACCAACTAATGAACATACATATGTTAATCAGTCAACGACAAACTAAAAATCAAAAAAGAATGAAACAAATGAAATTGACTGGCATGTTTAATAGAATGCAGCAATGTCAAATTCCTGATCTTATTTGTTATTAAGCCAGTTTTAGTATAAATTTTTTTTTATTATTGATTTTTGTACAAAAATAAATGATCTCAGTTGTTATTTTAAAAATTTTAATTTATTTCAAATGTTACTTTAATTATTTTTGTTTTTGATAAGGGTTTGCATACGTTTTTTAAAGCTAATTAAAAAAAAAAATATATATATTTCTTTAGATGCTGTAACTGATATGATTTCGATATACATTTTTGGAGCACCTATACCCCTGAAAAATCTGTAATTCGGCAATGTCTATTTCTCACCGATGCCATATTATCGATGCTTCACTGTATTTATATATTAAGTATAAATGAAAATTTGAAGAACATCCATATGCACTTATATGAAATTTCTATAAATTGATTTTTTTAATACCTTTTTTTTTTAAATTCATATTTTAAATAGCAATTTCTTATTCATTTTGCATATTTAAAAACTGCTAAAATGCATGTAGATAAAATAGTTATGTTTGATTATGTAATTTTTATACAACAGAAAATTTCAGCTTGAAAGATTTATTGTTATTGAAAATATAAAAAATTAATTCAGCAGTAAAAGCTCTTTTTTTCCTTTCTTTACATGTGTACTTCTTAATTTTCCTCATTGAATTATTTTAAATTAACACCTGAAGCTAAAAGCTATTCTAAGACATATTATTCTGTGGTCAAATTTAAATTCTATTTATAAAGCTTATTTGTATTTCAATAATAGTGTCAGAGATTTTATTTTTTAATAGTTAATAAATGTACATTAATTAATTTAAATAACTAATGAAGTTCGTCTTTTACATGTACTTTATTTATGATGGATAGTCTGTGTTGCTATAGGATAATATATGTAACTTTAAAACTTTTCCAACAGTTCATTTCAACGAAGAACCAATGGATTATGAAGAAAGTAAAGAAGAGGAAGAGGAAGATGCTGATGAAGAAGAAGAAGAAAGTGACCAAATGAGTGAAAAAGACGATACTGATACAGAATCAGATAGTAGTGAGAGTGAAACTGAAGGTAGCTCTGGTAAAATAGTGTTCATTTTGAACACATTATTTTTAATGGCATATTAACTTAAGTGGAAAAAGAAAAAGTTCCTATTGAAACATGAGGAATTGATTAATTATTATTATCGTTATTATTTGTTAATTTAAATGATTGGATTTTTGAAGGTATTATAAACTTTTGATTCTTTTGCTATTTTATCGCGTTATATTATATATGTGTAATATACACTGAAGAGGTCTGCATAGGCTTGGTCCTAGCCCGACACCACTACGTGCCTCACCAAAACAAGGATGGATTATGGATTTTCAGATAAGCCATGTTGACAAAACAAAAATGAATTTTTCAAGCTAACTGTGTTGGCAAAAAATAATGATAAACTTTCTAAAATCTGTGCTATGTTAGAAAAACAGAGATAAATTTTTGAGTGGGCCTTGATGCCAAAACATAAATGACTTTTTATTATAATGTAAAGCTTTGTAAGTTGAAAAAATTACAGATACCTCTTTCAGTTAGTGTATATCATATTCTTCATATAGATATACATTTTCCCCTAATGTACCAAAAATTGAGCTCTTTTTCTGTAAATTCATGTTAAAGTGATGTTAAAAGAGATATGTTTATGATGTACAAATTATTGATTATGGCCGTTTATGCTCAATTTTGTATTCTTCTGCCATTTTAAGAGGATCGTAAATTCCAAATAACTTACGAATTTCTTAAATTAGAAAATTCATACTCTATGGTATTCATGTCAGTATCCTAAATAATATTTCAAAAGTGGTCTGACACCTTTACGATGAAAATAGCCCTCAAGATTGACGCTTGTGTGAAATTTTGCCCTATTCTGCCATGTTAGGAAATTCGTAAATTTCTAATAACTTACGAAATTTTTATATTGGAAAATTCACAGTCAGTGATATTCATGCCAGTATCCTAAATAATATTTCAAAAGTAGTCCGAAATCTTTACGATGAAAATATTTGTAATTACTTAAAAAACCTGAGCAATCCAAGATTTGCCAAAATTTGGTTTTTAATTTGCAGTGTGTCATCCCAAGCCTATATTTTAACCCATAAAGCCTATTGCTTTTAATATGCAATAAAAACTTTATTACTCATTATTTGAAATAAAATAGGATAAAACATTTCCTCGTTATAGTGTCACATATACATGTATGCACAAATACACTTCTCCAACATGCACATACTTGAACATTACATGCACACTCACAGTAAAATCTTGCAATACTCATAAATTATGAAACACATAGCCATTGTGGGTGAAACTGTTAAAATCTGCAGGAGACAGATCTCAATTTTCAGTTGCATTGATTTTGTATTTTATGTTGGTTCGGGTTGGGGTTGAGCCTAGATTACCACTATGTGGATTGAACTGTGCCAGAGACTAGATTTTAAATGTTACTGCATTGAGTTAAGGCTTAGATTTAATTTCTCACTTTAGACTAGGATTTTTAGGCCCATGCAGATATATACACCGAAAAATCCATTGAAATATTTTCAATAGAACAGTGCTGATTTGCACAAACTACTAAATCTTTAGTAGTCCCTTTTTGATTATGTGCTAATTCAAAAGTTATTCAACGTTTTAAAAAAATTATTTATTGATTAACACAAACTTAAAAGAATAATGGTTGTAATAAATCATCCCAATACTTATTTTTATATGCTCAGGAAAAAAAAAAAAAAAAAAAGAAATATTTATTTTTCATAATTAATAACTTATTTGTAAAAATATAAAAACTATCTTAAGTCGTCATATGTTAAAGCTTTAACTAAAAGTATCCAATGTATGTATAAGATGGAAAATATATTTTCTATAACAATGAAACAGTAATGCACGCATCTAATGATCACCTGTTCTTATATTGATTTATTAAAATTTAGACTTTATAATTGTTTTTATAAAAAATATTTTATTGGATTATCAAAGATAATAATTAATTTGTGCTAAAAATAAATAAATAAATAAATAAATAAAATAAATAAAATTTTTCGTAAAATTGAAAAACATTTTATTTAAAAACTTTTATTTAAAAATATACTGTATTTATTTTTATAACAAAAATTATAAAATGTTAACATTATGTATAGAATTTGAATTGGACTGGGTAGATTTTCCTGATTTTTATATCAACAGAGGCAAGATATTATTGTTCAGATTAGTCTTGAAGAGTTTGTCCCTTGGATATCTACATAATGTCATTTGCCACACTACCAGAGGACTGTGTCCAAGTACAAACTTTTCTGTCAGGATTGTATTTTTATGAAATTATAAAGCATGTTTATATACATTTTTCTCAAAATTGTTGACACAACTTGGTAAATTTGAAATGACTGTCATATTCAAGTTAAGGACATTCTTCACTCACCGCCGCCGGAAGCTGAAGCTAATGTTATTCTATGGGGAATTTTTCTTTACATATAACTTATTAACTAATACATATTTTTAAATTCTTTTTTCACATTCTGAAAATTCCCAGCTGTTAAATTGACGGACCTTTTTTAAAAAATTATTTTTAAAATTTTTTATATTTTATTTTGAAGCTGCAAAATACGAATTTTCAATATGTGAATTTTTTTCATTTTGCAATTTCAAAATGAAATATCAAAAAAAAAAAAAAAAAAAAAAATATATATATATATATATACATTTTTAAAAAAGGTCCGTCAATTTAACAGTTGAGAATTTTCTGAATGTGAAAACAGAATTTAAAAATATGCATTAGTTAATAAGTTATTTGCAAAGAAAATTTCCCCATAGAATAACATTGGCTCGGGCTTCCGGCGACGGTAAGTGAAGAGGGCCGTTAAGCATTTGTAACAGATTTGTTGTCAGTATGCTACATATTAATATATATAATAAATGTATTGGATAGATTTAAGAATTTAAGTAAAATGAAAGGCCCCTTTTTTTTCTATTTATATATTTTTGGAGTGTTTTATTGAACTCTTATTTTATTTTATTTTATTTTTTTTTTCAGAACAGATTTGCCTATCTATCTTATATTAATAATATTTTTAATTATTTTCTTTTAATTTCCATTAGATTAAGTAACATTTTTAATTAAAATTTAATTAAATATTGATTTTTTTTTTTTTTCAGGTTCTAGTCATTCTAAAACTGATGAAGAAGAAGATGAAGCTTCAGGTAATTTATGTTTTACAATCAATTAAATTATTAAAATTATACAGCCTATTCCATGTGGCTCATAAACATGTGTATCAACTTTTGAATTAACAAGATGATTTTTGTAAACACTGTCATGCTGCACACAGACATAAATACTTTTTGAGTTTAAATAGGGAGCATACACTGACGTTTTAGCAATTATTTGCAGAAATGAAAGGAGAATGTGCACAGACAAAGGAACAGATAGACAAACCAAATTCGTAAATGCTTTTTAAGTTCATTGGGATGTTTTAAAATAATGAACAGTGTCATTAATTAAATTAGTGCAAAATTAGTAACATAACATATCTTAAATTAGTGAAAAGGTATGTAATATTAGGCTGTGAAATTTTAGACTGTGAAATTTAACATTCATATTCTTGCTCCTCTCTTTCTTTTTCTTTTCTTTCTTTCTTTCTTTCTTCTTTTTTTTTTTAATATTTTCATTTTTACATGCTTTTATTTAACTTCATATTTTGTTTATTTATATGTGTGAGTGAAATCTAAGAATTGAATTTTAACTACTTCCTACCACCCAAATGAGCTGAAATTTTGTATACATATATAACTCTAATGATAGTAAAGGCTCAAGTTTTAACAGACTTGAGGGTGGAATCAGTTTAAAATTTATTTTTGAATTTTAACACACTTCCTGTTGTCCAGCCCCCACAAATTCAGAACAAAATTTTTTTTTGAATTTTAACTTACTTCCTATCATTCGAATGAGTTGAAATTTTGCATACATGTATATCTCAGATGGCAATATTTACTCAAGTAGTAACAGACTTAGTGGTGGGGCCAGTTCACAATTTGTTTTGAATTTTAACACATTTTTGAGCTGATTGAGCTGAAATTTTGCATACTTGTATGTGAAGAAGTATGAGGTGATATGAGATTAAATATTGTTTATTGAAGAATAATAGGGGCTAATTTCAGGTGGGATTCAGATTTATAATCATAATTAATCAGAGGAACATCTCAGAAGCAGGGTTGCCACAGGCTACTAAAAGGCAACTATTTGCAGCTATTTTCAGCCTGAGGAGACTATGGCAACTTTTTTGACCAAAAAAGCTTGAAAAAGCAACTATTTTCACAAAAAGGCAACTATTGGGAGACTATTTTACACTTTTTGCCAAATTCTTTCCGAAATATCAGGAAAATCTTTCAGAGAGAAATATTTTCTATTCATTTTATAAACAATCCTATATCTTAAGCTTTTCACCTTTTATTTATTTATTTATTTATTTTTTACCGCTTAAAAGTATGGTATATCCCTGATGTAGACCCAGAAACAGGTGGAACATCTAATGAGAATGTAGAAATAGCACCAGACATGACATATGTACCTATTAAGCTCGCTAATTTGCTTATTGCAAATGGCTAGTAGTATACTCCTGTGACCTGTTATGTCCTTCCTCACCCTGATTTCATATAAGAAAAAAATAACAAAATTATAAAAGAAAGCTCTCTTAGTAAATCAGAAAAGGAAGAATACAGCAAAGGAAACATAAGCTCCTAAGAGCGGACAATACTTAATCTTTTCAACAACCAAATTCCATGTTATTCGTTATTCTATGGGAAAGTTTGTTTCCATAATGACTCATTGCCTGATGTTTTTTTTTTAAAATTCAGTTTTCTCATTCAGAAGTTTTTTTTTTTTTTTTTAATGGTATATTTAAATAGAATATTAAGAAAATGTGTATGGTTTTATCCTTTAATGATCGTTAGCATGTGATATTTAAGCTAGCATATTGGTCACTAGGCTACTATTTAGGCAACTATTTTAATGCTTCTAGGCTACTAAAGCAACTATTTTTGTTCTATTTCTTTTGTGGCAACCCTGCAGAAGCAGACAGTATTCAGCTACAAAACAAAAACATCTCTTCTCTTCCATGACTTTGTTCACTCTATGCTCTGAGTTGGTGGGTTCTCTCATTTCCACACACTGTTACCACTCTTGGAAGGTGAACTTTGTCATATCTCACACCAGTCTATATTGATTAGTCATCTGCTCCGGTGGAGGCATTAAGTCAGATATGCTCCTAAGCAACAAGGCATCGTAGCAATCTAAGCAGCCGGTTTACATGTATAACTCCAATGACAATACTTGCTCAAGTAGTAACAAATTTGAGGGGGTTTCCTGAGGGCTTTGACCAGTTCAAATATTTTTCAAATGTTAATCCACTTACAAAATCATTTATATAATAATTATTAAATTAATATTCGATAATTATATTTATAATCATTATCATTTCATTGAGCTAAAGTTTTGTATACATGTGTATTATCCACATCTGTTGAATAAAGAGCTTTTAAAGTACATTTTGAAACAAAGCATGTTTTAAAAAAAATTTAATTAATGAATTGAAAATGTTTTGATAATATTTCTCAGATGTTAGATTTTAAATGATTTTTGATATAATCATCTAATTTTATTTACTACTAATTGAGCCATTAAAATAAAAAGCTAAAAATTCTCGGCAATAAAGAATTATTTTTGTATTTAGATGAAGAAGAGGAATCAAAGCCTTCTGAGGAAAAAGTTACTGCTACTGCAGTTGTAAAGAAAGAAACTTCACCTGTAAAGCCAGCCGAACCAGCTCCTCCTCAGCTACCACCTTATCTTCCTGCTATTCAAGGTTGTAGAAGTGTTGAGGAATTTCATTGTTTGAACAGAATTGAAGAAGGAACCTATGGAGTTGTATATAGGGCTAAAGACAAAAGGACAGGTAATGTAATTTTTATATCGAGATATTTACTGTTCTCCAGTTAAATAACTTTTGATCAATTTTATTATATCATTCTGGTTATGTTAAAATATCATTTTGTAAGATACTTTTCAATATATTTTTTATTATATAATTTTTTTTTTGTTCATGTTTTTATTGTGTTAAATTTTTTAAAACTTGACTGGCATTGTAGGAATAGTATAATGCTGATAGTCATTTTGCAGTTTTCCACTTTACATAATTTTTAACATTTCCACTTTACATAATTTTTAACATTGGGCATTAGGTAATAAAGTTTGTACACCCTCCAAAATATTTTTCTGATTACGACCATGCTTATAGTTGAAAGTGTGATAGGTAAACTATATCATTATTTCTTAAGGAAAGAGTAATGCTTTGTTTAAGAAAATTAAATGTGGTTATTGGAGGAAAATGACTGTTTTTTACAATTATCTTTATTAAGAATCTATAAGTACTCTAACTCACAAGTTTCTGAAAGTGATAGTCACACAAATAAACTACCAGCTCTTTTGTTTGTAATAAATAAATGAAACTTAATTAAAAAATAAATAATGTACTGCGCTTTTGTGTATTGTTTTTCTGTACTTGGTGTGAGATGTTGACAAGCCCACAATAAAGTTGAATCTAAATAAAGCGATCAAATACAAGGGTAAAAAAGCAGAGTGGATGCATTTTGCATTCATTTCTATATGACTGTGCTTTGAATTTCATGTTTTTTTGTTCCCTTTAATTACATTTTTCCGTAATCTAAAAACTAATATTAATGTACTATTCTAAAGCAATACTGTTTATACGATTATACTGTTTATATGATAAACATCCCTTAAATTTCATTAGGGATTCGTCGATAGCGACATCCTCTTCCATATTATATACTTCTTTGAATTTTTGATTGAAAAAAGTTGAAACAGGTTTTATTTTACTTATTCGATCGTAATTATCGGTTGTATTATTATTTGCAAAATGCAAAAACCTAGTAATTTGTAAAAATCTGGTGAAGGCTATAGTCTTCCGGAATATCGGTGTTTCAATAACCGCTCTTTTAGTCCAATTCATTTGAATATTTGGTTTCCTAACTTGTGTCATTATAATACACAAGGCAAAGTACACTTTCATCTCATCACAATTTACAGGAACCCAAGTCTCGTCGATTTTTCTTTTTCTTCTTTCATCACTTATACATTGCTCTGCATAGCAATTTGTTTCTGTTACAACAATTTTCCAAAACTTTTTGTCAAATATTGCATAAAAGAAGTCTAACTTTCCACTGTTTTCATTTAACTCACCTGTAGACGTTACTTTTATGCCAGGAGTTTCTGTATACTTCCATATCTTCGGTTGATTATTTTTTGTTTGCCAAATCCATTGTTCTGATAACTGATTCCTAATATTTTCATCGTCATTAGTATCGCTTTCATCACTAACTAATTTTTGCACACTTTTTTTATAGGACAAACTACACTGCTATCTTCAGATATATCTGAATCGGTATCTGTTTCAGTTTCTAAGGTGTAATCAGGACACTTGCCAGCACCCTTATTTGTATAAATTTTCTTTTTTGCCATTAGATTAAATTTTTAGATTTTTTTAAGAACAAACAGTTAATTATTTGACGACTCTATTGCAATTACGCCTAAGAATAAACGACCAACTCTTATATTGCAACTGTAACAAACAATAACGCAGAAACAAAAACATTATCGCATAAAAACAATCACGTGTCTGACACGAGCTTTTCACTTTTGGCCAGAAAGAATCAGCACGTGTGTGATACGAGGTTCTAATTTTAGGCACAGCAGTACGATCACGTCTCCCATACGTTGTTTTAAGGCAAAGGGTTAATATATGCTTGAAATGCATCTTTTAAATGCTAACATATAAAGAAAAATAAAGAATTTTACATGACTAAGAAAGAAAGCAACAGCAATTTTCAAATTACTTTGATATTTTAGTGTGTGTGTGTGTGGGGGGGGGGGGGGTTATAAAATAAAGACACGGAATAGTATTATTAAAAGTAGTATGTTAAAAAAAAAATACAAGATAAAAACAATTTTTATATACCATGTTTTTAAATTTTCTGTTGAATCATATAAACGCTACCGAAGACAGCGAGAACTCCAAACAATTAGCTAAAAGTAGGGTAAGGTGGGGTAAGTGGGACCCCTTTTCAGCATAATTCGACTTTAGCTCGACATAGCACCGGATGTAATAGGCCTAACAACTTAATTTTTTTGTGGTTCATTCTCTCATATGTTATTACTGTACCATGGTAACCTCTAACCAAACTGGCAAATGATGAATTAAAAAATAAAATTATTTTGGGTGGTCATCGGGGTGGCCTACTTGCCCCGCAAGGTGGGGTAAGTGGGCCACCCCTGAATATATTTTTACACATAACTGATAGAGATTGGTGGGACAATCTACATGGTTTTCTGAATCTTTGAAAAAAAAAAATCACTGAAGTATCTCCATTAGTTCACCCATAGCAATTTTTCTGGCAAACAAACCTGGTTCATTTAGTTTCAGCACAACATCTTGTAGGAATACATCATGAATATCATTAGCTTCAGGGGGAAAAAAGTTATTACGCATAGTTGTCTTTGTGCATGTATTACATGACAACTGTATCTTCATCATTTGGACTGTCATTTAATACCAAGACAACATACTATTTCTTTTTTTTTTTTTTTGCCTTCAAACTGGACAAAGGCATAATCTCCATTTTTAAGTTCTGTGGTAGTGGTTGATAACTGATAGTTCATCTTCAGAACTTGAATCACTACTGGGGGAGTCATTCAGAGGTAAACCCTATAAATCAGTGCATATGACTATTTTTTAACTATATTAAAGAGTGGGGTGGGTGAACCACTTACCCCGCCATTGTGGTGGCCCACTTATCCCAAACACGGGGCAAGTGGGCCCCCCCAATTTTTTTTTCAAACTTATTAACATCATGAGTACACGATACTACAAAAAGATTCTGTGTTTTATACACTTTCAAAATATATAAAGTTTTGATTTGTATCATGTATGGTTTGGAAGAAAAAAAATAATTAGTATGATAGGACTGCAAATTTAAAAATCATCACAAAAAGGCTTGTAACTTATCACACACATAAATGAAAACGATGCCATAATGTTTTCTACATCTATTGGCGTAGGTACATAAAAATATTATAACAGATTTTTTTTGAGTCAATAACTGGGGAAATGCGAGGGGGTGTGGCCCACTTACCCCACCTTACCCTATTAAAAAATTCATTGCTATTATGTTTTGAGCTATTATAAAAGTTTCAAATGGCTAGCTAGCCGGGAAGTTAGTTAAAAATCGATTGCAAGCTCTATACTGGTAACGCTGCCGAAGGCAGCAGGGTCCAAAGCAATTGGTTAAAAATATTTTAAAAATGCATTTTCACCGTGTTCTGAACTATTCTGAAAGTTTCAAATGTCTAGCTAGTCGGGAAATTAATTAAATAAATTTTCTGTTCAATCATATAAACACTGCCAAAGACAGTAGGGACCTGAAACAGTTGACTAAAAGTATAAGAAAAATGTATTGTCACTGTGTTCTGAGCTATCCTGAAAGTTTCAAATGTCTGGTTGGGAAGTTAGTGAAAAATCGATTGCAAGCTTTGTACTGGTAACATTGCCGAAGGCAGCAGGAACCCAAAACAGTTGGCTAAAAGTATTTTAAAAATGCATTTTCACCATGTTCTGAACTATTATGAAAGTTTCAAATGTCTATCTAGTTGGGAAGTTAGTTAAATAAATTTTCTGTCGAATCATATAAACACTGCCGAAGGCTATAGGAACCTGAAACAGTTCACTAAAAGTATTAAAAAAATCTATTGTCATCGTGTTCTGAGCTGTCCTGAAAGTTTCAAATGTCTAGCTAGTCAGGAAGTTAGTTAAAAATCGATTGCAAGATTTGTGCTGGTCAAACAAACAAACAAACAAACAAACAAGAATCGAAGTTAATAAAAACATGGTAAAAAGGGGATTATTTTTCAAACATTTAAATCTGTTATATTTTGCTACCTTATTACTTTTAGATTACATTATATATCCTTATTTATGAAATGTTAATCAGACTAGATAAATAAGAGACATTATTTTAATTTATTTTTCAGATGAAATTGTGGCACTGAAGCGGTTAAAAATGGAAAAAGAAAAGGAAGGATTTCCTATAACTTCGCTTAGAGAAATTAATACATTACTGAAAGCTCAACATCCAAATATAGTTACTGTGCGAGTAAGTAATATGAAAGAAATTTTATTTATTGAAATAATGTTTTAGGCATCAGTGCTTGCTATTTATTTATTTATTTTTGGAGGAGGTGGTTGTAAATGATAAAGAGAAATGAGAAAACGTATTTTTTAACATTAATTAGCTCATATCTTGCATAGTACATCTACATAGCATTTGACTGGTATTTAACTCATTTAGCAGTTTTCAAAAAAGAAAGAAGAAACTGTTAAATATTTTAGATGAAAATTTTTTAAATTCTTTTTTTTTTTTTTTTAATTAGGAGGTAGAAAAAAAAAAAAGTTTTCAAGTATCTATAAAAATGAACAATCAAATTGTACAACATCGTGTTTCATTAAATTGTTCTCATATCTGTATAATTTTTTTTACAGAAATGGATTCCTATTTTAGTAAAAGAAAGGGAGTAACATTATTAAAGTAATTTTTTTTATCCTATCATATTTTAAAAAATATTCATTATTCATTTATTTTTGAAGTAATATAGTCAAACTCATTTATTATAACAAGGTAGAAAGAGACTACTCAGTTTGCATCTATAAAACCCAAGCTTATTAAAAATAAAAATTTAAAGCTTGTTACAAAAGCAGCACTAGCAGCAGTAGTTTAAATGTGACATTTTCATTTTCTTCATTTAAACAAAAGAAAATAGATCATAAGTTTAATTTGAATTTTAAAAACAGATAGCCAATTTGTTGAAGGGGTTCAGGAAAGTCTATTAGCAGGATTGCTATAGTATCTGGAATTCAAAGAAAACATGCAAAATGCTGGAAATGTGAAAAATAAATTTTAAAGCTTCTTTGAAGAGAGAGAGAAAGTAATTTTTGCTAATTATAGTAAGTTAATAAAATTAAATACCTTCGATGTGAATGGACTGGTAAACATGTTAGATTCTAATGTTGCATGATTGTGTACAATATATTTTTACTTTTAAAAGACAATACAAACTTAGGAATTTTTTTCCAGATTTGTGTAGTGACCCTAATTACTTTCCATACTATTATTTTATAATTTATGAAGACACAATTGCAAGTAAGGGATGGGTAGCCGCCCCCCCCCCCCCCAAAAAAAAAAAAAAAAATTAAAAAAAAAAAAAAATTAATTAATTAAAAAATAAATAAAAAAATTAAAAAAAAGTTAAGTTCTGGATCCACCACTGCTTTTATTACTTATCCTTTTTTAGAATAAAGCAAATCAGTAACTCTTTTTAAATCATTTAAAGGCTGGACATTTCTATAAAATTCATTTCCGGCAAAAAAAAAAAAAAAAAAAAAAACTCTGAAAAAATGTCAAAGCATTTCAAGAAGAAAATTACAGATAAACCTGAGTTGCTTACAATAAAAAGGTTTAATAACTGACTTTATAACATCAGGCTAGCTATTTAAGGGGATGAAAAAAAAAATAGAATTGTTAAATAAGGGTTTACAGTAAGTGTATTCAACAAAATTATTAAATTTAGTCTTTTTTTTTTTTTTTTTTTTTTCCCTTTCTTTTTGTTATTTATGATTTGTTAAAATAAATAAATAAAAATAAATAACACTACACTTTACTAATTGTAATTTATGTTAATGTGATTTCCTTTAGGAAATCGTTGTTGGCAGTAATATGGATAAAATTTACATTGTCATGGACTATGTGGAACATGATTTAAAGAGCTTAATGGAAACAATGAAACAACCCTTTCTTATAGGTCAGTAATAACATTTTGTGTTATTAAATTTCGTTAAATTCCTTAAGTTACTAGTGCAGCATATATTTAATAGTTTTTTCTTGAAAGGTTAAATTTATTCTAAATTAACTGACTTAAAATAATAACTTTGTATGAATGATTATTCATTAAAAATGAAGCAATGATAAGAATAATTAATGCAGTTTGTTGAAAAAGATGCATCATTTTCCACATTTAATAAATATTTTTTTAAATAAAATTTTCGTTGTATTTAAGAAAACATAATACCTATTTTTGTCAACAGCCAAACTTTATATTATTTTATGGGGAAATTTGTTTATAGAATCACTTGATACCTAAATACTTAATGTATTTTTTTAAATTCTGTTTTTACATTCAGAAAACTCATAAGTGTTAAATTTGTTCTTGTTTTCCAAATATATATATATATATATTTTTTAAAGCATTAATATTTTATTTTGGAGCTAAGAAATATGAAAAATAAAGTAAGAGCATTTGTAAATTAGCATATTATTCCTAAGCTGTTTGATGCTTACTGCCTGCAGATATTACACATACATAAACACACACATATATATATATGGTTTGAATATTATTTTATCAAAACTGCTATAAGTTATAATAGATCATATACTTCAGGATACAGTAATTATTTCTTTAATTTAATAAATAAACATATATACTTATAACCCTATGTACTTTTGGAAAATAAAGCTTTACATCATCATTTGTAGTTTATCCTGGTTTAAGTGTGTAATTTATCTATAGTTTAGATCTTTTACATGTAATACTGTTGTTATAAAAATATTAATAATGAAAATAATAATTCCGTAAGATATGATATTTTGCGTAAATTATTTTGTTCCACATTTTTAAATTCTTAGGTGAAGTGAAGACCTTAATGATCCAGCTTCTGAATGCTGTGGCTCATCTTCATGATAATTGGATTCTACATCGGGATTTGAAAACATCTAATTTATTATTAAGCCACAAAGGAATACTTAAGGTATTAATTATCTCATTAATAATCATATTTGTTTAGAAACGAGTGCTGTGAGTATAAAAAAGGCAAAAATATTTCTTCATAACTTTGAAATTTGTCATAATATATTATTTCCCCCCTTTTTAAAAAATCTGAATAATATTACAAAGGCAAAAATATCTCCAAAATAAAAATCTACTTAACTTAATGCTCAGTTTGTTTTTCTCCCTTTCTTATTTTATTTCTTTCTGTTTAAAGGGAAAAAAAAAAAAAAAAAAAATCAAGTTGCCTGTGGTAGCAGTAATTGATATTACAATTATCACTTTCATTATTTAATGTAAGTGTATATTGAAAAATTGAAAACTTTCTAAAATTAATTTTTGAACACATCACATAATAGAAATATCACAAAGTCGAAAAATTCTCCAAAAGAAAAATCCTTTGAATCTGATGCTGAAATAGTTTTCTTTTCTTTATCTTTCTGTAAAAAAAAAAAAAAATCAAGATGCCTAGAGTAGCAGTAATTGATATTATCAATTATCATTTTCATTAACATTTATCATTTTCATGTTAATGTATAATGTAAGATTGAAAAATTTCTAAAGTTAATTTTTTAACACAACACATACTAGGAAAAATCCTCTTGTATGATTTCATACTTTAAATTTCACAAAAAGACACATCAGGAGAACATGAGAATTTAATATTTTCATTCAAACAAATTACAGCAGTGTTGCCAATTCATGTTTTTCCAAATCCTTACTGACAGTTTTAAATGTCCCTACACTGATGATAAGTATAGGAAAAACTATAGAAAAAGTGAAAAAAATAACATAATCCCATGAAATGTCTTACAAAATTATCCCTAAACAAATTAAAAATTCATTTCTCTATATTCTGAAAAAAAAAAAAAAAAAAAAAAAAAAAACTGCTAAAAGTCCCTATGAGTAGGGACAAATCCCTGCATTTGGCACTACATAATTACAGTAACAAAACTGAAAAACTAATGAATCAATACATGCAGTAATCTTACATATTATTTTTGTTTAACGACATTTGAAAGTAATCCAATCTACAGCCAGTTTTATTTATTTATTATTTGTAATGACATTTAAGTGTAACCTGGAGTTTACAGCCCCCCTCCCCCCATTCCTCCTTTTTTAATGA
This sequence comes from Salticus scenicus, assembly GCA_963930645.1. Taxonomy (NCBI): domain Eukaryota; kingdom Metazoa; phylum Arthropoda; class Arachnida; order Araneae; family Salticidae; genus Salticus; species Salticus scenicus. The sequence goes on along the minus strand of OZ005653.1, from coordinate 162,471,038 downwards.
CATTTAGGAGTAACCTAATCTAGTCCTTTTTTTTTTTTTTTGTATGTGTTATTCATTTTTGCAAAAAAAAAAAAAAGTTAATAAATAAATAAATAAATAAATAAGATAAAATAAAAAACAGAATTTATTACTATTTAATGTCTTATTAAATGTGAAAATTAAATTCATTGAAAACGAGCACCATCTGTTGATGAATTCACAAAATTTTTGGGTTAAATATTACAAAATTGAAAATAACTACCCTATATATTGATCAAAAAAATATTTTATTGCAAAAGGCACTAAAACAGGTCAGATGGAATGTTTATACAAAATTTCAACTCAATAGCTGCAGAACTTTAGGCTGAATTGCTGTCAAATTTAACAAGGAGCAGGAGAAGCAGAAGAAAGTAACTGGGAAATTTCGAGTTTTCAAAGTTATATAACTCAGGCCCCTTAATTCAGAATGACATGTAAATTTGTATGTTTTGTCTCAAGGTCTGTGTAAAAAATCATAGGTCTTGGGGATCAAGGAGCTGATATACAGGTAGTCGAAAAGTCAGAGATGCTATGTCGGCATAATATACATTTGTAGCGTTTCACCATCGACTTTCCTACTTTGTAAATTTCATTTGTTTTTCTTAACGTCTGTTTTAGATTGGCGGGACAAAACGCTACCGCGTTCCTTGATAGATATTTGGTTACTTTTTTGTAATTATCTCTAAAACCATTTATTTTAGAATAAATGTTTGTATAAAAAGAATTCATTTATTGTAAAATAAGAGTCATGCTGTAAATTCTGTTACCTTATTTTTATTCTTTTCCTTATTATTCTTTTCTTTAGAGTATGTTGTAAATTTTCTATTTTTTAAAATACTGCGGCTTTAATAAAAGTAAACAATTTCATAGTTAAACATTTTTAGTTTTAGATTCTGCAGCTGACAGAATTAAGTTCTTTTTAAACTGTACCTAGACCTATTACTGTTGTACCGGGGCGGACTGGCTCAATCTGGCCCACCCGGCTATAAAATATTTTGGCCCACTCACTCCAAAAGAGGCTCTCCTCCTCCAATATGGCTCAGAGTAAGGTTCCAGAAATCCAAGCAATAATTTTTAATTAAGTCCCAATTACAGTATGTTCAAATGTCAAATACAGTATGTTTAAAAAAAACAGAGCACTGTTATTGTTTAATATTGACACTAGAACATTACTGTTAATATGATACATTTTCTAAACTTTTCTGGAAAGATATTTTCAATACTAAGTTTTGAATTCTACAATATCAAGATTGCATAACCATGCAAATGATGTTCGATGGCAAAAGTTTCATTTTAACCATTTTTAAATAAGATTTTATGTAATTAAAAACTTTAATAAAACATACAACCTTTTATTACTTCATGTTTTCAAAATTGCCGAACTAGTTTCCTCTGGGGCGCCCCAGCTTGATCACCGGCATCTTGGTGTGTGAAGTCGCTTGAAACTGATGTTTCTGGTTTCTTCCCTCTTATATAGACTCTTCGCCATTGGCGGTTGAGTACTGCCCCATCGTTGCCATTGCAGCAATTAGAACTTGTTAAAATTTCTACGGATTCTCTCACTGTAGCGTAACTGTGGTTATGGTAGTTGGCCAACTTTTTTACTTGATCAAATTTTATGTCTATCTCCTCGTTTTTATTTACCTGGGTTAAAGCGGTTGTTATTTTTCCTGTTGTTATGTCATGGCTATGTTCTTTAATTCGTGTTTTTATTTTTATTTTTGTTTTTCCTATATAGCACATTTCGTTATTTTGTTTATTGGTATATGGTATTTTATAAATTCCCGCGGTCTCTAAAGGATTAAGTTTATCTTTGTCATTTCTGATTAATTGAAAAATATTAGGGTTTGGCTTGACAGGTATGTTTATATTATGTTTTGCTGCTACTTTTTTGATTTTATTTGAGATTGCGCGATCATAAGGAATTGAAGTGGTGTATTTGAGTTGAGGTTTTTGAAAGTTATTAATCTGATTTAAACTTTTTAATCTTTTTTTAAATAAGTTATCTATTAATTTATTTGATTAACCTGCTTTTTGTGTAAATTGTTTAATATTTTTTATTTCGTTTTTTAAAATTTTAGGGTCTTTACAAACTGTTATTGCGCGATTTATATGGGCCTGTATTGCATTTATTTTATATTTAAAGGGGGTACTACTATTTTTATGGATAATTTCATTACTACAATTAGGTTTTCTGTAAACTTGGGTGGTTATTTTATTATTGTGGCGGTTGATGGTAACATCTAAAAAGTTTAACTGACTATTATTTTCTTTTTCAAGGGTGAATTTTATATCCGGGTCTATTTTATTTAGGGAGTTTAAAACTTCTGTGGGGTCAGTTTTTTGGTCTATTATTGCAAAAACATCATCAACATAACGGAACCAATAAAAAATTTTTTCTTTAAGTCTTTCATCCAAGTTATTTTCGATTTTACATAATTTATACTCAGCAAGGAAGCCCGAAATGGGAGATCCCATTGGGACTCCCTTGACTTGTTTATAATAATTTTTATTGAACATAAAATAGTTTTCATTTAACAAAAAATTAGTAGCTATATTTAGGGTTTGGGCTATTGCGGGGTTTGTATATTGTTCATTTATTTTTTCGTTTATTAATTTAGCAATATTTTTAATGTTTATTGATGGATAAAGATTAACAACATCGAAACTAACAAACTTAAAATTCTTCTGTATTTCAATTAAGTTTGTTAGTTTCGACGTTGTTAATCTTTATCCATCAATAAACATTAAAAATATTGCTAAATTAATAAACGAAAAAATAAATGAACAATATACAAACCCCGCAATAGCCCAAACCCTAAATATAGCTACTAATTTTTTGTTAAATGAAAACTATTTTATGTTCAATAAAAATTATTATAAACAAGTCAAGGGAGTCCCAATGGGATCTCCCATTTCGGGCTTCCTTGCTGAGTATAAATTACGTAAAATCGAAAATAACTTGGATGAAAGACTTAAAGAAAATTTTTTTTATTGGTTCCATTATGTTGATGATGTTTTTGCAATAATAGACCAAAAAACTGACCCCGCAGAAGTTTTAAACTCCCTAAATAAAATAGACCCGGATATAAAATTCACCCTTGAAGAAGAAAATAATAGTCAGTTAAACTTTTTAGATGTTACCATCAACCGCCACAATAATAAAATAACCCCCCAAGTTTACAGAAAACCTAATTGTAGTAATGAAATTATCCATAAAAATAGTAGTACCCCTTTAAATATAAAATAAATGCAATACAGGCCCATATAAATCGCGCAATAACAGTTTGTAAAGACCCTAAAATTTTAAAAAACGAAATAAAAAATATTAAACAATTTACACAAAAAGCAGGTTACTCAAATAAATTAATAGATAACTTATTTAAAAAAAGATTAAAAAGTTTAAATCAGATTAATAACTTTCAAAAACCTCAACTCAAATACACCACTTCAATTCCTTATGATCGCGCAATCTCAAATAAAATAAAAAAAGTAGCAGCAAAACATAATATAAACATACCTGTCAAGCCAAACCCTAATATTTTTCAATTAATCAGAAATGACAAAGATAAACTTAATCCTTTAGAGACCGCGGGAATTTATAAAATACCATATACCAATAAACAAAATAACAAAATGTGCTATATAGGAAAAACAAAAAGAAAAATAAAAACACGAATTAAAGAACATAGCCATGACATAACGACAGGAAAAATAACAACCGCTTTAACCCAGGTAAATAAAAACGAGGAGATAGACATAAAATTTGATCAAGTAAAAAAGTTGGCCAACTACCATAACCACAGTTACGCTACAGTGAGAGAATCCATAGAAATTTTAACAAGTTCTAATTGCTGCAATGGCAACGATGGTGCAGTACTCAACCGCCAATGGCAAAGAGTCTATATAAGAGGGAAGAAACCAGAAACATCAGTTTCAAGCGACTTCACACACCAAGATGCCGGTGATCAAGCTGGAGCGCCCCAGAGGAAACTAGTTCGGCAATTTTGAAAACATGAAGTAATAAAAGGTTGTATGTTTTATTAAAGTTTTTAATTAAATCAACTTCATGGTTATAAATTATTTCAAAGATTTTATGTGTTTTATATATTCAAGCAATATTTATTCTGAAGTTTCGGAAAAGAAATTAACAGTAGACCTTTTAAATGTTATACATTTTTGAAGATAAAATGTTACAGATAATGATGCTGAATGGATTTAAGTTGCTTTGTAAATAATTATAAATCACTAATATAAAATATGAATATGCATTTTTTATGTTACAGAGTAAATATACCATCAGAGACACATACTATAGTTATGCTAAAATATAAAGTAATGTGCCTTTTGTGCTTAGTTTAATTTTGTTAGAATATGGTGATCTCTATGAAACCATGTGCAATTTATTGCAAACTTTGTATTTTAATCTTCCAAATCACAAGCTTGTTGAAAATACCTTTTCAAAACGTACATTTAAAAAAATATATTTTGTCTTACCTTATAATGTTTTAGATGTATATCTGGTTAAATATACTGCAAATAGTCCTCACCCTTTTCTCTATATTTCGGAATCACAACAGAATTTCTGAAAACTTTAAAGCATATTTAATGAAACTAAAAGAGAAGATTTTATAAAATTGGTGTGTGAGAGTATCGGGTGTATATAGGGGACTAATTTTGAAATTTCAAATAATAAGGTTTGATAGCTCTTTGAAAGGTCTTCTAAATACATTCATTTAAAAAATATCTATGATATTTTTAAAATAATTTATGAATGAAAAAAAAACTGTTCTCTGAAAGTTCCACCTTTTTCCCATATCTAGATAACATCTCAAAATTTTTGAAAAACTACAAACAATTGCAAATTTAATTTGAATCTCTAAGAACTCTCAACGAGCTAACTATTTCCCTTTTATTTGAAATCGCAAAGTTTGACTAGGTTCTCCCCATGCCCTTAGCCCCAATTTTGTAAAATAAAAGGATCCCTTTAGATAGATGGAATATTTTCTTTCTTTCTTTCTTTTTTTTTTGTGTAGTTTTAAGAAACGGTGTTATCCAACTGCACTCGAAATATACCGACTGCACTCGCTAGTCTTAACACCCCTTTCACTTACTCTCTTGTGAGTTTCTATCTTACCACCCCTTCGCTCTGAATAGGAAGAACCCAAAAGTTTGCTGGTGGAATTATACTAACTGCCCTAGCTGGAAGTTCATAATTTTATTTGTAATTTAACTGAGTTACGTGCGTTTTCAGGACCATGCACAACAAAATAAGGGTGACCAATGTTTTTTTTTTTAATTTTTTTTTTTTTTTACATGCATGGTAGTGATTGCCCCGGTACAGAGTTACGGGCACAGCAGTGTAAGGGTGTCCAGCAATTTTTTTTTTTTCCTTTGGTTTTTACGTGCATGGTAGTGATTGCCATGGAACCAAGTTACGGGCGTTCTGAGATTCATGCACAGCGAGGTAGGGGTGTCCAGTGTTGCCTTTTTCTTGTTTTTACATGCGTGGTAGTGATTGCTGCGGAACCAAGTTACAGAAGTTCTCAGATTAATGCACAGCGCGGTAGGGGTGTTCAGTGATGTTTTTTTTTTGGTTTTTACGTGCGTGGAAGTAATTACCGCGGAACCGAGTTATGGACGTCTTGAGATTCATGCACAGTGAGTTAGGGTTTTCCAGTGATTTTTTGTTTTTTGTTTTTTACGTGCGTGGTAGTGACTGCCGCGGAATCGAGTGATGGGCATTTTTAGATTCAGGCACAGCATGGTAGGGGTGTCCAGTGATTTTTTTTTTTCCCATTACATCTTTCGTTTTCTATTTCATTACTTTTAGTGGAAGGATAATGGGCGGTTTCAGGTAGCAGGAGGCGTTTGCATGTCCGAGTGCAGTTGGTTGTTTTTTAAAGTGGGGGAAAAATAAGCAAGTGCAGTTGGTAGTCGCCCTTAAGAAATTCCGCTGTATTTTCAAAATGCTGAAATATTTGAAAGAGAGCAGAACTTTTTGTAACTTCTTTAATGTGATTAACCTCCTTAAAAACGATCCTTATAAAAAACCTTTTAATTTATTGTTATTATTATTATTTATTTATTTATTTATTATTATTTGGGAAGGCGTTTCCATCGAGCTAACAAAGTACACTTCCCGTTTGAAAAGCTAATGCTACCTATTTGCTTCAGCTTCAATTTTTTCAAATTTTTTTTAACCAAACAAAGTCATAATAATTACAAAACTTTGAATAAGAATCATAAAATGCAAGAACTCGAAACAATTGTTTCAGATTGAAAGAAAGCACAACCCTTCGTCAGACGAACAAAGTAGGCGCCACAAACAAAGCGAAAACGCACAAACAAAGTCCCTCCCAAATTGATTACGCACTTTTTTATTGTTTTCAGAATTTCCAAGGAGTTTTAGATATAGTGGAAAGTGGGGTAGGATTTTAAACGAAAACTTTACTTCATAACTTCATTAAAAAAAAAAAACATGAACAAAGCTTTTCTTTCTTTCTTTTTTTTTTTTTTTGGACTAAATGTTTTGAAAAGCAAAAGACCCGCCCCTTCTCATTTAAAATTTGCCTCCTGATGCCTCCAGACTAAACATATTTTAACTGAACGAAATTCTTCGCAAATTTATTGAATAACTGTTTTTCAATTTTGAGAAATTCTGATGCATTCCCATTTCCAAGATGAAAGGTTAGGTTGTGACTTTTGGTGGACCCTGTATGTATATGTAATAGTTTGAGCAGGTTAAGTATGAGAGGCTTTTGCACTACAGCTATACAATGGGGAAATTGGCGGCAGTCTACAGTCGGCAGCCCAATTATTGAAGCGCTAGAAATAATTCGTATATAAAACATGTGACCTAATACTGTTTTGTTACGTAAATATTTGTCTACTCATGATCTTAGCCTTTATGTTATTATAAAAAAAGTAAGGTGATGATAAAAATTAGTGATCAAACTAAGGAAAAATGTGGATGTGTACTTCAATAATTTTGCTGCCGACTGTAAAATTCACCTGTATTGTTGGGTAGAGACATGCTATCAGAATTTTGTCTTTTGCGGAGTCGGTAGCTTCTCCGCTTTAACAGATTTTACGTCCACTAGCTATTTAATTGGTCAGCTCGAGCATAAAACCTAAAATACTTTGATTACTACAATAGGCAGCAAAAGTATCCGAGCATTAGCCAATAATTCCGATATCAAAAAAGTACACTTAAAACGGTTTTGTTGAATAAATCCTTGTTGAATCATGTTCTTAGACTGGCTAAGAACATGATTCGACAATGATGTATCTAACAAAGTAGTATTAAGTGTACTTTTTTTAGACAGGGATTATTGCTAGTGCTCGGATACTTTATTGACAGATGTAGCTTGACATTCTGCTAGCCGGTCTACCGTGGTCCTCTTTTTTGGCAAAAAAGGTAAGAAAATTACAGGCTAATATCAACAAGGGTTGCAGCGTTCCTATATTTTTATGATTCTTTTATTATATTGTCACCACAATTTTCAAAAAGAAAATTTTCCTGCTAAAATAGCATTAAAACCTTTAAGAAAATTTTCTCTTTGAAAATTGTGGTGAAATTATAATAAAGTTATTGTAAAAATATAGGAATGCTGCGACCCCTTTAAAAACCATCGTTTTTTTTTAATTACCTATAGAGTACAATTTTAAAGGAGACATTTTGTGTAAAATACGTTTTAACTTCCAGATTTTAGTGCAGTACCGAACATGCATACTCTGACATTCGGCTAGTTTTGAACTCATGATCTAGTATGCTTCAGCAGTTTGAAAGTGTAATTAACCAAGCCACCTTAAAAAATAAAATAAAATAAAATAAAATTCCAGATAAAAAAAAAAGTATGGGACCATACTTTTTATGAGTCCCAGAGATAATATCCCTTAAGTTTTTTAAAGGTGATGGGGGAGGGCATTTCCCCTACCAGTCACCTACTGATAGAAGGAGTGATGAATCTGGTCCCTAGCTTCTCTAGCACTTTGTCATCCCCCTGAGACAAAAACAGAAAATAAAATACGGGCAAAAGGTACTATGTAATATGTAGAAATTTTTTCTGAACCAGTCAGTTTACCTCATAAATTTTTTTATTGCTAGTTTTGATGAATGTTAAGTATATATTAACTCTATATTTCGCTCAGCAATTAAAATTAAATAATGCCTGTGCAAAAAATAAAATTTTCTATTTTTTCTTTTTTCATCTGGCCCATTTCTGGCAGTTGGCCCACCCGGCGATCGCCGGGTAGCCGGGTGGACCAGTCCGCCCCTGCTGTTGTATAGGGACAAATTCACATCAATAATTCATCATGTTTTCCAAGGCCAGGAACAATCCTCCCCCTTTGAAATTTTGCAGAAAATTATTGAGCTATATTTCAATTTTTAACATTCAGCATTGTGTAATAATATTTGAACTTCCTCTGGAAAAAATTTTTTAGCTATGATCTTGGTGTTTTCTATAAATTAATAATATTTATTATAGCAGCCAAGTACCATATAATTAACAATATTATATAAAGATGCATTTCATATCTTTGATGATTGTTGCAGAAACATTGATACTGCTAATGTTTATAATGCAATGCTAATCTATAGGAATATTTTGGTATTTTGATATTTGATATTACCAAATTAATCTAGATATTTAACTAAAATTGGTATTGAAATTATATTTCATCTTATACACAAATTTCTATTCTCCAAGATAATTTTTCAATTGGGTTTCATATAAATTTAAAACATCAATTATATGAAAAACTTTTGATTTTGTTCGATTCAATATTTATATAAAACTAGTTAATACCCGTCAAAATTTGACGGATGATGTGCAACTAAAGTCTCTTCACGCCATAAAGTTTAAAACACCCTTGCTTTAATATTTCACATTGCTTTTAACCGGTTTTAAACCCCCTACCCAATTTCCCGTATTTGTAAAACCACTTTTATATAATCCAAAATATTAACTTATTGTATTCTAAAAATAAACTGCAAATCGGAATAAAGTTAAAATTTGTTTTTACTGGAATAGTATTATAACACTTTATTCTATCAAAATAGTATATTTCAACAAAAGTATACTGTTAAAAATAAATAAATAAATAAATTTTTACTTGTATAAAATATCAATATTTTAATGTCATTCTTTTGAAATTATTTTTATTCTAATACAGTATCGAAACAAAATATCAGAAATTATAATAATTAGATAAATAATAAATAAATAAAATAAAATAAAAACCCCCTTTGATTTTAAATATTTATCTCCATCTTTTCTAAACAAAGTTTTCAACTGATGAAAGTTAACTTTTAAAGAACAATAAACTTTGATAATTTGTTAATTTTAAAAGATTTTTTTTTTCTAAGAAATGGAAAAAAAAAAAAAAAAAAAAAATGTTAAGAATATGTTATAATATATTGACATGGCAACAGATGGCGCCACATTCAGTGTACACAAATTTTCGGCGAGCGAAAACGAATACGAAGATAACAGATGCCGATACGTATTCGCGAATTGCTTTATTTTTAATAGGTATACTTCCTTGGAAAATATGATTTAATCGTGTGAATTATTTTTATGATTAAGCCACAGAGTAATATTAACTTTAATTAGGCGTTAATGAGCTTTAATTAGGCGTTTGCCATAGACATATCAATATTAATATCGTCTGCTTCATCTATCATCGGTATTCTGCATAAAAAAAGGAATATTCCCTCTCCCAATTGGTTCAAAATTTTCTCGCGCATGCCCACATCGTACGATTTTGGTCTTACAAAATATGCTTTGTGTTTTAATATTATAGATTAAACAAAAAGTTTTTCAGTATTGTTTAATTTAAAAATTCACACACACATATGTATATCCTTAAAAAGCAATTAAATCTATATTTTTTCCTTCTAAAACTAGGTTGGTGATTTTGGTCTTGCTCGAGAATATGGTTCTCCTCTTAAGCCTTACACTCCAGTTGTAGTTACTCTTTGGTATAGAGCTCCTGAATTACTTCTCGGTGCCAAAGTGAGTTTATATTTTATGTAATTTAAATCACAAATTCATTGTAGTGCCTCTTTATAGTGAGATTTTTTTTGCTGCGTGTTACATCTGTTTTGTTGAATATATTTAATAAAATAAAGTATTATAAATTTAGAATGTTATTTTTTCAAGTGAAATTACTTAAATTTCTTAAAGTAATATATAACAGCTTTAAAAAAAGCTGGTCTCTAAAAATAATTTACATATGTTTTTAATTGGAATTATGAAATCTTTTTAGGATTAAAATTGTATGTTATGGGCCAAATTCATGATCAGTAGAGGCTAAATGCAAAAATGTTTTCATGTTAAACTGTTTTTTTTTTTTTTTTTTTCTTTTTTAAGATAAATAATAATAATAATAAAAAAAAAGTACTTAAAATTGGAGAAAAGATTGCTAAAATTATAAGTAATAGTTTAAAAAACATAATGTTAATTATTTCATTTTATCATTATTTTTTTTAAGCAAATTAAATTATAGCATCAATTTTTCAATTATAATTTAATGTTGTATGTCAAGATTATAAACAATGACAGATGATTCATTGCTTAAAATGCAAAAAAAAAAAAAAATATATATATATATATGCAAATTTATTTTGCTCAGTAAAAAGTGAGAATTATAGCTTCAACCATATGTATTCTACTTATCTTATATATTAAAACACAAGGGTATTTTTTTAAGGCCAAAATGGGAGAATTGGAACTTGTATAAATATCTTTGAGTCAGTCCCAAATGACCACATTCCTGTCATTAGAAAAATGAGCATTACAATACAAGCAAGTTATTCCATTTAAGTAAACTATAAATAGAAAAAAAAAAAAATCGATTTTTTAAAACATTAGCAATGATAAATGGTTATCCCAAACATTAAAAAAAAAAAAAAAAAAAAAAAAAAAATTAAATGGACTTTTATTCCAAAATATTTTATTATAATTATAATAATAATTATTTTTTTGGTCTAGAAATTATATTATTTGATTTTAAATTAAGTTATGTTACATTATTAGTAGAGATGGGAATGGTCTGAAAAAAAAAACGGAAATTTTGGGAAAAAAACATTTTTTTTTTTTCGGTTTTTTTCTGAAGGGGTTTATTTCTTCACAGAAAAATTGAAAATTTTGAAAATTCTAGAATAATATATTGTGTTTAAAAATTTATAATATTCACATTCCGATGCTTTTTTCATGAAATATTTTTTCATGTTCAGTATCTGACATGAAAACACTGACTCTGATAATGTTCATATTTCAAAAATAAAGTTTTAACCATGTAATCAAATGGTAATCCTGAAATATTTAAGTATTACAATGACCTCCTCCCATCACATTCATTTGAAATTTCTTATTCTTTTCAAGTTCCTCTATTCTTTTGCCCCCCCATTTTTTTTTTAAATATATATCCTTAGACTTGTCTAAATGTATTATTTTAATGTGTGTGGATATCAAGAGACTCAGCAGAGTCTCAAGTGACGCAAGCGCAAAAACAAACGAACGCCACGACACTCAGCGGAAACGGAAAAACGAACGAAACTGCGACACTTATATATACACGAATTTTAAGATCAAAGAAACCGCTGAAAGCCGACACTTAATATCTCAGGAAATATGGGAGGTTATGTTCTGATAATTTCAAAATAGTCTTTCACCTTCTGTCTGATCCTTCCCTGAAATCGCTACATTTCTGCGTGCAATATATTTCGAGATATGAATTGGCTCATTTAAGCTATAAATGGGCGGCCTAATGTGTAAGAATTTTTTCTCGAATATGGCTCAAGCGAATTTAGTTTAATTTATATATGATATTAATCGCTTTTATCTGATGTGCCTGACATCTCCCTTTTCCCTAGGAAAACTCTTGTTTTTTTTATAACTCAGTTTAAATATCGAACTATTTTTACTACGCGATGCAAAGATTTCTATTGATAATTCTCAGAATTCTGAACAGGTGTTATTCGGTTTGGTCTAGTAGTTGGTTGGTTGGTTCAATCTGAATGCAGTCAATAAAAAATTAAGATTTTGTTTTTTAATGCGAGAAAGAAACTTTATTGTTTCTTTTAAATATTTATTGTATATATATACGAAATAAAATTTCACTTAAATATATATATTTTTTTGTTATAAAGGAAATATTTAAGATTTTAAAATTTCGCATTTCGTCAAAAAACTATTTCGATGATATTTTAAATAGGGAACTATTTTACAATTATGGTGATTCTATTTCATAATTGTTGATGATAAAGTTATAATTTTTTAAGGAGAAAATATTTCTATGTATTCATTCGCTGGGCCACAAACAGTTAATGTAAAAAGCAAATTTCTGATTGGCAACACTACTAACAACACGTTCGTTTTGTTATCTTAGCGTCATGAAAGTGTCTTATAATACTCCCTGGTGTCTTAAAACAGTCTGTTGGATAACAATTACATTTGGATTTTACTTAAATTATATTTCAGGTAAGAATTAGTATTTTAATAGTTTTATTGTCCATTATGAAACTTGTATAAACTTTGTACATTTAGCTTCTCAGTTTTTTTTTTTTTTTTTTTTTGTTTTGTTTTTCAGCATGATAAAAATAATAGTAATAAAACATTAGTGGAATTTTCTGAATCTAAATATTGCTCAAAAACCTGGGAAAATGATGATATAAACCTGGAAAATGCATTTTAAACATTCAATTTATATCACAAGTCACGTTACTATGCTGTCTTTTATGTTGCGAGCTATGTTTTGCTTTATACCGTGAGCTATCTTTTATGTCACAAACCAAATTTTGTGACTGGAATTTTCTAAAAATAGACCTGGAAAAGGCAGGGAATTTTATTTTTGAAATTTAGTGGGAACCCTATACTAATTATTTTGCTTGTTTCAACTGCAAATTCAAATTTTTAACATTTTAAAAGTGTATAATGCGATTGATCTACAATCCATGTTTATTTCAACATTGCTGTCAACATTAATAAATAAGTACAAAAGTTATTTTCAGAAAAATCATACATATATTTGTATAGAAAATTGAGTTTAGTTTGCATTGAATTATATTGGAACGGTTTAATTGTTAAAAAAAAAAAAAGAGGAAAAACAGAAAAGAAATAAAAAAACAAATAACATCAATGTAGTTGAATATGAAGATTTATTTATACATATTCATAAACTTACATATTGCGAAGATTTTTTTCAAAGATTGAAAATACTCATTTACTAAGGTCTGTTTTCATGTTGCATTTTTTTGTTTTTATTATTCAATTTTCGAAGTCTTTATTATTTTCATTTTTGCTTTATAAAAATTAATTTTGAGTTATTGTCCTTTTATGAATAATTTTAGCCTCATTTAGAGTACAAAATCTCTGTGAAAATAATTAATCTCTACCCCACTCCCGCACTCAAAAAAAAAGTAAACAAGATAATTTTTCATGCACGGGGACGAGACACATTATATTATTTCTTAATTTTACTCTTTTATCAGTGCTAATTTATTCTCCTTGGAAAAGATGGTCCAAATAGCCTGTACACTAATCACACCGACGGTCCGATTAGCCACTTCGGTAAAATATATCCCAGTGGCAGAAAGTTTTGAAACTGTCTGCAACAGGCTTTTAAGATTTCATAATCTGTCTGCAAAATTTGCGTGTAATCAGGGGTGAAAATGGCTTACACTCAAAAAGCCTGAAAGCTGATGGGGACGGGGGGGAGGAGGGGGCTTAACATCAGTGCTGATCTTGTGCAACAATACACGAATACAATTTTACTACAAAACGATATAATATAAACAATTGTATTCATTCAATTCATCTCATTCAATTAAATATTTTATAGCAATGTTCCACACAACACAATAAAAATAATTATAAATAATACAAGTATTAGTTTTAGTTTTGATACAGAAATTTTTATAAGTGAATAGTTATCCAAAAGTTACAGACAAATTTTTTTTCTCAGTGCAGACAAAAACTATCCGCAAGCCGTTTTTCTGTGTCCGTGACTATGTCGCCGTGTCGCAGTGTTTCTGCTTTTGGGAAATATATAAAGTATTTAGATGGATAATATTCCATTACATAATCTTACGGTATTTTTCTTAAATCTCTTCCTATAAATTTTGAATTGGAAAGTCATTTTCTTAAAACTAAATTAAGAATTTTATTATAACTATGGTAACTAATTTTTGATTTATTCATTGATTTTACTGAGCAATGAGCATACTGAGTATCGACACTTTTTAATAGTAACCTTTTTGTATCGCAACTTCGTTTAACTGTCTCGGAATTTTGTTTTTCTTCATGCGTCAGCCACTCATATATGTTTATTGTAATGCAATCGAGGTGAATGATTTTTTTAAATGCATTTTTGAAATTTAAAAATTAATTTTTGAGTGTATTTTATTATTATTAAATTAATGGAATTATTTAGGGAAAAAAATTGTTCATGGTAGTGATGCAGTACAGATTTTCATGCATTTTCCGATCCTTGTCCGATCAATTTAAGGATATCCAGTGATGTTTTTTTGGTTTTAATATCGGGATACTAACCGCTCCGGTACAGATTTTTATGCATTTTCTGATTTGTGTGCTATGAATTAGGGGTATCCAGTGATGTTATTTTTTAGTTTTTATATTAGAATACTGACCACTGCAGCACAGATTTTCATCAGGGCTTGAAATTAGTGGTTGTTAGTTGTATTTTGCAAATAAATATTTCATTTTGATGACCATAATTTTATACTTAATCATCACTTTGACGCCTAACATTCTTTTTCCCCCTTCAGTGTGCAGTTATAATGTGTGATGAAAATAAAGGCACTAGCAACGAAGTAGTAGAATTAAATTCCTAGCTTTCTTGTAAAAATATTTGCTCTAACACATTTTTAAAATGGAAAAAACTAACTAGATAAGGTATCAGTATTTTGATTAATTTCTGTTTATGTATAATGTTTATGCACATGTTTCTATGTGTAAATGACAATTTCGAAATGGCACCTTAGTACAACATAATTGCAACTAAGAAAATAATATTAGTTGTCTTTTGGCTCCCAACTTACTGATTCTAATTTCGACCCCTGATTTTCATGCATTTTCAGATTCATTTATTTCAGTGACTTTCAAAACAAACACGAGTGAAACAATTTATTTTCTTAAAATGTATTTTTGATGTTTTGTAATGATTCTGAGTATCAGTTCGCACTATCGACTCATCTGGTAAGCTGTACATTGGCAACAGTAATGGGTGGCTTATTTTATTGTATAGCTGTTCCTCATTCTGATTTTGAAAATATAAACATAACAAATTGCTTTATGCTAAAGCTGCATGTTTGTTTACATTTGCATTAGCAAATAAAGTATGGTGAATATTTTGATTTCGCAGTTAATGTTTTGGATTTTAAAGAATGTAAACAACACCACATTTTTTTTATTTGGAGTTATTTTACTTTAAAAAGATGAGTAAAAATAACACTTGGATACGTTATATGCAAATTAAAGTTTCTAAATAAACATATAAGACTTCAGAATTTAAAAAAAGTATGTTTGCAACGCTCATGGGAATAACGAAAGAGTGGCGAACTTAGCTGCCAAAGTAAAGCTAGAAATTAGTGGTAGCCACTCGTCACATGGCGACTAGATTTTTAAAAGTGGCGACTAAAGAAATTGCCTTTGGTTGCCACTGCAGTGGCCACTTCTCTTCTACCCATTCTTTATAAAATATACCCATTTCCAAGGCAAACTTGGATTGCGCGGCGGCTTTTTCGCGGTAAACGCGCCTCGCAAAGAATTCAGGCTGCTCTAAAATCTAACCTCGCCACTTGCAAACATATTTCGGAAGTCAATTTTAATAGTAAACACTTAAAATTCTTCTACCCATTCTTTACAGAATACCCCATTCCAATGCAAACTTGGATCGCGCGGCGGCGTTTTTGTAAGCCTAAAATATATTTTAGCTAAAAGTTGTTGCTGTTCAGTCCACAATATTAAATAAGGAATCTTACTACCTTACAGCAACTAAACTAATACATGTTATATTAAGCAGCAAATGGCAATGGAAGCCAACTGGAAACTAAGGTAGTGAAAAACATGTTGACAGTGAGAGGCAATAAAGACAAGATATTTATATAAAACAACTAACGTTTATTAAATATTAATAACAAGTAAAAATAAAGTAACATCATTAATATATCACAGATTTTATGCTCAACTAGAAAAAACTTTAAACATATGAGAGAAAAATGAACTGCTATTTAAATTTAATGTGTAAATATATGTGGAGAGAAACTGACTATTTTTCTGAAACGATGTCACGTCCGTTTAATTTATCTTCCGGTGAACCAGTAGAGCCGAGAAAATAAACGTCCACATCTTCTGGACAAACACCAGGCTATCTTAAAAGAATAAATTTCAAAAACTATTTACTATTTCAAAAAAAACACTATCATTCCCTATTACTATTTCAAAAGTCAATTTAAGAAAACGAAAAAACATCATGGCCAATAATTAGGCTTTACCACCAGCAGTAAATGTTAATAGTAAACCTATAGTTTGCCGTTTTTTCTTATCGTTATGCTAATTAAATATATTAAAAATTAATCACTCTTAAAATAAAGCTTAAAGAAAAAAAACGTTAGTTGAAAAAAAAAATTAAACACTTATTAAAAATCCTAATTTCCTTTTAATATATTTTCTACTTACCAGGAAAAATAAATATATCGTTCAATGAAATACTATGTTAAGGAGTTTTCAAATTTAAATCATCCATCTTAATTTTTCAAACGCGAAACGTAAACAATAGCTAACCTTCCGGAAGTTCCGACTGAGCCGAGTTTAAAAAATTTGCATAAAACATCTAAGAACGATAGCCGAAAACTACGCACGCGCCGCGCCGGCACATGCCCCGTCGCACATCCGGAAGATCACTTCGTTTCTCCCGCGAAACTATAAATAGCGAACGGCGATGGTAGTGGGTGTTGCGGTTGCTTTTGCCTTTGCTCTTGCCCCTGCCATTGTTCATTTTTCGCCGATGCCGGCTTCATAAGATGTCGCCGTAATATGTGGCGTTTATTTTTTATATTCAAATAAAATCTTTTCATTTTTAGTTAGTTATAACTCACGTTAATCCTTTTTGTGAGTTCGAAATTTAAATGAAATTTATAGGTGTTCATATCGCGACAATAACAAGTGGAAACCAGAACGTCACGTCTTCTACATAAGTGTCACCAGCTCTTTCTAATGGCACTTAGTAGTCTTTCCTGCAACCATACATGGGAAATAAAAGGATGTTAAATATTGTCTTCGTACCCACCTTGTTTGTCATCCAGCATCTGCTTTGGTATGTTTGTTATTCATAAAAATATTTGTCTACTTCAATTATATTACTGTTATATCAATTTATATTTATATAAACTTTTTTGTTGAATTTATTGTTTCAATTAAAACACAAATTAAATTAAAATTTGTTATGGTCATTATTTTTTTAACAACGTATACATTTTTATCTTTCAGCATATTTACTTACTCTAGCTTCCATTTTATCAAATTCATTTAATTAACTTTAAATGTTGTTAAGCTGGTGTTTATGTCTAGATTGGCTCCTCTGCTAATTCACTTAGCCTTGGATCTACTTCACACCAGCTAACAAGAGAAATAAAAAGTGGTTATGGGCCTTTCCTTTTTCAGCATGTAAATATGCTGGCCCTTTCATAAATTAATGTTTTTCTGTTTTGTTTGAAAAATAAATTGAAAGTTAAATTTTTTGTTGCATTTATAGTAAATTTTTGAGACAAGAAATTGTTTGAATGTAGATTAAAAGTTGTTTAATGTTAATAAATGAAAATCTTGAATGTTTTGTTTAATTTAAGTAATAATGACCATTTTTTTGCATATTGTTGAGGGAATATTGTAAAATTTTTTTTTTCAGTAAAGTAGAAAAAAAAAACTTTTTGAAATTTCATATATATATATTTGAATAAATTTTCAAGTCATAAATGAATTTACCGAATGTTTAATTCGGGGGGGGGCAAAGGTTTTTATAAGAAAAATTGTGATGTTTTTAATATATTATATTTTTAAATTGTTTGAACCATAATTATACAATTTTTTTTTACTCAAAAATGGCTGTCAACAATTTACATTCTATTCCCAAACTGAATGCGATTAATTTCGAGGAATGGAGGAGTGACATTAAATTTGTTCTTCTTGACCGGGGACTCTGGGACATAGTTGTTGGTACGGAAACAGCCCCAGTTTTGGCTGATGACAGAAGCAATGCTTCTGCTGTTAATAAATTTAAGTCTAGAGCTAATGCTGCTTTGGCTGTCTTATACTTAAATATAGAAACTGAGTATAGGAAAATTGTAGAAAACGAGGATGACCCCGTAAAGGCATGGAATTTAATTAACAAAAGTTTTGTTCCAGATACTCGTGCACAGCACATGAGTTTATTTTCTGAGCTGTGTGATTGCAAAATATTGCCTGGTGAGGGTGTAAATGTCTTTGCGTCCCGGGTCATGAGGATATTTAAACAAATAGAAAATTCTAAGGGGGGACTGACGGAAATTTTTGCATCTTATCAATTGTTACGTTATCTCCCATGATATTTCGACGGTATCGTTCAAAACATACTGAGATGGGAAGATGATAAATTTACATTCAATGAAATTGTAACTTGCTTAGTAGCCGAGGAAACTAGGCTAAATTTAAGAAATAAAGATAATGAATTAAGTAAAGCTAAAATTTCTGCTCAGTTTTCTCATCTAAATGATACAGGTAAAAATAAGCTTCTAAAACAAAAATTAATTTGTACATTTTGTCATAAGAATGGCCATGCTAGACAAAATTGTTTTTCTCTCAATAGAAGTAGAAATGTTGACTTTAAACCCTCTTTTCAAAACCAAAACTTACCTTCTCAGAATTTCAATCCTAAGAAATCCTTCCAATCAAGAGGTAGACAGAGTCGAAAAAAATCTTCATATCAATCTAGATCAAATTCTAAGACCCGTAATAGTAGTAGGGATTCAAATTCATCTTACTACATTACTGAGGCCAGTTTAGCTCAGCAAACAAATGAATCAGATTGGATATTCGATTCAGCCGCGTCTCATCATTTTAGTAAAGACCGTAAACTTTTCACATCATTTAAACCTCAACAAAATGAAGAAATGGCTGTAGCCATGGAAGGCATCACTTTGCCAATCGAAGGAAAAGGAGACATTAAATTGCGTTTTGGCCAAAGAAATTTTACTTTAAAGGGAGTGATGTATTCATCAAAGCTTAGGAGAAACCTTATATCAGGGCCACAACTTGACAAAGAAGGTCTACAGTTTATTGGGGGAAGAGGCGAAGTCAAAATTACGTCCAATGATAATATAATGTTCAGAGCAAAATTAAAAAGTGGTGTTTATCGTGTCCAAGCAAAAATCCCAAAATCTATAAAACAACATGTAACTTTCGAAGCCTCCACAACCTCTTCAAAAGAACAGGAAGTTCTAAACCTGTGGCATAAGAGATGCGCTCATGTAAATCCTCAAACTTTGACGCATACAAGTAATAAGAGGTGTGCAAAGGGATTACCATTCTTAAAGGGACATACAGAAATTTTTTGTGAAGATTGCAGGTTGAATAAATTTAAACGCACTTCATTTAAATACAGAAACTTTGTTCGATCCAAGAGACCCTTAGAACTGTTATATACAGATGTTTGGGGACCATGTCAAGTAAGAGGCAAACATGGAGAACGTTATTTTCTATTAATCATGGACGATTATTCCCGTAAAGTATTCATTTATCCTATAGTCCAAAAATCTGAAGTAGCTGAAACCTTAATTAATCACATCAAAAGGGCAGAAAGATTTATAGGTAAACCTTTAATAGCTATCCGCTCAGATAATGGAACAGAGTTTGTCAACAAAGAATTTTCAACATTTTGTCAGGAAAAAGGCATCAAACATGAACTAACAAACACGTTCACTCCAGAACAAAATGGTGCTATTGAACGTTATAACCAAACTGTTATTAATGGAGCCCGTACATCATTATATGAAAGTGGTTTAGACTTTTGTTTTTGGCCAGAAGCCGTTTCACATTTCAATTATGCCTGGAACAGACTATGCCATAAAGATTTTGAAAAATCACCATTCGAATTGTACGGTGGAAGAAAACCATCAATCAGACACCTTAAACCATTTGGATGTGTAGCTTATGTAGGACTGGCAAAACAAAGAAGACAGAAACTGGATCCAAAAGCTGTGAAAGGTTATCTAGTTGGATATGCACACCATACAAGAGGATACCGTATTTGGATCCCAGAGCAAAATAAAATAGTAGAATCTTTAAAGGTCACATTTAAAGAAGATCGTTTGTTCAAAACAGAAGCAAGTGGAGCAGTGCTGGGCACCATCAACCAGCATTACACAATTCAAGGTGTATTTCCAAAGGATAGTGACGATGATTCTGATGAAGAGGCTGTTGACGAAACTCCTGAAATAGAGTCCAGCGTACCGTCTGAATTATCTGACACTGAGGAATCCTCAGATGATGAAAAACCTGCTCAATCATCTCAATTAAAAAACATAAAGTTTGAAAGAAAACAAGTTTTAAGAAGTGATAAATCCAGAACAGACGTATACTACTATCCCGAAAATACAAGAACAAGACTAAGATCCCATAGAGACGTTAGAAAATATTGCCAAGAAAACAAAATCAAGTATGACCCCACTAAATTTTCATTCACTCCAATAGAAGAATCTGACTCAGACGCAAGTGCCAATTTTTGTCATAATTCCTCTTGACTAGAATTAATTATACCAAGAACTTTCAAACAAGCCCAAAAATCAGACCAATTTCAAGAATGGCTAGAAGCAATGAAAACCGAAATAAAAACCATCCAAGAACGAAAGGTTTGGCATCTTGTAAAACCTCCGCAAAATAAGCAAATAATTGGATGTCGCTGGGTATATGCAATAAAACGAGATGAAGAAGGTCGAATTGCTAAATTCAAGGCAAGGCTTGTAGCTCAAGGTTACGCTCAAGTAAAAGGCGAGAGTTATGAAGAAACTTTTAGTCCTGTTATAAACTTCGATCTAATTCGTTTTTTCTTTTCACTTTTGGTAGTGCAGCATAAGTGGAATCACGTACAATGTGATGTCACTGGCGCATACCTATATGCTCCGCTAGAAGATGAAATATACATGCAGCAACCACCTGGTTTTATTAAACAAGGAGAAGAGAAGTTAGTTTGCAAGCTCGACAAAGCTCTCTATGGCCTTCACCAAAGTGGACG
The DNA here is from genome assembly GCA_963930645.1 of Salticus scenicus. Classification (NCBI taxonomy): domain Eukaryota; kingdom Metazoa; phylum Arthropoda; class Arachnida; order Araneae; family Salticidae; genus Salticus; species Salticus scenicus. Next base: position 162,449,726 of record OZ005653.1, on the reverse strand, counting down.
AGCATGGTTTTACGAAATTGACAGAGTTTTATCAAATATCGGTTTTATTAAATTTACTTCTTGCAACTGTGTTTATACATTCAAATTTCAAGTTATCCTATTATTATATGTTGATGACATGGTTTTATTTGGTAAAAGTAAAATGTTTTTAGAGGAAGCCATTAATGTTTTAAAACAAAAATTCAAATTAAAAATTTTGGGAAGGACAAAGAAACTACTTGGAGTAGAATTTGTTGAAATTGACTCAAAGCTATTCATTCATCAAGAAAGCTATATTCAAGAAATATGCAGTCGTTTTAATAGTTTTAACCCTCCAATTTCATCCTTACCAATCAGCAAAGGCTGTATTTACTCAAAATCAAGCTGTCCTCAAACCAAAGAAGAAACCAAAGAAATGACAAAGTATCCATATCGCAATATTCTAGGGTGTTTATCATATTTATCTAACAGAACAAGACCTGATATAGCATATGCCGTCAATATCTATAGCCAATTCCAATCGAATCCAGGAATTCATCACTGGAATGGGTTGATCAAACTACTGGGATATGTAAAGAAAACAAGCCAATTAAAATTAAAACTTTCATGTGCTGATTCACAGATCATAGCCTACACAAACGCCGACTTTGCTTCAAATCGTGATGATCGGACATCCATAGGTGGACAAATAGTATTTCTAGATAGTAGCCCCATCAGTTGGAGGACCTTTAAAGAGAAGGCTGTTAGTTTATCCACTATGGAATCTGAGTTCATTGCCGCTACAGAAGCAGCAAAAGAAATTGTCTGGCTAGATCGAATTCTAGAAGAATGCCAAAACATGAAGATTATAAAAAATAAGAAAATCTCAAAATTACTAATTGACAATATGGCTGCTATAGACTTTATTAAATCTCCTATAGAGAACAATAGAAGCAAACATATAGAGGTCAAACTATATTTTATTAGAGATCTTGTTATCAAAAATATTTTTGAATTGGTTTTCATTCGTAGCAAATTAAATTTGGCTGACATATTTACTAAGCCACAAACTAAATTTGAATTACAAAAATTTGTGAAAAATCTTTTCTTCGACAATGTTTCAAAAGTTAATCTTAAATTATCAATTTCAAATTTTTCTATGAATTTATAAAATTTAAAAATGTAAATTTTCTAAAAATTTTTTTTATGAATTCAAATCCTTAATGAATTCAAACTTTTTTTTAAGAATTCAAAATTTATGAATTCAAAAAAAATTTAAACTTTTCTATGAATTCAAATGTTTCCTTGAATTCGAGAGAAAAAAAAAAATTTCAAATTTTGCAAGTTAAGCAAAATCTTTCCAGGTTTAGGCTGGAAGTTTTTTTTTGAGAATTTCAATTCTCATTCTTCTTTTGACAGTAAGTCAATTTTTGTTTATTCAATTGCTCACAGCAATTTTTTGTTAATCTCTCTCTCTCTCTCCTCTCCATTCCCGAAATAATCCATTCTGTTCTTTTTGTTAAGTATTTGTATGTAATTTATACTTTTATATTGTAAGGAAGAATTGTGTTTATACATATATTTATAATATTGAATGTGATTATACTCATGTTATATTTGTTGTTAAACTTATTATACAAATAATCCATTTTATGAATTTCTTTTCTACAGTTTTTTTTTAAAAGAGCATGTTAAAAATCTTTTCAAAACTGGAGGAGAGGTTTGAGTAAACAGGTATATGTTATTTGTGTTTCAAAAACAAATTGTTTTGTAAATCACCTCTATCCAGATATTGATTTCTGTTGCTGTGCAGCTGAAGATTAAACCTAATTGTTTTTTTAGTTCTGAAGAAACTGTTAAACTGATTAGTTACAGTCGTATGATTATATAATTTGTGCAAAGTTTTGCTGGATGCTTTTTCTTTTTTTTATTAACTTTCTTAAACGTAAAAGTGCAAACGATAAGAGGGGGGCCCTTTTTAATAGTAAACCTATAGTTTGCCGTTTTTTCTTATCGTTATGCTAATTAAATATATTAAAAATTAATCACTCTTAAAATAAAGCTTAAAGAAAAAAAACGTTAGTTGAAAAAAAAAATTAAACACTTATTAAAAATCCTAATTTCCTTTTAATATATTTTCTACTTACCAGGAAAAATAAATATATCGTTCAATGAAATACTATGTTAAGGAGTTTTCAAATTTAAATCATCCATCTTAATTTTTCAAACGCGAAACGTAAACAATAGCTAACCTTCCGGAAGTTCCGACTGAGCCGAGTTTCAAAAATTTGCATAAAACATCTAAGAACGATAGCCGAAAACTACGCACGCGCCGCGCCGGCACATGCCCCGTCGCACATCCGGAAGATCACTTCGTTTCTCCCGCGAAACTATAAATAGCGAACGGCGATGGTAGTGGGTGTTGCGGTTGCTTTTGCCTTTGCTCTTGCCCCTGCCATTGTTCATTTTTCGCCGATGCCGGCTTCATAAGATGTCGCCGTAATATGTGGCGTTTATTTTTTATATTCAAATAAAATCTTTTCATTTTTAGTTAGTTATAACTCACGTTAATCCTTTTTGTGAGTTCGAAATTTAAATGAAATTTATAGGTGTTCATATCGCGACAATAACAAGTGGAAACCAGAACGTCACGTCTTCTACATAAGTGTCACCAGCTCTTTCTAATGGCACTTAGTAGTCTTTCCTGCAACCATACATGGGAAATAAAAGGATGTTAAATATTGTCTTCGTACCCACCTTGTTTGTCATCCAGCATCTGCTTTGGTATGTTTGTTATTCATAAAAATATTTGTCTACTTCAATTATATTACTGTTATATCAATTTATATTTATATAAACTTTTTTGTTGAATTTATTGTTTCAATTAAAACACAAATTAAATTAAAATTTGTTATGGTCATTATTTTTTTAACAACGTATACATTTTTATCTTTCAGCATATTTACTTACTCTAGCTTCCATTTTATCAAATTCATTTAATTAACTTTAAATGTTGTTAAGCTGGTGTTTATGTCTAGAGTGGCTCCTCTGCTAATTCACTTAGCCTTGGATCTACTTCACACCAGCTAACAGTAAAACATAACAAAAAGAGAAAGAGCAATATTCTATTAAATTACTTCATATTTATACTTATCGTCTGCCAAAACTATCCGTGCGGTTCACCGTAAACATGAAACGCCCACAGAACTAACCAATCAGAAAATAGGTGGTTGAACGATTGATTGTGAGCGTTCAAAACTTAAACAGGCGCCACCAAACGGTGAAAACTAAAAGTTCAGTAGCGAAGGGTTAATGCCGCAACGGACTAAACCAAGATGGCGATGTAAACAAACCCGAAGTAACTGCAACGCGGTACTTCGGAAAAATTACACATTAAAGTTAATAACGTAAGTAATGCAATTATTTTACACTTTAATAAAGATTTAATAAATTTAAAAGACAATAACTTATATTTATAATAGATTAAGTATATTAAAGGCTTTAAATAAAAAACGATGTCAAGTACAATTATATACTTAAAGTGGGCCAAAAGCCAACATGTGCCCCCCCACTTGACATAAAAAAAACTAAACTACTACTGGCTCACCAGATAATACATAACAATAATTAATAGGTTAATTTCAAATATATAACACACAAGGAAAAAGAACACATCTTTCAATGCAAGAAAGCCTGCCCATCTAATACATTTCAATTCAGGATAAAGTTCAAAAAGTTCATCATTAATTTCTAGGAAAAGTTCATATTCACAGGATCTGAAAGAGAATCTATTTTTGTTTCTTAATATATTACTAATTATGCACCGCAAGTATCAACAATTTCAGACAAACATCATGAAAAAAAATGAAATTATGATAATGAAATTATCAATGAAAAATGTGAATATCAAATATGAAAAAATTTTAATCACCCCCCAAAGTTATCAATTTTAAATTTTGAATATGAAACATAAATGATGAATAGAATGAGATTATGTATGAAAAACATTTAACACAACATTCAATGACTTCATAAATGCATTAATATGCATGTATGATAAATTGGCATGGGCACCCATGCAATGATAGACTACACAGATACTTGCAATGGATAATTTAATTACTGTATAAACACATTTGCCATTAACAATTTATAATTGAAAATTTATGTAAAGAAAATATCACAGGAAAATTTTAGATATACATATAAGCACTGATATTATTGCACTAAGTATAATCACAGATTCTAAAGTATGTAAGTATGTATAATCACTAATTCCAACATTATATAAAAAATATCACAAGAATTTTTAGAAATATAAATGTATAAATACCATGCAATTACATTATGTATAATTATATTTGCAAAGACATTTAAATCTATTCAAATTAGTGTATAATTATATTTGCAGGAACATTTAAATCTATTTAAATTAGTGTATAATTATATTTGCAGGAACATTTAAATCTATTTAAATTAGTGTATAATTATATTTGCAGGATGAACCCCGAAAACTTATTTCTTTTCCTTTCTTATATTTACTTATACCTAATAGGCAAGGAAAACCACTTTTTCCCAATATATATATATATATATAGGAAACAAAATTCAATTAAAACTTAACAAAAACACATATAACATACTGGTAGTAATACTAATTTTAACCAATGCAAAACAACTTAATTTGTCACAAAAATTTTATCACAAAATTGCTTAAGGTCATATTTGGTCTGTGGCTTCGTGAAAGGGTCTGCAAGATTTGATTTACTTTTAATATATTCTATATTGAAAACATCTTTATTAATTAAATCCCTAATAAAAAAAAGTTTCACATCAATGTGCTTGGTCCTATGGTTTTCAATTGGTGATTTTACAAAATTGATACAAGCCATATTATCAACATATATTACTGGTTTAAGTTTAACTTCAAGTAAAATCCCCCTATTATGACATTCATCTAAAACTCTATCAAACCACAGGGTTTCTTTAGTTGTCTCAGTTAATGCCACAAATTCTGACTCCATGGTGGAAAGTGAAACACACCGCTCTTTAAATGACCTCCAAGCTATTGGTGCATTGTCTATAAAAATTATTTGACCCCCCCATAGATGTTCTATCATCTTTATTAGTTGCAAAATCTGCATCAGTAAAAGAAAAAATTTGTGGAACATTGCATTTTAATTTTAGTTTATATTCATGTGTATATTGCACATACCCTAACAACTTTAATAACCCTTCCCAGTGTGCTTTACCAGGATTACTCTGATACTGACTAAACAAGTTGATGGCATAACTTATATCAGGTCTTGTTCGACCGGCTAGAAAAAACAAACAACCTACTAAACTACGGTATGGATAGGTTTACATTTCAAGAATTTCTTCCTCAGTCTGAGGACACTGGGTTTTAGAATAAACAGTTCCCTTACTGATAGGGAGAGAAGAAATGGGAAAATGATACCCCTCAAAGCGTTTACAAACTTCACTAATGTAAAGCTGTTGGCCGATAGTTATTTCATTTTCACCTTCCTCGAACTCAACCCCTAACAGTCTACGGGTTTTACCCAAAACTTTTAAATCGAAATGCCTTTCTAATAATTTAATTGCTTTACTAATGGTTGATTTGTCAACACCAAACAAGACCATATCATCAACATACAATAAAAGCACTAGGGTTTTCTTATACGTGTATGCACAATTACACCATTCTAGTTTAACAAATCCCAAAGTTATTAATACCCCATGTATTTCAAAAAACCACTCACGGCCACTTTGATGGAGGCCGTACAAAGCTTTATTCAACTTGCATACTAAACTTTCTTTACCCTCTTGAGCAAAACCCGGAGGCTGTGTCATATAAACTTCATTTGATAAAGGGGCATATAAATATGCGCCCTTAACGTCACATTGGCAGTGGGACCAGTTTTTGCTTACTACAAGGATGGAAAAGAAAAATCTAATAAGGCCAAAATTTATGACCGGACTGAAGGTCTCGTCATACGAAATGCCTTTGACTTGTTTAAAGCCTTGCGCAACAAGGCGGGCTTTATATCTTATGATTTCTCCTTTATCGTCACGTTTTAAAGCAAAAACCCACCTACAGCCAACAGGTGTGTGATTTGAGGGAAGTAGGCACAAACTCCACACTTTATGTTGTTCAATGACACTCATCTCCTCGTTCATTGCGTTTAGCCATAAGTCCTTTTGTGGGGATTTTAAAACTTGATTATAAGTCTTTGGGATTTGAATGTCTAGTCATTCAGATGAGGTCGCTAAGCTTGTAGAAGCCGCGTGTGTTTGATCTGATACAATTCCCTGATACTTATTTTTGCCTGAAAAATCAAAAAGTGTCGGGTCAAAGTTTATGTTATTAGTCTTACAGTATGTTTCCACGTCGTTTAAAGATCTCAGTCTAGTTTTTGAGCCCATTTCATAGTAATATACGTCCGTACGCGAGTCATCAGCTCTGGTTTTAGTTCTACGTTCCCATTTCACAGATCTTAGTTGGGAAGTTTGAGTTGAACCACTGGCTTTCCTAGCACGGGCTTCGTGGATTAAACGTAAATCATCATCTGAGTCATCATCTGCGAAATACGGGGAGGAAACATAAATATCATGTGTCGACTCTACACTCGTATCACTGACGTGACCACTAGACTCCGATTCGTAACCCAGCACTGCTCCACTGCGTGTTGGTCCATCAAGTGGTTCTTCTTTAAAGTTAACGTTTATTGTTTCTACAATTTTACCAGTATCTGGAAAGAAAATCCTGTACCCTTTTGTACGAAACGCATAACCTATCATTATGCCTTTTTGGGCTTTAGGATCAAGTTTAGATCTTAACTGACGAGGGACTCCAACATAGGCTATGGAACCAAAAGGTTTTAAATGGTTTATGGATGGCTTGTAACCACCATATAACTCGAAAGAGGTTTTACTTTGACCCTTATGACAAATTCTATTCCAAACATATGTAAACGTTAAAAGTGCGTCTGGCCAAAATTCCTTACCAAGATTACTATCAGCAAGCAGACAACGGGTACCATTCAAAGCAGTTTCATTAAACCTCTCAGCAACACCATTTTACTCAGGAGAGTACGTATTCGTAACTTCATGCTTTATACCTCTCTCTGTGCAAAAGCGATTAAAATTATCATTTACAAATTCGCTACCGTTGTCGGTCCGAATGTTTTTCACTTTGCACTCAGTAAAACGTTCAGCACGTGCTACATAGTTCTCAAAAATCCTGAACACCTCAGTCTTCTCACGTATAGGAAAGACTGATGTTTTCCTAGAGAAGTCATCAATTATTGACAAAAAGAATTTTTCCCCGTTTCTGCCTACATCTCTTGTAGGACCCCAGACGTCCATATAGATCAAATCATTAGGATTTTTAGATCTTATAAAATTAGTAGCTTTAAAAGAGACACGTCTTTGCTTATTTAAGTTACAAACTTCACAATTTAATTTAAACTTTTTAAACCCTGACAACCCTACAACGCCATTTTTACGAATTGTATCTTCAATTGCAGCTGGGCTTACATGTGCCAGTCTACGATGCATTAAACATTCATCAACTTTCTGAGTAATTAATGCACCAGCATTGGATTTTTTCTTTTTAGGCATTGTAGAATTTAAAACATAAAACGCCATCTTTTAATTTAGCACGAAAAATAATTTTAGAATTTTGCTTAACCCTTATTTCACCTCCGCCACCTTCAAACTTTATACCCTTTCTATCTAACCTTGGACCAGAAATAAGGTTATGTTTCAAAGAAGGTGAATACATAACGTCGGCAAAATAAAAATCACGTCGACCAAACCTGAGCTTAAGAAGACCCTTCCCTTCAATGGGAAAAAACTGATCTTTTATAGCAACTGACATTTTATCAGAAAAAGGGGTAAATTTTTCAAAAATTTCCTTATTACCACTGAAATGATGAGAAGCAGCCGTGTCGAAGACCCAAGTGTTCGACACTTCGCTTACATCGCTCATACAAGCTTGAATATAAAAAGCATTTTTACCTGTACCAGCTGTATTCTTAGGTTTACACAAACTTTTCTTATTAACATTATTTCTAAAAAACTGAGTCCTTTGATTTCTGTTATTGGCACCTGGACTGGAACCTCTTGACGAAGCTGATGATGCTCTCTGACCAGAACTTCTAGTGGGAGTCAAAGTCCGTTGTCTGGAGCTTCTTGTAGACGTCAAAGTTCTTTGAGCAGGATTAGGATTACTAGTTGAGGACTCCTTTAGGGCATACGCAGGTGACAACTCTGGGCACTGAGGACGAATATGACCACGCTGCTTACATCTGTAACAGACTACTTGCTTTCTAGGTTTATGTTGATAATGTGTGCTGTGAGCAGCAACTTCATATACAAGCTGCTTGTCTTGCTCCCGTAATTGTAAACGAGACTCTTCAGCAATAAGTTCTACAAGGATATCTTTATATACAAACTTCTCATCACTTCAGCGCAAGATGCTCTGGACAATCCCATCATACTGTGCCGGGAGGTATCGCAGCAGCTGAAAAGATACATATACTTCTTTAACTGGACTTTTAATTCCATTTAACTGCTCCTGGATCCTCATTAACCTCGCTGAAAACAAGCTGATGCTTTCATTCGGGAGAATCTTACAGGAAAACAACTCTGTTACCAGCTGCATGTGACGACTCCGGTTATCCGGTTCAAAGAAAGTTTTCAGTCTCTGCCAAGCCTCCTTTGCATCAGTCAGTCCTTCAATAACTTTACGGTACTCTGGCGACATGTTGTGGTATATGGTCGAGATGGCAGCACTTGCTCGCTGATTAAAGTCACGGAGGTCTCGATAAGTAATTCCCTTCTCCACATCGAAGACTGGTGCCTTTTCACTACCATCAACAATGCCCCAGCATCCACGCTCCATCAAAACATACATGACATCGGCTGACCAGTTTCCATAATTTGTAGCAGTCAGTCTCTCCACACTAAATACATTAGCAGCCATAACTAAAGTCTATTTAAGACTCAAAAATTTTATTAAAAAAAACTCAATTTCATATAGAGAAAAAAACTCAATTTATGCCCCCCCCCCACTCATTAATCAATGAGGGTGCCAAAAAAACTTAAAAAAACATTTTTCTCTACTTTAAATTTTTAATTTTACTGCTATATTTAAATTTATTTTTCTTTATTATATTAACTTTTACTTCACAAATTCAAGTTTTAATTATTACTGGAATAACTTTATATATTGCCAAAAAAACTTTCTTCACTGTCAACATAACTATATTAGCCAATAACACAGCATTAAGAAACCTTTAAATTTAATATGGGACCTGGCCCATAACCAAAAATGTAAGCCTAAAATATATTTTAGCTAAAAGTTGTTGCTGTTCAGTCCACAATATTAAATAAGGAATCTTACTACCTTACAGCAACTAAACTAATACATGTTATATTAAGCAGCAAATGGCAATGGAAGCCAACTGGAAACTAAGGTAGTGAAAAACATGTTGACAGTGAGAGGCAATAAAGACAAGATATTTATATAAAACAACTAACGTTTATTAAATATTAATAACAAGTAAAAATAAAGTAACATCATTAATATATCACAGATTTTATGCTCAACTAGAAAAAACTTTAAACATATGAGAGAAAAATGAACTGCTATTTAAATTTAATGTGTAAATATATGTGGAGAGAAACTGACTATTTTTCTGAAACGATGTCACGTCCGTTTAATTTATCTTCCGGTGAACCAGTAGAGCCGAGAAAATAAACGTCCACATCTTCTGGACAAACACCAGGCTATCTTAAAAGAATAACCTTTCAAAAACTATTTACTATTTCAAAAAAAACACTATCATTCCCTATTACTATTTCAAAAGTCAATTTAAGAAAACGAAAAAACATCATGGCCAATAATTAGGCTTTACCACCAGCAGTAAAACATAACAAAAAGAGAAAGAGCAATATTCTATTAAATTACTTCATATTTATACTTATCGTCTGCCAAAACTATCCGTGCGGTTCACCGTAAACATGAAACGCCCACAGAACTAACCAATCAGAAAATAGGTGGTTGAACGATTGATTGTGAGCGTTCAAAACTTAAACAGGCGCCACCAAACGGTGAAAACTAAAAGTTCAGTAGCGAAGGGTTAATGCCGCAACGGACTAAACCAAGATGGCGACGTAAACAAACCCGAAGTAACTGCAACGCGGTACTTCGGAAAAATTACACATTAAAGTTAATAACGTAAGTAATGCAATTATTTTAAACTTTAATAAAGATTTAATAAATTTAAAAGACAATAACTTATATTTATAATAGATTAAGTATATTAAAGGCTTTAAATAAAAAACGATGTCAAGTACAATTATATACTTAAAGTGGGCCAAAAGCCAACAGTTTTCACAGTAAACGCGCCGTGCGCCTCGAATTCAGGCTTTCTCAAATCTAACATCGCCACTTACAGACATTTTCGGAAGTCAATTTTAACAGTAAACACTGGACATTGGCAGGTAGTCTTATTCATATACTAAAAAAACGTATGGCTTTTTTCCATTTTTCTATAAAAGTATTAGATTTTAATTTTTAAAAAATGTCAAAATGAGAGTTTCGGCCAACTTTCGGGAGAAAGAGACGAAAAGGAAGCTCGTGAGATAATCAATCGGCTGAAACTCCGATTTTATTACGTTCGCAGAAAAATTAAAAACGTCATTTGACGCATTATATGTAATTTGTTATGCCTAATCTGAGTTACACTGATGTACTACATACTACAGACCATTAAATTACAAATTTGATAATATCTTAAAATTGATTTCTTTTTTTTTTCTATTGAATTATCATTTAATGATTGAGCTTAAGATCTTGTTTATCCTTAAGATGAATTAGTGCTGCTAATTTTAAAATTTGTCAAAATTAACTTTTTAAAAAGTGACAGCTACAATTTCATTGTGAAATCTCGACTACAGCCACACTCTCTAAATTCAGTTAGAGAGGGGGATTATAATTGCAAATTATTAAAAATTCATTATTATTAAAGAAAAATTAATTTATAATTCATTTGTAACAAGAAAAAAAAAAAAGGAAAAAGAAACTTGCAAAATAAAAAAGTATTATTAAAAAAATATTTTTTTTTATTTACAAATACATATTTTCATGAATCAAAGATGTTTTTTTTTTTTTTTTTTTAAGTGGAAAATCGACACCATTCAGGATAGTGAAGGGGCAATATAATCAGAATTTTTCTGTTATAAAATAATATAACCAAAAGAGCATTTTAAACATGTGAATTTTGTAATGAATAGTATTTTCTTACATTCATAGTATAAATTATGTAAATCTATTCCTATTTCATTTATTAAAATTTATCAGAAATGTATTATTGTGGATGAGTTTCAAAAAGTTGACTACCTTAATTATTTTCTTAATGATTTGTCGAGACTGAACATTGAAAAAATTAAAGAAAAGAAAATTTTATTTTACTTTTACTTTTATCAGCGAGTGGCCAAGTAACTTTTTAAAAGTGGCCACTAAAAAAATGAAGGCTAGTGGCCAGTGGCCACCAACCAAATTTCTTAATTTCTACCTTTACGCCAAAGGTAAGGGAGGGGGGGGTTATAATCGGGAGGGGGGTTACTATCGGAATTTTACGGTGTATTAAAAGTGTGTCGTATATCATCATGTCTCATAATCATCTATAATTAAAAATCATTATAGTGTATTGTATTTGAGATTTGAAAAAGATGAAAATATCTAATAACATAAAATGCAAAGATTCATTAAAGAAAAAAAGAAGAAAAAAAACTTTGTCAAACAATATTCTGTGAAAATCTTTTTATTTGAAACGTTAAGCTTCCTTATTTACCTATTTACCGTATATTTCCGAATATAAGCCAAGAGTATGTTTTTCCCTGCAGAAATTTGCCCAAAATTGCCAACCTGTGTACAAGCCGAATTGAAAAAATACTCTTTTAAAGTTCGAGTATATTGCCAATCTATACAACTTTCAGGATAATCTGTCCAATGAAATTGCACGAAATGCATGCTTATCCAATAGAATTCCTTACCTTGCTTAGCTATGACGTAAAATGATCGCAGTGTCTTCGCCAATGACGATAATTTTAACTCTGGCAACCCTATCAGAAGGGAGGCTAGCACAGACACACTCGCACACACAAGTCCCGGCAGCTGAAAACGATGGTTGCCTTGCCGTAATACCGGGAGGCCTAACCCTAACGTTGATGATGCAGCCGCTGGATGTTTACATAAATAAGCCGTTAAAAGACCGATTGCATCTTTTTTTTTTTTTTTTATGACATATCTAAATTATTTTGCATATTTCTACTTCTGAGTATTTTTATCAGTACCTCAAGGCAATCTTTAAAAAAAAAACTTCTATATGAAAAAAACAAAGATTTGCCACTTCTTTTGCTAGTGTAAGCCTTGAAATATGTGATAATTATTTAAAAATAAGGTTTAATATCACTATTTTACTTTATATATAGTTTTTAAGCTTAAAATCTATGTATTTAATCATTGTTTCTAATGTACGTTTTTTCCTAAAAATGTGTACTCTTATATATAAGCCGACCCCCGACTTCAGCTTCCGAAAAATTTCCAAAAATTCTCGGCTTATACACGGAAATATACGGTATTTATTTAACTCTTTTCATCAGAAATGTGTTTTTTGTCCATTTTATTTTTGTAATCAGACGGAATGTCGGTGTGTATAGTTTGTTCATTATTGTAATTTGAAATAACCATTTCAGAATAACTTTTTTGATATAATCGTTGCTTACAAATCATTACAAGCGCAAATCCTTGACGTTTCAATGAAAAACTGGAGAATGTGAACTACTTTTTGGTAATTATTCAACAAAATAAAAATAAGTAGTATCTTTAAAAGGGCTCGAGCTCATTTTCATGCACCAATATCGCATAGGCAAACTTTCGTGTTTCTCTTCTCTCGGATAGAGGGCGACGGGCAAAGAGGCTCTCTTCTCTGCTCGTCTGTTCTCACTCAGCTTGGAGAAATCAAAGTGAGAGAAACGAAACTGATGAAGAGATTAAAACTTTTATGCATTTACTAAGCATTTTTCCTTTCCTAGGCTGGGGCGATCGTCAGACAGCGCACACACAGACTCAACACTCCGAGAAGAGAGAAAGGAGAGGTTATAAGATCACAAGATTTTGTCTTATTTAAATCTATAAAAAGAATGTGTCTTATTTAAATCTATAAAAAGAATGTTTTCTGTCACCGTATCGTGTAAGAATTCTATCTATAACTTGACCAAATTTTTACTCGCCACCGTAAAAATTCCACTCGCCAATGGCGAGTTGGTGAGCGGAAATTTCGCACCCTGCTCTAGATTACTATATTGTATAGTCTTAATTTATGTAAAATTTGCATCTACAAATTAATTGTATGAATTGCAATTATTCCTAGTGATACCAGACTTGGTTCGGCTTTCATGGTTTGAGTGTGTTTGTGTTTAAGGCTGACTGACTACACGGTGCTAGGCCTGAGAGGGAGTGCCTTCCTTCTTCACTATTTGAAGATAAATTTTATTTTTTTGCAGATAGATTCAGAAAATTCAGCTAATGTTTTTATTATTATTATTATTATTATTTTTTTTTTGTCATGAATTATTTTATGATTCATGGTATACATATTTTAATAAAAGTAATAAATATTTATTTTAATCTTTAGTGTATAAAAAAAGAACAAAATGCATCAGAAACATAAAAAAGCTGAAAAAAACTGAGAAGTTAAATGTACAAAGTTTACACGTGCTTCACAATGGACAATGTGTATAAAAAGTAAAATAAAACTATTAAAATACTAATTCCTACCTGAAATATAATGTATGTAAATGTAGATTAATCCAAGATTTTACCAGATGAAAAAAAAAAAAAAAGAAAATTTTAAAAATAATGCAATATAATTTTGTAAGCAAGGGTAAGCAAAGTAAGCAATGGTAACAAAACAAACTGTTGTTGTTTGCAGTGTTGCCAATCAGAAATTTGCTTTTTACATTTTACTGTTTGTGGTCCAGTGGATGAATACATTGAAATATTTTCTCCTTATAAAATTGTAACTTTATTATCAACAATTATGAAATAGAATCACCATAATTATAAAACAGTTCCCTATTTAAAATATTATCGAAATAGTTTTTGACGAAATGCAAAGTTTTAAAATCTAAATTATTTTCTTTATCTATATATGTATTTTTGTCTAAAGTGACGATAAAAATTGAAAAGTCACCAAGGGGAGTTACATTAAGGCTGCCTGTACCATGATCAGGTTTACATATTTCATTATGTGTGAAATTGTTGTCATTTTATGGTTGATCGATTAAATAAAATAAATATAGAAAATAACGTGAAAGAAAATATTATATGCACCACATATAGTGTTGTTCATATGTAATTGGGATTCAAATATAAAATGACTACTTCAATCTTTTTGAAACTGTCATCTGATAAACACTCAAATGGAAGCCCACTGGTAAGCGGTCGTCACAGGCAATAGGGATAGTCACCTGAGAGTCAGCGAATGAGTGGGTCGCTGCCGAAGGCAGCGGGGAACCAAAGCGGGCTTTAAAGTGCTTCATGATTTCTTTAAATTTTTTTTTTTTTTTTGTAAAGTTATATAGAAAAGAGTTTCCTTTAAATATAGTGACCAGCGAAGCAAGAAAAGCCTTCGTTGATTCACTACCTTCATTGATTTCATGAATTAAGAAATGGTCGTATAAATGTAAAAAATGTTGAGTTTTTCTGTATATATAATGGAAATTTTGTGATTACGATAATTTTTGACATAATACTCAAAGTTGAACCAAAGTTATACAGCAAATTTATCTTACAAATATCTTAGATGAGTTTGTTAATGACGTTGCTTTGCAGTTTGTTTTCAAGTGGTGGCTACATGAAAATTTCAAATCCACATTGAAAAAAGGTTAGTTAAGACTGTATTTGCTTGAATTTTGATGCTTACATTGACCACACAAGGGTCTCAACCAAGTATTTATTAATAAATTTTATCTGCCATTTTTAACAAAATGACCGATATCTTAAGTACGGCCATTTCAAATCAGGCTACCACTTTTAAATTTATCATCAGAATAACTTTTTAAATACTGAATCAGTTGAAGTTGGACATTGAACTTATCACACAAATATCTTGGATGAATTTTGTTCTAGCATTTAGTTTCCAAGTTGCAGCCACTTGAAATCAGGCTGCCACTTGAAAATGTGCCACCACGATAACTTTTAGAATACTAAACTGGTTCAAATCAGATTTGGAGAGGGAACTTACAATTCAAATATCATGGATAAGTTTGCTAGGCAACTTGGTCCACCATTTTGTTTCCAAGTGGCAGCCACTTAAATTTTTTTCATTACAATAACTTTTGTAATATTGAATCAGTTCAAATCAAATTTGCGCAGTTGATATATCATTCAAATGTCTTTGATAAGTTCACTGGGCATCTCAGTCACTCTGTCCTTTTGTTTCTAAATGGTGGCCACTTGAAAATTATCACAATAACTTTTGAAATGATTTGCTTAAAGCTGCATATATACATAGCCCTCATTAATAAATCCACCAAGTCCATTAATAAATTGTAGCTGCCATTTTGAAAACAATGGTGGCAACTTCATAAGAAAAGATAAATCAACCTAAACTTCTTATGAGTCGGAAGGACTTAATTTAATCTTTTGATTAATAACCTATAAAAAGTAATGATATCAGTACAAAAACCCTTAACGGGTTAAAAGTTTGTGACGCAGCTACTTTATCGCTATAAGAATTTGAAATATGGGTCTTAAAAATAATGATATCAAATTTTAAGTGACGCTTTGCTAGTAGTTAAAATATACATAGATTTTCTTATTTGATCATTTGCTTTTTTCTTTTATTTATATTTACAATGCAAACATATTTTTAACTTCAAGATAAGACAAATATATAAAATATACTCTGATGTTTTTTCATTTGCATTTCAATTTCAAAATAACAGTTTTAAAAGGAATGATATCAAAATTCCAGTGACGCCTCAATGTCACTTTAAAAGATCTGTTTTTAGATTCCACTAAAATTACCTTTGTTTTGTCTAATAAAGTATATTTACACATTGAAACAGTTCCTTTAGTTTTCAAATATATACTGTCAAAAAATCACACTTTCACTGAGTTTGCATTATAAATTGAAATTATTTATTTCAATAAATCGATTTGTCTTTTGCGTCACGCTATCCAAAACTGTGAGTAAAATTTATGTTAATGTTACTTTGTATCGTAGTACCCAACTAAGTCAAAATGTGTGCAAAGAGATAGTGTGATGCAAAGAAAACATTTGCACAAATTTTACTTACCGTTTTGGATAGCGTGACGCAAAAGACAAATCGATTTATTGAAATAAATAATTTCAATTTATAATGCAAACTCAGTGAAAGTGTGATTTTTTGACAGTATATATTTGAAAATTAAAAGCACTGTTTCAATGTGTAAATATACTTTATTAGACAAAACAAAGGTAATTTTAGTGGAATCTAAAAACAGATCTTTTAAAGTGACATTGAGGCGTCACTGGAATTTTGATATAATTCCTTTTAAAACTGTTATTTTGAAATTGAAATGCAAATGAAAAAGCATCAGAGTATATTTTATATATTTGTCTTATCTTGAAGTTAAAAATATGTTTGCATTGTAAATATAAATAAAAGAAAAAAGCAAATGATCAAATAAGAAAATCTATGTATATTTTAACTACTAGCAAAGCGTCACTTAAAATTTGATATCATTATTTTTAAGACCCATATTTCAAATTCTTATAGCGATAAAGTAGCTGCGTCACAAACTTTTAACCCGTTAAGGGTTTTTGTACTGATATATTATACACACACACACACACACACATATACATATAAATGCATGTAACATTAAAAAAAAAAAAAAAAAAAAAAAAAAAAAAAACCTAAGCAACTTCTTTCTATCAAAAAATTTATTTCACAATTTATAAAAATCACATGTGCAAAAACCTACTTGATTAATGTCCTTTACATCTTAGTTAATAAGTTTTATGTTATATATTAAAAAAAAATAATAATAATAATAAATCATTAAATAAATCAACTGTAAAATGTTTTAAATTTCTGAAGTTCAGTTAACTTTAAATTAAACTTTTATTTTATTTTTGTGATTAATTTCATTTTAAGTGAAAATCTGTATTAACAGTCCAGCATCAGGTCCAGTAAATCGGTAAGACTGGCATTCAATCTGGTTTAGGTCTAGTTGACTAAATTTTTTCTCTTGCGTATTAAGTTTGGTTCAGGTTGACTGATTTATTTTTCTTATGGGTCAGATTGGCTGAATTTTTTCCCCGGGGGCTGGGTCGTCTGATTTATATTTCTTGTGGGTCGGGTTCGGATTAGGTTGACTGATTTTTTTTTTTTTCCTGCAGGTTAGGTTTAAGTTTCCAATGAGTTGGGTCAATTTAAGAATATTTTTCAAAAAATTTTATCATAATAAACAGAAATTTGTTGTAATTATAAATATACTATATATTCCTATGATTAAATATACGTGCACACAAATTATTACATACACGTTGCAGAAAGGTAATAAACAAAGAAAAATCATATATATTTATATATATATATACTAAACTTAAAGCATATTTTTTTGTACTCTTGAAGTACATAACACACAGAAATGGTTAAAAATTATTAATCTATTTTTCAGATTTTTAAATTTATATCTTAGTAACTTTAAAAAGTTTCGCATGATTTTCAGATGAATCATTAAATTTAATTTAGTTTTCAGGTTTCAGATATGAAAAAATCAGGTTCGGGTCAGTAAAAACAAATTTTTTTGTTGGTTTGATTCTAATCTAAATTCATTTTATCAATGCTGCTGGGAGCTGAACATTCCATAGGAATGCACACCCTATACAAAATTAATGGTTGAAAGATGATTTGACTAGTTTTTGGTATTTTGTATAGGGAAAGGTACTGGCAGTTATGAACAGAAAGGCTCATTTTTTAATAGTAAAAGCTTTTTGTATGTTTCTGTTAAGAAAAAATAATATGGATTGCATGTATTTTTAAATATTTAACACTTAATATTTTCTAAAATAATATAACTATTAAAAAACCCTATTTTTATCTGTAAAAATTCAATTTTATCCAATTTTTTCCAGAAAACCCCCGGAAAAAACTGGTTTTTTTCCAGTCTCAAAATTTCTGGAAATTTTATATCTCTAATTATTAGTTTGATTATCCAAATGGTCTATCATTATAATTAAATTTATTATACCTTCCTAATTTTGATTTATTACACCTTCTTAATTTTGATTTATTTTTTTCAAATTATAATTCCAGATGGCAGCACTATTCAATTCATGATCTGTAAGGATCCCCCCCCCCCTTTTTTTTATTTGAATTATGACTTCACTTTTTTTCCTCCATGATTTCTAGCCATTACTGTACTGTGATTAACTGTACTTTTAACTGCTATCTGGTTATTGAATTATACATGTGACACTCTTTTTGCATGCATACTTTAGTTTCTTATTTCTTAACTATTGTATAAGTGATTCTTATATGGAAATTTTACTAAATTTATTAGTGATCTGGATTTCATAATTCTTGTATGTTTATCTCTTTTTGTGGTGAGTTCATTTTGAAATCAGTTTTATTTTGAAATTTGTTTTTTCTTGTTTTGGCTCCAAAGAATGTTTCGGGCCCGAATCAAAGATATTCTTAGCTGTTGCTATCTTTGAGGCAGAAAAACATTCTTTTTGCATATTTGTATTCTACTAGGCCCTCGATAACGTTAGAATGCAAATATGTATTTATCTATTCCCAATTTTTTCCATTTTTGTTTGATTTGGTGGTCTTTGTTTTCGATCAATTTAATTGTTTGAATACTGATAATATTTAACAATCCTTAAATTTCACTGACTGATTATCAATATATATATATATATATATTTATTGAGATTTTTTTTTTTTTTTTTTTTTTTTTGTATTTTATGTCTAAGGTGTTTTTAGCAATGTATATTTTAATAATTATATCACTTTTTAGATTGTCTTTTGTAAATTCTAATGGTATGATTATCTTTTGTGCACCTCATATTTAAGAGGCTGAAAAATATAAAAATTCAAGATTTGATTTTCTATTTTATTTCAAGAAATTAAAATGGAATCTATTTCAGTTGTTATACTGGGCCCAATTTTTGTCAAAGAATTGTGCAAAATATGAAGACATACTGCAAATATTGAAGTCTGACAATTTTCCTGTGACCAAAAACTAAAGAATTGGTAAAGTGTGAAGTGTGGATATAAAATGTCTTGCTTGTAACTTGGGAAAGGTTCAGTCAGAAAAGTATAGATTTAACTAAAGTAACTGCAGTATAAACTAAATTTGCTAACAGGAAATAAGTTTTTCTACAAATTATGAATTAAATATTTCAGGTTTTGTTCCCTAAAAAAAGGAACTTAAGACCTACACATGTGTCTTAAAGCTGTACAAAATTTATTGTGTTTATTTTAGAAATTTTACTGTTACCGCTTTAAAATCTGCTATCAATCTCAACTCTGTTTTATGTATAGGCAAGTTTTGCTGAAAAAAACCAAATTAATTTTAACAAAAGGCCATGACAGGAATCAAACCTGAGTCCTTTGGTATCAAAAATTGACTGGATTAGATCGTAGGCAGAATATTGACAAGTCATGCAAAGGGAACCACTTTTGATTCCTGTCCTGAGCACTTTTCATTCTTGTTGAAATTAGTTTGACCTTACTGTCAAAAAATATACAAAAGATTGTAAGAAAAAAAAAAAAAAAAGTGAAGCAGTATGTTTATTCAAGTTTTTGTTTATATTTTTCCTTTCACCAATATAATTTTTTTTTAAAAAGGAAATTTAATATTTTTTAAATAAATTTCAATGCTATTTAATAAAAATAAAAGTTATTATTATTTTTTATTTTTGTTTGATTGTTTTTTTAGAAATAATTTGCGTACTTTTTTACATATCTAGTGCAGAATATACATGTGTACATTGTACATAAAAGTTTGGTTTTTATTATTTGATTAAAGTTTTAATGGTACTATTATTATCAAGCTACTTTATTTTATAGCAATATTCTACTCCCATTGATATGTGGTCTGTCGGGTGCATTTTTGGCGAATTTCTATCAATGAAGCCTCTTTTTCCTGGGAAGTCAGAGATTGATCAATTAAATAGAATCTTCAAAGTAAGTTATTTTCATTAATCACCATATTTTTTCTTTACATATAGTCTGATAGAATTTTACCATGTTTCACTGTTTAACAAAAGTCTGAAATGTCTTTCTCTGTGTTGTATCAATGTTTTAGATTTGATTAATATATGTTTATTTTAAATTTTTTTTTCTTTATTTCTAATACATAAGCTTTCTCTTTTTTACTTTCTCCTACCCATATATGGAAAAAAAATATTGTTTTTGGATCCAATTTTGGAAACTGAGTTTTCATTATATTTACATGTTTTACGGTCTGTTGAATCTGAAAAACAATTTTTAGTACTTGGTTTGTGTGTATGTCTGATCATATCTCAAGAACAAATAGTAGCAAAAAATCCAAACTCAATATTCTAAATCTGCATCATATAGAAATGCTACATTAAACTTTTCATCGAGATCAAGCAAATAGTTTGTGTACAGGGACATACAAGAGAATTCAAATGCATTATGGCTATGGGCAAAATTTATGGGAGGTACAGTTTAACATTTATAGGCTGCTCTAAACAAAATTAAATGAAAAAAAAAATTTTTTTTTTATATGCATAAAAGCATGTTTCTTGTAGAATATGCCATAAAAACATTCACCATTTGTTTACAGGGTTACCAAAAAGAATTGGGATATAGGGACTATACTTGGAAATTGCTGGAAGTGCATTTTAGGTTGTGCTATGTGTTATTAATATAGGACTATAATTTAAAGTCTTAATGTGGTGTGTACATAATTTATAGGTGATATAGTACGTGATTACTAATAACACTGCTCTGCAAAAAATAAAAATAAAATAAAAATAAAAATCGAGGTCTGATTGTCTGATACCATTTTTATTGATTCTTATGTAAAATGACCGCCTGAATCCGAATATGACTCCTATTTTGCCCAGTCACCCACCGTTTTCTAGAAACACCATCCCCTCCCTCAATTTCTTTACCTGTTCGATAATTTTATGACCATGATTTGATTTGAAGAATAAAAAATAATTAATTTATCACCTAAAAGAAAAAAAAAAGTTTAATAACAGATAAAAAAAAATATGTATATATATCAGTACAAAAACCCTTAACGGGTTAAAAGTTTGTGACGCAGCTACGTCATAAGAATTTGAAATATGGGTCTTAAAAATAATGATATCAAATTTTAAGTGACGCTTTTCTGTTAGTTAAAATATACATAGATTTTCTTATTTGATCATTTGCTTTTTTCTTTTATTTATATTTACAATGCAAACATAATATTTTTAACTTCAAGATAAGACAAATATATAAAATATACTCACTAAAGCTTTTTCATTTTCATTTCAATTTCAAAATAATAGTTTTAAAAGGAATGATATAAAAATTTCAGTGACGCCTCGGTGTTATTTTAAAAGATTTGTTTTTAGATTCCATTAAAATTACTTTTGTTTTCTCTAATAAAGTACATTTACACATTGAAACAGTGTTTTTAAATTTCAAATAAACTGTCAAATAATCACACTTTCACTGAGTTTGCATTATAAATTGAAATTATTTATTTCAATAAATTGATTCGTCTTTTGCGTCACGCTATCCAAAACTGCGAGTAAAATTTGTGCAAATGTTTTCTTTGCATCACACTATCTCTTTGCACAGATTCTCCCTTAGTTGGATACTATGATACAAAGTAACATTTACATAAATTTTACTCGCAGTTTTGGATAGCGTGACGCAAAAGACGAATCAATTTATTGAAATAAATAATTTCAATTTATAATGCAAACTCAGTGAAAGTGTGATTATTTGACAGTTTATTTGAAATTTAAAAACACTGTTTCAATGTGTAAATGTACTTTATTAGAGAAAACAAAAGTAATTTTAATGGAATCTAAAAACAAATCTTTTAAAATAACACTGAGGCGTCACTGAAATTTTTATATCATTCCTTTTAAAACTATTATTTTGAAATTGAAATGAAAATGAAAAAGCTTTAGTGAGTATATTTTATATATTTGTCTTATCTTGAAGTTAAAAATATTATGTTTGCATTGTAAATATAAATAAAAGAAAAAAGCAAATGATCAAATAAGAAAATCTATGTATATTTTAACTAACAGAAAAGCGTCACTTAAAATTTGATATCATTATTTTTAAGACCCATATTTCAAATTCTTATGACGTAGCTGCGTCACAAACTTTTAACCCGTTAAGGGTTTTTGTACTGATATCATTACTTTTTAGAGGTTGAGTTCAAAAATGCGAATTTTCACACAAATTGGTTTTTTTAACCGCAAAATGAAATTATTAAAAAAAAAAAAAAAAATTAGAAAAAATTTTAAAAAATCAATTTTTGGAAAATGAGTACTAATTTAACTATTTTGAATTTTCTGAATATGAAAATGGTTTTTAAAAAATGAGTTTGATAACAATAACTAATGATAATCTGTTTCAAAATTTATTTTCAATTTGATTTTGAGTACTGAAAGAGTGCTTGACAGAAGTGCAGTAACTGGAATAAACAAAATTTAATAAATATCAGGGTTGGCAGGTTTTTGATGGTTTAAACCAGGGGTGGCCAACCCGCGGCCCCCGGGCCGCATGCGGCCCGCCGTGTAATATTTTGCGGCCCGCGAGTAAATTAACGATATTTATAGTTTGAAAACTTTGCTTAATTTAATAAATCCTTTCTGAATTTTTGAAGTAAAAATACCTTTAAACGGTTGCTAAATAAAGAAACTGCACACTTCTGTAAAAGATATTATTAAATCTATTATTGATTCTTTTTATTATAGTTATTAATATACAATCATAAATTTTTTTGACGGTTCTATTGTTAATTTATAAATGAAAATTTAATATCAATGTATTTTGCTCTAAATCTTAACCCTATCTTCTCCCGAAAAATATACATACATGATTCATATACTCACAAACACATATAAACGCATACATAGGTGCATACAATGCAGCCCGCCTGAATAAAATAAATTTCTAGTGCGGCCCGCCTGAATAAAACAAATTTCCAATGCGGCCCGCCATGTGTTTCAGGTTGGACAGGCCTGGTTTAAACCACAGTTTAAACTGCCATGTCAAAAACCTTAAATTTTACATTTCTTGGTATATTTTAACAATGAAGTAGTCATATCTAGAGTAATAAAAAAAAAGTCCTTAGTTTATATGTCTCCCATTGTTAAAAATAATTCTTAGAAGCGTATTATCTGTTTCTTATGAGTGCTAATGATTTCTATTTAAGTATAAAAAACAGATATTTATTATCTTTACAAAAAACAAAAATTCAAATATAGGAATTTGTATATTCTAAGGTGAACCACTTATTGCATTTTAAGTTGATAATTAAAAGATACCGTAAGTATTTTACCTGAATGAATGAAATTATTGTGCTATTAAATAATGCATTATGTTCTTTCATTTTAGGTTATATTCAATAGCATGCTTTAATGTTGTATGATTAAAAATTAGAGGTATTGCATGACTAGTTGAACTAAATTTTAATATGAATTACATAATGCATTTCTATTTTTAATTAAGGTGATGATGGACAGTATATATCTCTTTTGTAAATTACTGCCATAAAGGTGTGAAAATTTGCATTTATATGCATTGAAATTTAATATTACATTAAAATTTCAAGTGGAGTCACTCCAGTTTTTTTTTTTTTTTTTAGATACATTTGATTGCTAAAAATTTTCATTGAAATTTCAGCATTTAACATAATTTTAAAAATTAACCTATCATTTAATTCACAAAGTAATAACCTAATACATTTAATATATTAACCATAATAATGCTAAAGTGAAGAGAAAAAAATTAGCAGGAAAAATTTAAAAATTTTCAAAAAAAAAAAAAAAAAAAAAAAAAAAAAGATTTTTTTTTTAAATTATTATTTAGTTAGTTTTAAAGAATTTTTAATATATTTAATTGTATTACTATAATTTACCACCTATATATACAAATTTTTATAGCTCTAAGACAATTTATAAAAAAGAAGATTTATAATGTTCACTCTCACTATAAGATGATACATTGATATGTTTCCTAACATAAAAACTTTTTTCTGAGGAAAAAAAAAAAATATATATATATATATATATAGATAATGAAAGTTAGTTCATATAGTACACTGCAACTTAAAAATATCCATAAAATCATTTAACATTATAGTTTCCATTTCTCACGTATGGTTTTTGATGGTTTAAACCAGTTTTTGACGTCAAAAACCAACCCTGTAATAACATTACCTCAATTACCTTTTTTAGCCTTTGCACTTCGTAGTTAAAGGCATCAAAGCATTTAATACAATACTAGCTAAAAATTTGATGGAATACTCAATGAGTAACATAAAAATCTTCACCTAGCATCTCACACATGGTATTTATTTGACTTATTTTAAAAATCAATTGACTAGCAGATAATTAAAAATTTTCTTCTATCATTTGTTCTGCTTTAAGTTTTAAATTTTTCATATTAATTTATTTTTTAAGTATAAGCATATTCATTTTTTAACTTTCATGTACATAAAAAACTTAAACCTTTGAAAAATGTATTTTTATACCTGCTGTTTTTTTTTTTTTCAGAGCTTATGAATGTATTTATACTTAATAATAATAATAAATTAATCAAAAAATAAAAACTTACTTAAAACAGAACAAACAGTAGAAGAAAGTTCTTAATTATCTGCTGGCAAACTGATTTTTGAAATAAGTCAAATACCATGTAACTGACAATGTAAGAAATTTTTTAAGATGATAAAACACTAGCATTTTGAAAATCATAAAGAAAATGTTTATTATGACAAAATAGATTTTTTAAAATCTAGTCAAAAGTTAAGCGTAAAAAATGATGCCTGATTGTGATTTCATGCTATTTTAGGAAGCTTACGGTTTCCATTTTCATATAACCAGTGTCCAATTATATATATTTATTCATCTTTGTTTATATAAACATTGATGTAAAAAAACTATCACTTATTCGGATACAACCTACTGCTGAGCATAAAGGGTGTTTATTTGGTATTTTAAGAACAAACAAAATTAATGTGAAAAGCAGAAAGGGGGGTTAGCAATTAAATAGAGTAAAGGCTCTTTTACGATATATATATATACATATATATATATATTATATAAATACAGTGAAACCTAGATCTATCATTCCTGCATCCATCGTTTATCACATTGATCGTTTTATTAATTCCTCTTCTTAAGAATGAAAACATTGAGTAATAACATGGAATTTTGAGAAATCATAAGGATGGTGAAAGAATCTGCACGTGCAGCGCACGGGTCTACGCTGCCAAAGGCAGTGGGGACCCGGTGTAAGTTTTTACCTGATAACAAATAATTTTTTTTTTAATTTCTTTTCTTAAGAGTAATGTTAATGAGTGATAATATGCAATTTTGAGAATACATTCATTATAGTGATTCATTTAAAAATACTGACCCGCTAGCAGGCGAAGGCAGAGGGGACCCGGTGCGAGTTTTTACCCAATCAGAAATGATTTTTTTATTATTATTATTCCTTTCCTTAAGAATAAAATTTTATGAGTAATAACAATTTTCAGCAATCATAAGGGTGGTGAAAGAATACACGTGTGCAGCGCTCATATATATGCATTCGTTCGCGCGCATTGCGCACGGGTCTACGCTGCCGAAGGCAGTGGGGACCCGGTGCGACATTTTTCCCAACCAGAATTTTTTTCTCTCTTTTTTTATCACGTGATAAAAATTAATGCAATTTTGAGAATTCATTAATTATAGTGATACATTTGAAAATAGTGACCAGCAAAATAAAATATTTTTAAAAAGCAACATACATAAAGATGCCCGTTTTCTCTGCCAACGGCAGACAAATCCTATGTTATTGGAGAAATTTGTTATGAGAATTGTTCATTATCTAATGATTTTTCTTTCTTTTTTTTCCCCAATTCTGTACTTACATTCAGAAAATTCACAAACTTCGAATTTGTTCTTGTTTTTCAAAATCAGTTTGATTTAATTTTTAATGTTTCATGTTGTATTTATGAAGTGCAAAAAAGCACTTAGTTCATTTTCCCCCCTGCTTTTTATAGATTTATGAAGTATTAAAAATTAAAGAAATTTTGAGAAAAACAAAAACAAATTTAATTATTCTGCATCGTTTAGCTCAAAAAGGGAGATCCTTCGTTTTATTGAAGGATCGAAATTGTGGTGGCAAGTCTTCGGATCACCCTAAGAGGCGAGTTCCAGACTGTCGCCAATTGCTAATAGCATAGCACTAGTACAACATAAAACCCTCTGGATTTTTTAATTATGTAAATAGAAAAAAAATTGATTGAGTCATTCTCATAACAATTTTCCCAATAAAATTAAAGGGAATTCACCTGCTGTTAATGCTATGTGGAGAGTCTCAGAGAGCTATAGAATGCACACAAACACTTTATTTATATTGTTTACTCAACTATTATATGTATGCATAACAGCAGAGAACTACAGGAATATTTTATGCATTAAAATATAAAAATACCTTAAAATTTAGCCACGCTTTGTATTTTAGGTTAAATTTAGTGTATTTTATTGTTTGTGTCTGAAAAAGTTCATACTCTTTCTTCAACTCAAAGCTCTGAATACTTTTTTTTTTTTTTTTAATCAATAAATATCTTCTTTTACAATGGATAAAAAGTTTGCAGAATTAAAATTATTCTGATGAGTAAAACTGTAAACACCTGAATCATTAATAAAATTTCTCATGGCCTTAAAAAGCCCACAACAGGATTCACAAAACAATAGGAAAAAAATATTGAGTGGGATTCTCAAACTCTAATTTAAAAAAATAAGCAGATATTTCAAATTTAAGTGAGAATTATGTAATTTACATTTTGCAAATTTCTTTTTAGAGAATTACAAATGCAAATTAAACAACAACAAAAAAAAAGTAAATGTTAAAATTGTAAATTTATTTATTTATTTTCTTTTCATTTTTGTGGCTAAGGACAGATACTTCTTCAATATTCGTAATCTAAATTTTCATCAAAAAATGCAGAAAGAATTGCTCAAGTATTTATTATTAAGAATTGCTTAATCTGCTTCAAAATTTATTTTCAATTTGATTTTGAGTACTCAAGAGTGCTTGACAGGAGTGCAGTAACTGGAATAAACTAATTTTAATATATAATTATTGCAATTTTTAGCCTTCACTTGTTTCTTGATAAAATAAACAATTCATAAATCCTCTTAACAAACATTTACAATTCAGAAGTATTTTGAAATAATTACATAATATTTCCTCTTTTTTTACTTTTATCAAGAAATTCAAAAGAAGTTAAAAAAAAAGATCACTACAGGCTTCAAAGCAATTAATAAAATACCCAACTAAACTAAAAAATTGATGAAATACTCAATGAGCAATGTAAAGAAAATTGGGGGAAATCCCCCTTATAATATATTTTTGAACGGGATTTTTCTAAATCATGTTAGTCTCGAAATACCGCTCTCAAATGTAAACCCTGCACAACTCTACAGCAATTGGTTTTGAGTAAATGTTTTAGTTTTTTTTTTTTTTTTTTTTTTTTTTTAATTAGTTATTCATATTTAAATAAAGTTTATAAAATTAAACTTCATTATAAATATTGAAATTTGCCAACTCGATCCCCTTTCTGGGAACTAAAAATGGTTGAGAGAAAGCAATATACCTATATATAAACAGAAATGTATTTTCATAACCTCCATTTCCAAAATCGAAACTTTTACTCAACAAATTTGTTCGAATAATAGAAGAATTCCAACTAAATAAATAGAATTTCAGAATAGAAGTGTAACTTAAAAATAATTTAACAAGCATTAAAATTTAAAAAATAAAATATACAGGATATGCAACTTAAAATTAAATTTCTTTCTATTTTAACTAGAGGTGAATCTAGGTTTTTCAAAATGGCACTCTATTTGTAAATATTACAAACAATTTGTGCAAAAATTGTAAATTTTTGAAAATTAAAAATTCTTTCTGAATAATTAATTAAAATGTACAAAGCAATTTTGAAATGCATTTTAAAGTTAAGAACAGAACAATTGTAAAATAACATAACTAAAAATGTCGGTTGGGTAAATATAAAGAATTTCAAATCACTCTATAATATAATAAAATTTAACTGTTAGACCGGTAGCAGAAATAGTTGCTTTAAATTTTGAGGAAAACTTATTATGAAGCAGTAAAGTTACCAATTTAATAGTTCAATCAAAATTAATTGCTCAATATGCTATTATTTTGCAGCAAATTAATAAAATTTGTATATATATATATTTTTGTAAAGCTATTCCTGAAATTTAATTTTTTGCTTCTGATCGTCAACATACACAATTATCTTGTTTACTAATCTATAAAATTTGCCCTTTTTTCAAAATTATTTTTTGAAATGAGCGATAATTTTGTGGCATATTAAAATATGGCATCAAATTGCCACTTATTGAGAAACTATGCTTCATGACAATTAATTACATAAATAAGAGTTTATTTTATCACTCTAATCGACAATATTTATTTATTTTTTGCAGAATCATTCGCCCCAAACTCACAAATTTTACGTTTAATAACACAAATAATTGCAAAAATTCATGATTATTTCTTTGCCAATCAAAAAAATTTGATTTTTTTCAAAGAGGTTTACCAAAATATGCAATAATTTTGTAACCTGTTACTGAAATGTACAAGCATTTTGTTGCTAACAATCCAAATATATCTTTAATGAAGCAAAATTTTGGAAATAGGCTTATTTTGCTGCAAATCGCTGAAACTCAACCATTTTTTTCAAGATTATTTACATTGAAATATGTCATTTTACGGCCTAATATTGAAATATGAAATTATTTCACTGCTAATTATAAATATTTAAAAAATATTTCCCATAATACACAATTATTTCTTCGCAAAACAAAATAATTCAATTTTCTGGCTTTCTTTAAAGGCTATTTACCAAATTACACGCACTAATTTTGCAGCTCATTATGAAACCATTTCTTTGTTCATATAGCCAGAAAAAATTGAAAACTCTCTGCACACTAAGTATTTGACCAAACACTTCCTGCAAAAAAAATCTGTGGGGTTATACAAATACAACACAGGGTTAAGGAAATTTTAGAAATTTTTATCAGTCAGATTTTTTTTTCTTACCAGTGAGCAATATATGAAACTTAGTCTATAATCTTTGCAGCAAAATTTACGCAAATGTTAGGTGAATTTTCCATTTAGTTTTATTCTTTTAAGTTCTCAAAGCACCGTTTCATAAAATAGTCTTCAGCATAAATTAATAACAACTTAAAAAGATAAAACCTGAAGTAGTTGCCAATTCAAACACTTTTTATACTATTGGGAGAAGTTTTCCTGAACATACATATATAGAGAGAGAACACAGACTTACTCAAAATAGCCGAGAACAAGTTTAATATATATTTCATTCAGAATAGTAGTAAATATTTTTTATTATTGACAATTTTTTGTTCGGAAGGAACTTAACGATACGGTAAGGAAATCGAATGTTGTTAATAAATTTTAATATTTAAAACGAAATATTAAATCATGAATAACTTATTTTTTAAGAAATAAAACTATAAAACACTTACCTTTATTAATAATAATACTATTATTAAATAAATTATATAAAAAACAAGTTTTCCTGAAAAAAAAAAAGAAAACGTTACTGGATTCAGAAAGATCCCATTAACAACATATATTAATTACAAGAAAATCGTTCATGCCGTTTTAGAGATATTTTTTCATGAATTTAGTCCATTACATCCTTACACCACACATATTCCCTTTTTGGCTTTAAATTGAGATTCAGATCTCAAAATATACTGCATGTAGAAATATAAAATTTTCAGGGAAGTAAAAAGACTATTTTGAAAAGATCAGAGCAAAATATCGCATATTTGCTGACATATTAAGTGTCGGCTTTTACAAATCTCTTTGATGTCAAACTAGCTGTATATATGAGTTTGCAGAGTTCCGTTTGTCCTCCTGCTTGCGTCACTCAAAAAACTGTCGTTTTACATAATCTTGAAATTCAGCTTTAATATTAAGTTTTTGAAATTTGTCTCGTGGAATAAAAGTGAACACTGCACTCGAATCTACTTCAAACTTCTGTTTATGACCTTCAATAGACACCAAAACAACATATTTTTCATTATCTTTAGAATGGTGTTCCTTCTGTTGATAAATACTTACAGTTTGAAAAACACCATAGTGGCTGAATGAGCCAGTGGCAGAAAGTTTTGTAGCTGTCTGTGACAGACTTTTAAAATTTCATTTTCTGTCTGCAAAATTTGCATGTTAATCAGGGGAGAAAATGGCTTACACTCAAAAAGCCTGAAAGCTGATGGGGGGAGAAGGAAGGGGGGGGGGGCTTGACATCAGCGGTGATTTCGTGCAACAATACACAAATACAATTTTACTATAGAACAATATAGTATAAACAATTGTGTGTGTATTCATTCAATTCATCTCATTCAATTAAATATTTTATAGCAATGTTTGACACAACACAATACAAATAATTATAAATAATAAAAGTTTTAGTTTTGATACAGAAAATTTTATAAGCGAATTGTTATTCGAAAGTTGCAGACAATTTTTTTTATCAGTGCAGACAAAAACTGTCCGCAAGCCATTTTTCTGTGTCCATGACTATGTCGCCATGTTTCTGCCACTGGGCTGAATGATTCATCAACTGAAACATAATTTGTAGATTCGACTTCTGAATTATTTTTTTTTTTCTTTTCTTCCAGTAGAGTTCGGATACATACCTTCTTTACGTGCCCCCATTTTCTTACATGCATTACATTTGAGAGAATCGGGGTCTGAATGGATATTTTTTGCAGTATGATTATTTAGACCACATCGGAGGCAAAGATTTTGTTACCAAGTTTTTCATAATCGATACGAGAGTGTGAATTTTTGTTTGTTTCAGTTCTAAATCGAGAAGTTGAACGCGGGGAATTTCTTGTATTATTTGAATCATGTTTCAGATTTCAATCTCTTGAAATTCTATTTATTTCACTTGCACTGCAATTGGTACCAATTTGTTTTGAGAATTTTTTATTATCAACTTTTGATGCTTCTAAAGCTATAGCTTTCTTTGCAATGTCATCAAATTCAGTTATATCTGATTGCAAAATGCGCTCTCAAATTGAATTATCTTTAATGCCACGTACAAACTGCGAGCGTAAAAATATATCAGCAAGAGATACTTTACAGTCACATGGGGATACGAATTCACAGTCAAGTACAATGCCGAAGAGTGGCGATATATGCAGGAATTGTTTAATTTTCATGTTGATAAAAACTGGTGTTGAGCAACAATATTCTTTTTAGAGCAGAGATGCACTTCTAAGATTTGTATAAGTTTATCATATTTCAATTCTGTTGGAGTTTTTTTTTTTTTTTTTTGGAGATACTAAAGAAGCTAACATATTGTAATAAGTAGCACCCATTGAGTTTAGTAACACCTGAGAACAAATTTCTTTATTTGAAAGCGCATTTTTTATTTCAAGAAAATTTTCAAAGCGTTGGCGATAATAGTTGAACAATTCCATCTTCAGATGGAAATTTTCAAAAGGTTGAAGTAAAACGGGATTTACAGATTACAATCCAGTACTTTGGTTTTGTTCACTATGACTTGGAATTTGTTTAGAAAGAATTTTATCAAAAAACTGCTGTTGTTGCATTTGAAACGTTTTAAAAAATTCTTGAAACTGATTTGCATTCATATTCGTTTCAAAATATTTGTAATAAAACGTCTTTAAAAACGTAAGATCAAAGTCACACAGAAAAATTGTAATATAAAATATAAAAAGTATATTCATAAAATCATAATTTTAGCTTTGAAAGTTCTTTACCTCGTCGACAAACTGTTCTCCCACGTTTAATTGTCTAGATTTTAAGGCAAATTTATGACCTTTTTTTTTAAAAAAAAATATTCCTGAAATAAAACTTCAACAACATAAACACACGCCGCGGATGGATACAGTTGTAAACATATAGCAACATTAGCGTAGTGTCTACAGCGAGCGCGAATGATCTACTGGAAATTTTCAAAAGGTTGAAGTAAAACGGGATTTACAGATTACAATCCAGTACTTTGGTTTTGTTCACTATGACTTGGAATTTGTTTAGAAAGAATTTTATCAAAAAACTGCTGTTGTTGCATTTGAAACGTTTTAAAAAATTCTTGAAACTGATTTGCATTCATATTCGTTTCAAAATATTTGTAATAAAACGTCTTTAAAAACGTAAGATCAAAGTCACACAGAAAAATTGTAATATAAAATATAAAAAGTATATTCATAAAATCATAATTTTAGCTTTGAAAGTTCTTTACCTCGTCGACAAACTGTTCTCCCACGTTTAATTGTCTAGATTTTAAGGCAAATTTATGACCTTTTTTTTAAAAAAAAAATATTCCTGAAATAAAACTTCAACAACATAAACACACGCCGCGGATGGATACAGTTGTAAACATATAGCAACATTAGCGTAGTGTCTACAGCGAGCGCGAATGATCTACGCATCCGGATGTAGTACGCATGCGCTCCAAAGACCATGGACCATGGTATAAATTCGTGTTCATGAGTACTTTGAATTATTTCACTTTAAAATTTCTTTTTTATTTAGTATGAATAACGATGAAATAGAATATCTATAACTAAAAAATATTTCTTTTATTTTAAATATTATCTAAATACTTTTTTGATGAAACGGGAAATTTTAAAATTAAAAATATTTTCTTCATAGCAAAAATTTATTGACTGCATTCACGTTGGTCAGCCAACCAACGTGAGCAACTGAAGCCTTGCAAGCAAGAAGTAATAACCGCATCACGGCCTTTTTAGCCGAAGAAACACATGTAATTAGCGTAGTAATATAGTTCCATATTTAAAGCGATTTATATAAAAAACAAGAGTTTTCCTGGAAAAAACGGAAACGTTACTAGATTCAGAAAGATTTTATTAACAACATATATTAATTATATGAAAATCCTTCGAGCCGTTTTAGAGATATTTTTCAGAATTTCAGTCCATTACTCCAATCGTTTTCCCATTTTGGCTTTAAATTGAGATTCAGATCTCAAAACATATTGCATGTAGAAATGTAAAATTTTCAGGATAGATTAAGACCGAAGATAAAAGACTATTTTGAAAAGATCAGAACAAAATACGGCATATTTGCTGAGATATTAAGTGTCGGCTTTTACAGATCACTTTGATGTCAAACTAGACGTATATATGAGTTCGCAGCGTTCACTTTGGGCTTCCGCTTGCGTCACTCGAAAAACTGTCGTTTTTCATGATATAGGATATGCAATTCATAATTTCTGTGGCAAATCCTCCCCCCCAAAAATTTTCCCTTGTCGCAAATGCCCATGTTTTACAATTTTCCAATACTGTAGCCCCTCAGAAGATTTTACAGTTAAAATAATCCTCCCCCCCCCCTCCTAAAAATCAAATTTATAGCCATAAAGTTACTGAAAAAGGATAAAAATAGGGGCCATTTGTAAAAAATGGTGGGTGGTAGGGCAAAATGGGCATCATATTCGGATTCAGGAGGCCATTTCATATTAGAATATGCTGAAATGGTGTCAGAGGCAATTTTCGCCGAGCAGTGTAATTAAGTGAAAATATTTTTTTCTACTGAATGTAATTTGTGGAAGTGTTTTGCCAGTAAATAAAGTATTTTTTAAGCTAAATATTCATTGTTTGCTTTTTGAATATTTACACATTGAGTTTTCCTGAATACCGAAGTCAGGTTTTTAATGGTTGATTTTTGAATATGTCTGTTTTCAGCATAACTTAAAAATAAATAATAACATGCAGTTCTAATATCATATTTGAAAGTTCCTGTGAAATTGCTACTTGAAATGTTTGATCAACATTTATAAGTTTCAAAGAGTAGTATGGGTGAAAGTTCTCTGAATAATTTGGATTTTATATTTAATAAGTTGAATTCTATATAAATGTAGGTATTATATTCAAGCTGAGGGTTGAGGGGGGGGGGGAGGCTGTAGCCTCCTCTCACACAGATTTTTATGTGAAATAAAATTGCTCATAAAATGGTTAAAATCATGCAAAATTGAAGTTTTTGAAAAATACAAGAGAAGTTTTCACTGATTTTTATGTTATTTGGTGTGCGGATTTCGAAAATAACCTCCATTTCCCCCCAAAATATCAAATTTTTTTGTAAAATCCCTATCAATATTTTTGCTCTTGAACAATTTTGCATGTACTGTCTGACAACAGCGGTTTCTATCCATTAAAATCTATGTAAAATAATCACGTTTTGGTGAAGCAAATCGATTTTTCAACAATCAGTTTATTTTTTATAGATTAAATGGGTGAAAACTGCTGTTGCTAGATTGCATGAGTGACCTCTGATTGAGAAAAAAACAAAGAACCATTGAGTTTTAACTTTTTACATCAAATTATGGTGCTGTTGCTAAAAGAAAATAATCAACATACTATTTTATTTGTTTTTATTAAGGTAACTTACTTAAAATAGATAATTGACCTAGAAGAACAAATATTATGAATGTGTTAAAAATCAAAGTAAAATTGAATTTTTCAAGAAAACGTGATGTGATAGAAATTTTTTGTTATATTTTTTTAAATCAGCACCAAAACATACATAAAGTTCAGCTGTTAATTCACTTGTATTTTTTTCATCGCAGACCTGTGTTATTAATTCACAATTAAAAAAATTTTTAAATTCAAGATTAATTAAAGATTTAGAAAAATAATGTTTAATGAAATTCAAGGGTAATCATGCATTGATATTTTATTTATTGCTAAAAATTTTCGAATTTCTAACTAATCTTAGATGATACATTGCATAGTTCCAGACTGAAATATATATACAGTACAACATCTTAAATCCAGACTTCTAAAAACCAGAATGATCTAAAATCCGGACACTGAATTTTTTAAATGTATCTTTGTTTTCTAAACTGGCGATAGATGGCGCCACCATACAAACATGGAAATATTTTTTTTTTTATTTTTTTAATTCCGAAAACCAATTTCAATACTTGATATTTTTCTATTTTTAAAGTAATACACAATTGGATTTTAGTTCTAAGAATTAAAAAAAAAGTAATGATTTATCTATTCAATAGTATAGATCTTTTTGGTTTTTTCTTTTCTTTAAATAATAAAATACTTTTTTACCATTCACCATTTTGAATTTCTTGAATTTTGATTTTTGCTTATGATTTATTTATACTATGAATAGGGAAAAGAAATAAATAAAAATATTATAATGAGTGGTAAGCGATTAAAAAAAAAAAAAAAAAAAAAAAAGCTGTTTTTAAACTACTGATTAACAATTAAATAATAATAACAATAAAGAACAATGATTTTGTTATATGTCCACTATATTATATTTGTAGAATAAAATTTAATATATTAATTTTTTCAATTAAAAAAAAAATCTGAATATTTTAGAAAAGCAATTTTATTACTCTCTTAATAGTAAAAACTTTCTGAAGCATTATATTTATAAATAACTTTTAAAGAAAAATCGTGACAGGAATAGTAGTTGCAAACAAAAATAATAAAAATAAATAACTTACAAATCCTACGAAAATAATATTTTCAACAGCAAATTCAATCATATTACTGATTTATGTTTGAAACTTTTAACAATATAAAATTGTATCCTTATGTATTTGAATAGGTGTTTTTATTTCAGACAATTTCTTTCATCAAACAGCGTATTCAGGTACATTATATTGTATATTTTTAAGTACTTTTCTTTTTGTTTGCAATTTAATCTTATGTAATTACATGAAGTGTAAATGATAGTTAATTTGTATTATGTATTTATTCTATGTTTTGAATAAAATGTTGAAATTATTATTTAACAGGATCTTGGTACACCCAGTGACAAAATTTGGGCTGGTTATAGTGAATTACCTATGGTGAAGAAAGTGACTTTTACAGAGTATCCTTATAACAACTTGAGAAGTCGATTTGGACACAATTTTACTGACCTAGGATTTGACCTCTTAAATAGGTATATAATTAGATTATATAATCATTATAATGGAATACCACAGAAATTGTACATTTTTTTGAAAATAAATAAAGAAGGACAATAAGAATAACAAAGAAATTTTATAAATGCAAATTTGCTTGAAGTTTATTTATTTATTTTGTATGTTAAAATATAATATTTATGTAAAATAAAAATAAGTTTTAAATTGTATCAGTGATATTACCTTATGTAGTTAATATAGTTATCCAATGCTAGAAAATAAATCACTAAAAATTCTGCCCTGAAATTTGGTAGACAAAAAGTGCCGTATTCAAACCAAATTGCCCTGGTAGTTTTCTTTGAAATTCACATGGATACTGGCTAGGAGAATGATTATCCCTAGAAAAACTGCCATGGAGAGCACTCCACCCAAGCGTAGTACCCTTATGTAATTAGTCAGCCTTAACACTTATAACATACCAGGAAAAAAAAAAAAAAAAAGTGATATGATATAAAGTTTTTCATTGGGACAATTCAGTACTACTATTTTTCCCTTTAAAATTATTAGAGTACTTTAAATGAATAATTAATTTTATCGTAATGAGCTTGCAAATGCAAATGTCCTGTTACAAGTTTTTGAAATATATTTAAGATGAAATGCTACTAAAATGTCTCTTTCATGATAAAAAAAAAAAAAAAAAATCTCATTTTATTATGTAGTTCTTAAACTACTCTCACAGGTTAATGTTTTTTTTTTTATAATAAAGAAATTAAATATAGTTACATGAATCCAAACTAAGGATTCTAACAAAATCCTAAATATATATTATTATGTGAAGAGTTTGCTTTTATTGGGTCATTTTTATTCAGTGGAATTTTGAGAATATTTTTTAAATATACATTTTTATCTGGACCAACCCTGATTTTTATGGCTCGTCTCTAAAGACTATAAAATAATTTTTATTTTTATTATAATTTTGGCAAACATTATATCACATATTTTCTGTGGAAATTTTTAAATACGTATAATCCTGAAATTAAATTTAACAGGAAAAATAATAAAAATGCTCCACCCCCCACCTTTTTTTTTTTCCATATTCGATCATATTATAAACACTTAAACCAAGTTTAATCATTTTGCAGGTTTGCTACAGTACCTAGAATTCAGAAGAAACTTGGAAAACTCAGAGAGTTTGAAAAATGTGTTAAAAAAACTGGTAAAACTCAGGAATTTTCAAAATTTATAGCAAAAACAGGGAAAATTCGAGTAATTTATAATGTTTCTTAGAAAAACATAGAAAAAATTCGTATAATAAAGTTTTAATTTCAGTTTTTCATTTTAATTTGTCTTGTTTTATAATTTGGAGAAAAATGTTTTTAAAATTTTATTTCTTTATAGCGAAGAAAAAGTCATTTATATTATTTTTACCAACTATATTTAGTTAATAAAATTAATACAGCATAAGTATACTCAATTGACTTGTAAATGTGTTAAATTCTAATGCTGCATGCCTTTGTATCATCTATTTTTTACTTTTAGCAGAGACAGGGGAAACTCAAGGAATATTTTTTTTTCCAGATTTGTGTGACAATCATGTTTTGTAGAATCAAGTGAACAGGGTATTATTGTATAATACTTGACAAAATGCTTATCATTTTATGGTTGATGCAATGACAGGATAAGAGGGCAATATTGAAAACCTTCATTTTATCCCCCCCCCCCCCCGCTTGTTACAGAACTTGATAATCTTATGGTTGAGTCCTTGTTTTTTTTTTTTTTTTTTTTTTTTAAAGTTGACTACCTTTAGAAATTATATAAATTAAACGAGACATTACTATAATTAAAGTAAATAAAAACCTTTCAAACTTGCCTCATTATTGGGCTAGTGATAGTTATTGTAGTAAAAATTAGCTGAATACAATAACTATCACTATGCAATGTTCCGTGAATCCAAATAAATAGCTACAAATTCAAATGTGTGCAATGACAGTGGCGCAATGGCTCCAGATGGAGCGTGGCGACACCTCATGGAGAGAACCACCCACTGAATTCATTCTCAAGTAAACTTCACGACAGATGAAGCCGCCCAGGAGGCCTGGGTACCCAGGTGAAAAATTTATGGCCCAATAATGAAGCAAGTTTGAAAGGTTTTTATTTAATTTAATTATAGTTAACTATCTTGTTAATTTATGTTATTTGTTGTTTAAATAAAAATTTAGAAAAACTTTAGCCATTTTTGTTTATTAATGTTGAAAACTTAAAAAAAAAAAAACCTTTTAAAGAAACTTTAAAATTACTTATTTACAAATTCAAAGAAGTTTAATTACTAATTAGGTAAAAACAAAGAAAACCTTACATTACTTCTCAAAATTCACCATAGTACTTACGGGAGGGGCCCCTCCTTTCATCAGAGGCAGTCTTGTGGAAGCTTGCTTGCTTTCTGGCAACTTGTTTATTCTTGATCTTCCAAATTCTACACCAGTTATGGTTCACGTCTTGTACTTGGTCATTGCCATTACATGAATTTGAGTTTGACAAAATTTCTATTGTTTTACGATGTACAGCATAAGTTGCGTTGCTATAATCTGCCAATTTGCAAACAGCCCTGAAGTTTATATCGATGTTTTCATTAGTTTTGGTTAATGTGGTGGTTATTTTCACAAATTTAATGTCTGTGATTTGTTCTTTAATTCTGTTTTTAATTTTTCGCTTAGTCATTTCAATATAATAGCTGATACATTTATTATTTTTTAAAAAAAGGATTTCATAAATGCCTGAAGTTTCAAGTGGATCGATTTTATCTTCTTCGTTTCTTATGGTTTGATTAATATTTTTATTGTGTTTTATTGAGATTTTGACATTTATTCTTCTAGCCGCATTTTTAATTTTGCTTGATATTCCGCGATCATAAGAAATTGCGGGGGTAAATTCAGGTTTGGTGTTTTGAAAACTTCTATAACATTTAGTTTTTTAATCCTATTTCTGTATAATTTATCAACTGTATCTTTCTTATGCCCTTCTTTAATGTTTATTTTTCTAATATTGTTAAGCTCTTTATTGAGTAATTTCTTATTCGAACAGACAATAATAGCGCAATTGATATATGATTGAATAGTTTTTATTTTATACTGGTATGGAGTTTTACTTCTGTTATTAATAATTTCAGTGCTGCAATTCGGTTTCTGGTAAACAGTGGTATCTAATTTGTAATTTTCAGTTTTCATTATGCTGATGTCCAAGCAGTTTAATTTCCCATTACTTTTGATTTTGTAGGTGAACTGAATATTTTTATCCAGACTGTTTAGTTTATTTAAAATGGCTGAAATATCATATTTATTGTTAACAATCGCAAAAACATCGTCCACATTGTAGTGTCTCTGTCTGTAATAAATATATAAGTGTTAGAGTCACCAAAATCTACACAGTTCATGTGACAGGAATAATATGTATATATATTTTCAGCTCAGTTGGATAAAACATTTAGATATTATCACACTTTAAATAATTTCAGACCATAGGCTATAATAATAAAAAGTTTTCTGTTGAATCCTTGTGAAAGAAAGTGTAAATTCTAAATCAAAATCTATATAGTTTGTGGGATGGTAACCTATAACATGTGTATAAATTTTCAGTTCATTTGAATAAGATGTTTATACTCCATTGCACTCTAAATAATTCAAGTCCTTAAGCCAGAATGATAAAGATTTTTTTTTTTTTTTTGTGTGTGTGTGTGTGTGTCCCTGTAAAGGAACTGTAAGTGCTAAATTCACCAAAATCTATACAATTCATTTATGGTGACCTATTACATATGTACCAACTTTCAGCTCATTTGAAGAAAGCATTTAGATGCTGCTGTGTTCACTCATACTCATAGATATATCACAGAAAATTGTATAAAATTGTAAATATCTTTAAAAAGAAAGTTTGTGCTAAAACCAAAGTTGGAGGTGTATAACTATACTCTGTTCGCAGAGAACTGATAGCTAAAGTAAACATAAAGGGTTGCTGTTTTATCACCAAAGTTTGCCACATTTACATTTTCTCGCTGAATGGGCGATTCTGTTTATACTGACCAAAGATTAGCTTTCTCTGCCTTGTAAGTGAGTTATAGTTTGTGACAGCTAGTTAAAAACTATTCTCTGGATTGACTGCATTTATCTTTCCTTCCAAGGACTTTATTCCATGCTTTCATTTCCCATAAATCTCATTAAAAACCTGAAGAAAAGAAAACAGCGCTACGAAATACACAAACGAAAATAGAAGTCATTCGCTAGTCAGGAAGACACCGTTTGTCTTCAATCCAACGACAGTCATTTAACAGTATCGCCAAGAATCACGCTGCTTTATTTACTTTCGCTATCAGTTCTTGGCGAACAGAGTATAGACTTCATGACAGTCTCAAATGTAAATTTGCAGCATTCTACGACCATTTGTTTTTAAATTATGCAAGGTACAAAATCCATTTTGCAAATCATGACTACAATACTTTACTTACATAGTATGTTTGGAAAGTAAGAATCGTAACTGTAAAATTGATTTTTGCTTTTTAAAAATTTATGGTTTCATATTGTAACATTTCATGTGCACATTCAGAAGAATCAGAACTGTTAAATTGATTCTTGTTTTCTAAAAACTGATTAATTTATATTATGTTATTTCATATAACATTCTGAAAAATCACATCTGCTAAATAGATTCTTTTTTTTTTTTTTTCAAAAGTTAATTAAA
Organism: Salticus scenicus; assembly: GCA_963930645.1. NCBI lineage: Eukaryota > Metazoa > Arthropoda > Arachnida > Araneae > Salticidae > Salticus > Salticus scenicus. The sequence goes on along the minus strand of OZ005653.1, from coordinate 162,408,787 downwards.
AAAAATTTTAATACTTCATTTTGATGTTATATTGTGCAAAAAATGTGCTTAAGTCTCTTTTCCCCCTCTTTATAGCATTACAATAAAGTATTAAAAATTTTTAAATATTAATCATTGGGAAACAAAAATTAATTTAGCCGTTGGGAGTTTTCTAAATTGCAAAAATACATTAGGGGATGAATAATTAGCATAGCAAATTTCTTTGTAGAATAGGGGTTTGGCTGCTGGTGACAATGTGTAGAGAGTCCTTTTAAGCACTTAGATCTGAAGCAGTGTTATATGTTTTTGCGATATATGGTGTTTCTTACATTTACAATGTTTTTACAAACTATCAACAAAATTTTCATTTATCAAATTGTTTTCTTTCTTCCTTCAGTTATAATATTTATAAAATATGCTCTCAAATCTACTGACTGATTATATTCCTTTGATTAATTACTATTGGAACAAGGAAATATGTCATATGCTGCAAATAGTTGCTGTTATGCATTGTTAATTTTTGTTGTAATTTTAAGCTAATTTGTCTTAGTATTTATTATACAGAAAAAAAAAAAAAAAAAAAAAAAAAGTACAATAATGTAAGTTTCGCTTTAAAGTTAAGCACTAGTTTTTATCCAGAAAAAAGTTATAATCAATTTTTCTGGTTAATAACTTTGTGTGTTATATTTGTAATGGTATTTGTACATGTGGATATATTAAAAAAGAATAATAATAATCTTTAATTTTATCATAAAATTTTATCAGCAGAAGATATTAATAAAAATTATCAATTTTCTATGAATTTAGTTTATTCATCTATTTATTTATTTACTTTTTTTGAGTTGAGATAATTAACACTTTTTAGTAGATTCTTGTGAAAAAGTTTTGAACTATGTATATATATATATTTCCCCAGGTTTTTAACTTACAACCCAGCTAAGAGGATTACTGCAGAAGAAGCTAAAAGTCATGAATTTTTTAATGAAAAACCAAAACCTGTTTCCCCTAACATGTTTCCTACATGGCCAGCAAAGAGTGAACTTGGTCATCGCAAAGCAGCACAGTCTAGCCCTAAACCGCCTTCAGGAGGAAAACAATATGCAAGACAGATGGTTAGTGATAATTTTTATTTATTTGTTTGTTTTTTGTTACTATTTTCAAAGTCTAAATTAAGGTATTTATTTGTATGTAATATTACTCATACTTTTTAGTTAAACTGAAGAAATAAATCTGAATTAAAATGATTATTAAGACAGTTTGAATTAAAATTATTATTAAGACAGTTATTAGTTATTTTTCATAATTTAATCATTTTGATTTGTGAAATATTGTGTTACTATCATTAAATTTTTTAGGTACATATTATTGTTTTGTATTTTTAATTTACCCCCTCTAATAAACTAGATTTAAATTTGAAAAAAAAGTAACAATAACATAAAATAAAATAAAAATAATGATTATTTATTTACATATTTATATACCAGTTAAAGCAAAACAAGTTTCTTCAACAAATCATTTAACATTTTTGAGATTCGAATTTCAATGAATTGAGTTGGCTTGGATTTACAACCAAAAAATTGTTTTTATATACAGTTCTTTAAAAAACAGTTTTAATCATTCCTAGGAAGTAATATTGTATTTATTGTAATAAATATTTAAATTATATTAATAATTTTATTTCTAAAGAACATATTTCTTAAACAATGCTTGCTTTAATGGCACTTTTGAATTTAAAAACATTTTGCTGAACATCTAAAGAAACAGTTGATGCACTCTTGGATTTTCAGAGGTGTAAAGAACATGTTATACATAGAGGTGTGAGCTGTGGAAATAACCATGATTTTGGGAAGGGGATTTTGAATGTTGAGTTTTGAAAATGTTCAGTATTATTAAAGTAAAGTTTTATAACTAAAACCAAAACTGTTGGAATGTTAATAATCAAAATATTAACTGGCAAATTATTAATGAATTAATAATTATTTAATAAAAATATAAATGTAATAATTAAATAATAATGATAAATAAATTGATATATTAATTAAACATATAATAAGTCAATAATTGGTAATATTTTATCTACAAATTTAAAACAGCTATAAGATTATTGATTGAAATATTTAACAATCAGATGGCAAATTTTCGATTTTGTTGCATATGCTCTTTGATTAATTATTGCTATCAATTACAACAACAGAATTTGCATGAATTTTAATATTTTATTAATATTTACAGTTACTTAATTTTATTGTTTTATTTGTATAATTTAATATTTTTAATGATATTTTAAAAAGGAATATAAATTACTTGAATAAAGCGCAAATTTATAATTTATCTGTATGATTAATGTGACTATTTCTTTTTTAAAATTTTTTGTAACAAAAACTTACATAATTTTTAATATTACTTGAATTTAAGTAAGTAAAATCCTGCAAAAAAAACTTATCACCTCATTAAAAAAAAAAAAAAAAAAAGAAAAGAAAGAAAGAAAAAAAAAGTGCTTGAAATGCATCATAACTGCAGCATATGATATGTTTCTTTTTATTATCTATATTCATTTGTATGAGAATAATATATATTAGTAGCATTAAAAACTTATCTCAAGGTAATATATTCCTAAGACAAAGTAAAAATGGAGCAAAACAAGCATGTTTAGCATGTTATGGCTACCACAAGACTTTTTGCTATATTATATTATGCAAATTAATACTGTAGAAATTATTTATAAAATTATTATTTATAAAACATTTTTTCTATGATGAATAATGCAGAGGATTAACACTAAATGCTGGGAAAAAAAAAAAAGTCAACAACTTTGGTTGAACCATAAATCTGTAATAATTTAAAACATTCTTTTTAGAGTTATTGACTAGTTCTTTTGAATGATACCCACATTGAAAATTTATTATCCTAGACCAGCAGGGGTTGGAGGCTCTTACATGCACACAATTTTTTTCCTTGTTAACTACGACTATTATCAATAATTCATAACAATTTTACGATCATTTGTTAAAAATAACTCTTATGTACATTTATATGAAACTTTGCCTTATACTACCATGCTGAAATTTATGAAAAAAATGGGATGACAACAGCACTATCTTTTGAGCAATTGATCCCAAAATATAATCAGCTCTAGTGTAGGTCAAGGTCCAACTAAATACACAGTTTAGTTAAATTTCATTCATTGGTTCATGAGATACACCTTCCACAAAATTTATGATACACACATTATGCAGACAGGCAGATGTTTACTAAAAATGGTCAAATTATGTTCAAGACATCTCAAAAACATGTAAATCTGTCAAAAATCAGGGGTTAAAAATTTTTGAGTCCAATGCTTTTTCTTATATGCATAAAAGAAAGTAAAAATGCATAATTATAATACAATTTAAAATAAAATTTCTATGAGCATTTTTAATTTTTATACTTATCCTGTGGCAGAATTTAAGTGACGTTGTAACAATTACGAAAATGAAATTGTCCATTGATGAAAAATTAGTTCATAAAAATTAAAAAGTATTCCTATATTTCAGTAGAAAACAGAAACTAATGTCTCACGTAATAATTCTACTAAACTTTAGGTATAATATTGGTATCTCTATAACTAAATGTACATGTTATGTGTGAATTAAAGCAATATACTAATATTAAACAATACATTCTAGCAGAAAAGGTTTGTGGACATTTGTCACAAATATCATCAAAACATTGTGCTACAGGGATAATTGCATCATTGAAAAATTTTAAAGATTTCTATGAACTTGGTATGAATTTCTATGCTATTGATTTTTTATTTTCTTCCAATCTTGTAGGAAGAAGGTGATGATGAAGGTCTTTTAGCAGCTGCTGGATTTCATATGGCTGGAGCTCAAGAAGGTCACTCTGCTAAAGGTCCTGGTTTTAGTTTAAAATTTTAAACAAACTGTACATAAAGACATTTTTGTAAATAGTTTCATAATAAATTATTAATTTTTTAACAATTTGTTTGTATTTCATTATTGATTTTCATCTTTATTTCAGTCTTAAATGTATATAGTGTTCCATAAAAGAATCATATCAATTCAATGATTAATTAAAAAAAATAAATAAATAAAAATAAATAAAATAAAGTAGATTTACAACAAAAATTTTTACAGCTTTAAACTGATCAACTCTTTTTTTTATTTACTGTCTATTTTTTGTTATAAATTACACTGCACAATCCCTAAAAACTGAATTGTTAAGAATGGCACATGACATCTCTTCACTGTAACAAATTTTGTGTAACTTTACTCAACAATGTTGAGGCAGCTTACATGCCACAACTATGTTGAGAAACATTACCAACTGTAAATGTGTAATCTTTGCAGTCAGGGAAGAAAATTTATACACTCGCAAAGGGTAACTTTACACAAGTGTTTTGTGTAATATATTCAGAACAGTAGATAAGGTTCCACTCTTGCAAACGATAACTTTACACAACATTGTAGTGTAACATATGCACATTAAAAGGTAAGGTTCCACTCTTGCAAACAGTAATTTTACGTAGTATAGTTGCATAACGTAAGCAGATCAAAAGATAAGGTTCCACTTTTGCAAACGATAACTTTACACAACATTGTTGTGTATTGTATGCTGATCTGTAGGTAAGATTCCACTCATACAAACGGTAACTTTACACAACATTGTTGTGTTACATATACAGATCAGTAGGTAAGGTTCCACTCTGGCAAACAGAAACTTTACACAATTGTTGTCTAACATATGTAGATCAGTTGGTAAGATTCCTCTCTCACAAATGGTAACTTTGCACAACATTGTTGTGTAATGTATGGAGATCAATCAGTAGGTAAGGTTCCTCTCTCGCAAATGGTAACTTTGTTATTTAAAGTATGCAAGCAAGTAGGAAATGTTTTAATCTAGTGATCTGTTACTATACATAGTAAATTTGCTCCGATATACAAATCAGTAGGTAAAGTCCCACTTTTCATTCAGTGACTTTATGTAATTTTATTGTGTTCAGTAGGCAGACCAGTAAGTAAAGTTTTATTTTGGAAATTGGGAAAATTTATCATTTACAAAAATTTTTTATAATTATTTTGAGATAATGGTGGACGTCATAAATATTTAGTAAATTAATATGTTAGAGTTATAAATATTTGCATAAATTTGAATTAAATGTATCAATATATTAAATTTTCTTAAAAATTATTTAAATTAAAAAAAAAAAAATTTTTTTAATGAAAAATTAGTATTAATTTTTCGCTTCAATTTTACATTATCATAGTTTAATTACGTATTTCAAACATTTTTGGGTTGTGTATTATGAATTTATTGATAAATTAATTTTTTTTTTAATATTTTTGTTTTAATACAGAAATTTCATGCAAATTTTCGCATTCAAACAATATATTTAAAAATCTTATCAATCTGTTGACAAAGTAATACCCAAATTTGTTTAAATAGGCCGTTTAACTATAATAATGTAAAATCGAGGGGGAAATTTTAAAATTAGTTTGCACGCAGCAATTTTTTTTTTTTTCAGAGAAATTTTTTATCTATTTTTCATAATTGCATATGAATATTTAATTTCTTAACTGTAAAAACCAGTAATAAAAAAAAAAAAAAAAAAAAAAAATGGAGATATTACCAGATTCATTCATATTTTTATGGTCATTTAAAAAAATATTTAATAATTGGTAAAAAATCTGAAATATTCCAATTTTTTATGCAATAACTTAATGATGTTTAATAATAATTAGGGTTCCTGCCGGCATGGTGACAAAGCAACAATTGTTACCCAGGTACTAAAAAATGTCGCCTATATGACTCATATGGACAACAAAATTTTTTCGCTAAAATATTTTTATTAATCTATTTCAATATTAATAAGCTTCTAACAGTAATTTTCGATACTTGTCTAGTATAAATCGTTAATTTCTTTATAGTCGATTTGAAAATTTTCTGTACATTCACATTTCTGTTACTAGATATGATAGATTGCTGCTAAATTAAATTCTTACGATGCTGTTGAATAATAGATTCATTGCATCACAATGTTTATTTAATTTCTATAAATTTCTTTTAAATTAGAATTTCATGCCACCATCAAAAGGCCTTTTGGCTTTGTTTTTAAGAGAGAGAAGAGACTATATGTTTTACAGGATTATGCAATTCGTGTTCACGATGAGTTCACTTTATTACGTTTTCTTCATACTGCTTATAGTGACTACATTTTTCCCCTCATGAAGGGCCATGCTTAATTATTTCGATGCAAAACAACTACTGTCTATCAGTTTATGTGCATAGTCAGCTTTATGTTCACTCTATTGCAAGTTGTAAAAAATTTGTATTGCATAATTTACATATTTAAATAAATTTTTAAAATTTAAATTTTAATAAATTTAAACTAGTTAAAAAATGTAGCATTTAATTTTTAGTTTAACAATTTTAATTAAGATAAAATTAAATTTTTAATTTAAAAAATTTAAAGGAATTAGTATTAATAAAACAGAAACATATAAAAAGCTTTATTCTGCCATTAATTTAAAGCAACTTTAGAAGCACAAAAATGATAATGGTTAATTCAGTGTATTAAAATACAGAAGAAACAAATATTTAAAAATTTAAATTTTAATTTCAGAAGAGCATTTTTAATTATTTATTTAAAATTATACCTCATAAAGCTCTTGTAAACTGGTTGAAATATTTTCTGAACGGATCCTCCCTTTCATCAGGATCCGTCAGTGTATTGACGATAGCGGACTACACTGACAGTTGCTGATGAAAGGGCAGATCCGCCCAGAAAATATTTCAACCAGTTTTCAAGAACTTTATGTATAATTTTAAATAAATAACAGAAGAAACAATTCTATATATAAATTATATAAAGCATGCTTTTTTGGAAAATTTTTTAATTGTCTGTTGCATGAAACCGGTGTCTAGTTTACTTTTTGTAGGAAATTTTAAATAAAGAATTGTGAAAGTGGTGATGTAATTCAGACATGGTAAAAGATAAAACGTTCACAGGTTACTTCTGAAAAACTTAATCTCCTATAAAAAAAAATAACTGAAATTTATAGTACAGTATTACCAGACTAAAAAAAAAAAAAAAAAAAAAAATGAAGCTTCAAAGAAACTAAATATTAAGAATACATTTTGTTTTCAAACTTTATTGAATGTTTGATGCAAATTAAATATGTAAAATAAAAATGTATACTTTACAAGTCAATATTAAGTACATGAGATTCTAGAAATTTTAATTTTTTATTGAAAAAAAAATGCAGTAACCATTGGCGTAACTAGAACATTTTTCTAGGAGGGCCCATGGCCCCCTCTATCTCACGACTTTTCAAATTTATAATTATAATTTACGTTATAGTTTTTAATATTCAGCCCATTTTAATATTCAACCCTTTTTCATAAAGGACGATGTTAAAAGTGCTTCTACGTATATGTTTAAATTTTCTTTATCTCATTTAATAGAAAGACAAGATTTAGATTCAGCATAAGGACTATCAATAAGTACAATTATGAATATAGATTGCACACAGTATGCAGGGGAGGGAAGTACAGTGGAACCTGTCTAAAGTGACCACCCTAGGGACCGGCTAAAATGGTCACTATACGCAGGTGGTCACTTTATAAAGTCTCTTTAAAATTGGAAAATGGTCCTTTTAGTCAGTAAAATGGTCACTTTAATCAGGTGGTCACTTTACCAAGGTGGTCACTTTTACAGGTTCCACTGTATATGTTTAATTTTCTTTCTTTCTTTTTTTTTTTTTTCGTCATTCGAATCGTGATTGGCATAATATATTGTTGTAAAAAAGGTTAAATGGAAAATCATTCCAATATTCCAATAAGTCTGTCTGCAAACCTGCAGACATTTTCAAATTATTCTTAATATTTTAAATAAATATATTCACAGTAAAATAAAATACTTAAAAAATAATATTTCTTCGCTAGTATTTGTAATGTTTTATACATTGTAAATATTGATAGTAGGCCAATAAAGAAAAATATTGAAATAAAAAGTTAAATATATAGTACAGGTGTACGTGAAATACTTTTTTGAATACCAATATTACTATAAGGTAATTTTCTTACTATTTATTCTCACTGTAAACAATTGCTAATTTTTTCATTAAAATAAAAAAAAGAAAAAAAAAAGAAAAAAAAAGAATAGTATTAAAAATAAATGACCACGTCGACCTCTGATGTACAAAAATTCACATCTTGTTGCTCATTTTTAATATTTTGGATACAGTTGCCAACGTAGCACCTTTTGGCTACCAGAAATTTTTAATAAGATTTTTTATTTTACTTTATCAGTGAAAAGCATTACAGTTCACTGATTAAATAAAATAAATATTCCTATTAAAATTTTCCAGTAGCCAAAAGGTGCTAAGTTGGCAACTATGATTTTGGAATAATGTTATACCAGGCATATTAAACAAATTTCTTAAGTTTTATTTACCTCTTTTGAAATTTTAGAATAATCAAACATTAAAATATTAAGCACCATCTTTTGCTAGACTACTAAACTAGTACATTTGTACTTTGTGTGAAAAACTGGAATTCAATTTTTCCCTTGCTTATGACTGTACACCAATAGTTTATTATTATCATGAGAATTTCAAGATAGTTTACAATACTACATTAAGTAATTAAGAAAAGATCTTGTTATAAATTTTTTTAAAATCAAAATCAAATTTTAAGACTGTTTTTTTTTTTTTCTTTATATTAGTAAGATAGTTTAAATATAATCACAATTGTAATTATTTGATTTAAACAATGAAATTGTGTGGAGTTTTTTTTTTTTTAACACAAATAAATTATTGGTCTCTTTTCCCTTCGAAATTCCTCCCTTTTGGGGTTGGAAACTTCGATATAGTAAAAGAACTAAAAATTGGTCGAAGCCAAATAATAATTATTTCATTTTTATGATTTTAATAAGTTTCTTATTATTAAAGACAAGACTTGAAGTAGTTACTGTCTGATAATGTAAGTGTAAATAAATGCACTCAGTAACACTATGAGATAAATAAAATATGCAAAAGGTTTTATTTATTTATTTTAATTTTATGATCTTAGCGAAAACCATACACAACAATACTTACTACTTTTGGCATATATATAGCTTCAATAAATATCAAATTTTTTTCGTCAAGAAAACTTAACAAAAAAAAAAAAAAAGTCCTTCCAGCTTATTCGGAAGGGTAGGTTGATTTCTTTTTCCTTATCAAGTAGCCGTCATTTTGTTTCAAAATGGCGGCTACAAATTATTAATGCACTTGGTAGAAATACTGATGTAGGCTATGCACATATGGAGTTTTAAGCAAATCTGTTCATAAATACATTTTTATGTGAATTTAAAATTTTCAAGTGGCTGGCGCTTGGAAACAAAATGGTGAGTTAAGTTGACAAATATATGAAATGTATTTGTGAGATAAGTCTACTGTACACATACACAGTTCGAATTACTTCAAAATCTCAAAAGCCATCGTGTTGAAAAATTAAGTGGCTGCCACTTCGATCAAAATGGCAGAGAAAGTTGCTCATCTAAGATATCGTTGCAAATTTGAAAAAAAAAATATATTTTTTTTGTAGAAATTCTTTCAAAGAGGCTTACTAAGTTGATAAAATGTTAGTTTTCTGCATTTCTAGTTTGTTTTAGCATTAAAATAGCCTAAATTTTCCTTAAAAACTCATTAAAAAGATCCAGTAACGCAGGTAATGGATTTGGCGCCAAATTTGGTGACTTTTCCCCTATGGCGACTTTTGGCGAGAAAATACTTATTATCGATATACCAAAGATGGACACAATAACATAATTGGTTCATGAGTTACGTGAATTTTCTAGATTTTTGTTGTTTGAACGATAAATCCAATTTTTAACATTGATTTGAATTGATTAAGTATTTCTAAAGTTACCGTGATAACAAATTTTCAAGTGGCCGCCACTTGGAAACAATACAGTGGAACAAGTTGCCCAGCAAACACATCCAATATATTCGAAGTATAGGTTCACTGTCCAACTGTAGTTTAAATCAGTGCCGTGTTTCAAAAGTTATTATTATGGTGAATTTTCAAGTGGCAGTCTAAGTGGCTGCGGCTTGAAAACAAAATGGCAAAACAACTTGCCCATCGAAATCATCCAGTATATTTGTATGATAAGTTCATTGTCCAGTTCTAGTTTAAATTAAATCAATATTTCAAAAATTATCGTCATAAGAAATTTTCAGGTGGCACCACTTGTAAAAAAAATGGAGTGAGATGCCCAGCGAACTTATCTGAGATATTTGAATGGTAAATCTGCTATCCAAATTTGATGCAAATTGATTCTGTGTTACTAAAGTTACCATAATGACAAATTTTCAAGTGGCCGCCACTTGGAAATAAAACTGCAGACCAAGTCACCAAGTGAATTTATCCTAGATATTTTAACGATAAGTTCACTATCCAACTTTTATTTGAATCAGTTTAGTATTTTAAAAGTTATCGTGATGGCTTATTTTCAAGTGGCAGTGTGATTTCAAGTGGCTGGAACGTAGAAACACGATGTCGGGACAAGATGCCCAGTGAAAACATTCAAGATAATTATATGATAATATCACTGTCCAAATTTGGTTCGATTTGGAGTATTATTTCAGAAGTGGGCGCCTGATTTCAAGTGGCCCCGCTTAACTTAAGATATCTGCCACTTTATTAAAAATGGCGGATATAGTTTATTAATAAACTTCATTCAGATCCTTACGTGGTTTGTATTTACATCACAATTCAAACAATTTCGGAATACGCTTTTTACAATTTAAATTAAAAATTTTCAAGTGGTCTCCACTTGAAAACAAAATGGCGGAACAACTTGGTTAAGAAACTCATCTAAGATATTTATAAGATAAGTTAAGACACTGTTCAAATTTGGTTCCATTTGGAGTATTATTTCGGAAGTTATCATGGTTTTAAATTTTCAAGTGGTGGCCTGAATTCAAGTGGTCCTGCATAACTTAATATATCTGCAATTTATTAAAAATGGCGGATAAAGTTCATTAATAAAGTTATTTGAGACGCTTGTATAATCTATGTATACATCAAAATTTAAAAAAAATCGGAATACGCTTTTTACAATTTGAATTTGAAATTTTCAAGTGGTCTCCACTTGAAAACAAAATGACGGAGCAACTTAGTTAATAAACTCATCTAAGATATTTATAAGATAAATTAAGACACTGTCCAAATTTGGTTCCATTTGGAGTATTATTCCGGAACTTATAGTGATTTTAAATTTTCAAGTGGTAGCCTGATTTCAAGTGGTCCCGCTTAACTTAAAATATCTGCCACTTTATTAAAAATGGCGGATAAACTTCATTGAGACCCTTATGTGGCCTGTGTTTACGTCAAAATTCAAGCAAATCTTGCTTTAAATATGCTTTTTACAATGTCGGTTTGAAATTTTCAAGTGGCTGCCACTTGAAAACAAAAAGTCGGAGCAACTTGGTTAACGAACTCATTCAAGATATTTATAAGATTAGTTCACTGTCCAAATTTGGTTCGATTTGGAGTATTATTTTGGAGTTATCGTGATGACAAAATTTTCATTATATATATAGATATATAGATATATATAGATAGATAGATAAACTAAGTGATTGCAATAGGTCGATTTCTAAAGAAATCAACCTAAGAAGAAGTCAAATTTGATTTAAAATCTTTACTTGAGATATATATAAAGGTAACAACTAATGACCCATACTTCTGAGGAAATCTTCAAAACTACTCAGAAATTACATAAACCTAGTATGATGTGGCTATCATTAAACTTTCTTCTATACAAATTCATTCACTGCAAATAACTTAAAATATTATTTTTTATTAAAATTTATCTCCCATGATGAATGAAGACTATTATCGTCCCAGAGATTTATAATGCTAAACAAACAAAGAAAGTCAATTTTTTTGTTCTACAAAATAACATTTTAAAAAATCAATTTTCCATAAGGATTTTTTTCCCTTAAAAAAATAAAAAATCGATAACTTGTTTTAAATTGTCCCAGATCAATGGTTCAGCAATTCCTTTAAAATATATTGACGAGTTCTTTTGAAAGATACCCATATTAAAAACTTACACCTCTTCCTCAACGTCTGGCCTTCTCTACGAATTTTTTTACTATACTTTATGTTAAAAAATTGGGGTGGGGGAGGAATAGCAGCGTCATTTGTTGCTGATTTTCACCAAACATCGGTATGCACTAATTTATGTCATGATGTAACTATGTATCAATTTGTAGGAAATTTTGTTCAGTAATTCTTAAGATGCAATATCTGCACAAAATTTTGTCACATACATATACAGGCTGATGGACAGGCATATTTCTAATAAAATCTTTTTGTAAAAAAATAGAACCGACTCCAAAAAGGAACTACTATTCAAACAACTAAAAATGAAAGAAAATTGACAGAAAATGGAACTGTAGATTGCGCCTAAAAGTATAAAATAATTTCCTTCGCCAAACAACCTATAACACTACAATTAATCATAACTTTTGAAGTCGGCGCAAAATTAAATAAAATTTAATTAGTTTTTAAAGGTTTGTCTTTAGATCGGTAGCAACAAATGCCGGTCTCGAATGATCCATTTTCACGTTTCCTTTATTATTTTATCACTGTATACAATTGGTCCATTAGTAGCATTTACATAGAACAGTGAACATTCTTCACAATGCGGTATTTATGTTTCTACGAAGTTAGATCATCCTTGACGGCTTTTGAATTTGGCGATAAAAACGTAAGGCAAAAATATACACGGAAGATGTATATTTTCATAATATATATTGTACGATGTGTTGTTTAATATTCTTGATTACTCTCTTGATATACCTTATTAAAATAATCATGATATCCAAAAGAAATTAAATATGTTTGCCAGATAATTTTGCGATTTTTCGTTCACCAGGGATGTCAGATACCAGCATCTTCGCCAACTTTTGCTGCTTACAAAATCTTATTTGTTTTCTTGAATCAAAGTAGTTTTCGGCTGCGTTTTGCAGGTAACAATGTGAGACGTGTATTTTGAATAGGATTTGATTTTTGTATTGAATAAAGATATCAATTTTTATTTAATTTTGCGCCGACTTCAAAAGTTATGATTAATTGTAGTGTTATAGGTTGTTTGGCGAAGGAAATCATTTTATACTTTTAGGCGCAATCTACAGTTCCATTTTCTGTCAATTTTCTTTCATTTTTAGTTGTTTGAATAGTAGTTCCTTTTTGGAGTCGGTTCTATTTTTTTACAAAAAGATTTTATTTTTCTCTTTTCAGTGAAAACTTATTTGTATAGCAGAGCATCAGAAGACGTTCGACGGAAGTTTCACAAATCACAACTTCCAAGAAAAGTGACATTACTCAAAAAATGGTTTATGTCACTGAAAAATACATTAAATGCACCCAATGTGAACAAAAAAGTTACATCTCCATCTAGAAAGTTATCCACTCGAGAGAGAGTTGTGCCAGTTTTATTCTAGTCAAGTTATTTTTAAGTTGATTTTTCTCAAATGCTGCATTTTTAAATTGTGTCACTTTTCTTGCCTTTATCGTATATGACCAAAAAACTATCTATTGAACGAACATACGTTAAATTAAAAAGTCTTTAGAAATGTAAAGAAAGGATACGCTGCATTCGTAACCGAAAATTCTGTTAGGCATATATATTGAACTTTACAGTAAATACGTGCCACCCTCTGCGCTGGAAATTGCGCAGCGTAAAGTTCAAACAAAGAGCAAAATATGCATTGCAGCTGACGGACTGAAGATTCAACATCGATACTTACACACTGCTTTTACCAGTGTAGCTGCTTGCGTTCAGCAGTTAGAGTGAGAACAGACTTTTGTGAGTATCCTGTAATATGTTTATATCTTAATGAAATCCTAATGAAACTTATTTCAGGCCAAGATCATTACGACAACAAAAAAAGTATTAAAATTAAATCATCTCTTACGAAGTTATAAGCTAACAAATTTCAACAACAACAACGAGAAACATGGTTTGTATTGAGAACCTCTTCTTTTATGAAGTCGGCTTAAAACGCCTATGCGTTAATCGATGTGACCGCTTACAATAACCATTCTTTGAATTTTACATAGCATTAATGTCACCCGCTACGCTGCAACATATGCAATGTTTTTCAAGTGTGCAAAAACTAGGAAATTGTGAACAAACAAATGCACGTTTTAAGCGTTCTGTGTTTAGCATTAATGTCTAAACTATCTTTGCGTACTACATCGATGATGCTCTGCAATGTTATAATTCACTTTTTTCCCCTGTCTTGAAACGTTTCCCAGATAGGATCGCTAACTCCACTCTTTTCCACCAGGTGGCGCTTTAGGCGGTTGAATCGCGTAGCACATGTCCACTTTACTGTACCTACATACCACTTTTATGACTCTAGCTGCAACTGTTCAGCAGTTAAAAGAGTCATGACTGACATTTTTGGGCACCCTGTATTTTCCTTTGATCGTAAAGGTCTTACAATGGGACCTATTTCAGACAAAGACTTTTACAATAACACAAAAAGTATCAAAATCGGATCATCCGTTCAGAAGTTATGAGCTAACAAACAAAAACAAAAACAAAAAGACATACGCTTTGAATTGAGAACCTCCTCCTTTTTGAAGTCGGTTAATTAGAGCATTTCTTACGAAGTTATAAGCTTACAAACACCAACAACAACACATAGCAAAAATTAAGAACACCCTCCTTTCTGAATTTGGTTGAAAACGACTTTGCGCAAATCGATGTGACGGCTTACAGTAACAGTACTTTGAACCACAGAGTATAAGTGTCATCCGCTACGCTGTAAAGCGTGCAACGTAGTTCAAGTGTCCACAGTGTAGGAAACTGCGAACAAACAATTGCACGTTTTAAGCGTTCTATTTTTAGCAATATAATGTCTAAAAACTGTCTTTTCGTAGTAAATCGATAATACTCTACAATTTCGTAATTAACTTTTCTCCCATCTTGAACCGTTTTTAAGATAGGAGCGCTAATGCCGCTGTTTTTCACCAGATAGCGCTTTATTTTATTTAGATTGTAAAGATGTTATAATGGGACCTACTTCAGACCAAGATCCCTACAACAAAGCAAAAAGTATCAAGTAACCGTATTTTGAACTATATAGCGTATGTCTCACCAGCTACACTACTCGCTACTACGTGAGCAATGTAGCTCAAGTGTGTATAGTGTAAGAAATTCCGCACATAAAAAGGCATGTTTTTAGCCTTGTACTTTTAGCATCACTGTCAAAACTATCTTTTTGTACTAAATCGATGATGCTCTGCAATTTTATAATACACTTTTTTCCCCTGTCTTGAACCGTTTCCGAGATAGAAACGCTAGCATGAATGTCTAAACTATCTTTTTGTACTAAATCGATGATAATCTTCAACTTTCTAATTCACTTTTTTTCTCTAGAACCGTTTTCGAGATAGGAACACTAACTCCACTATTTTCCACCAGGTGGCGCAGCAAGCGGTTTAACCTTGTACTGCAGGGCCACTTTACTATACTTACATACCATTTTTATCACTATAGCTGCAGCCGTTTAACAGTTAAAAGAGTTGGGACGGATTTTTTTAGGCACCCTGTATTTTCTTTAGATCGTACAGATATTACAATGGGACCTATTGCAGACCAAGACCTTTTCAACAAAACAAAAAGTATCAAAATCGGAGCATCCGTTCAGAATTTATGAGCTAACAAACATGAAAAAAACATACGGTTTGAATTGAGAACCTTCCTTCTTTTTTTGAAGTCGGTTAAAAATGATCAAATATGTTCTGGATCTCTCAAAACATGTTAATCCATTGAAAATCATAAATCTAAAATTTTTACAAAATCAATACTTTCTTCCATTGAATATAGAATAAGGAATTTATTATTCATTTTAATTTAATTTTATTTAGATTTACTCTTATGCTTCTCTGACATGAAAATCGGATCTGTATTATCATGAAAACCATTTTTAATGAATAATAATTTTAGTAAATGTTTCGCACTGCGGAAATTCATATGGGAAAATATAGAATAAAGTTTTATGTTCGCCATAACATGCTGGATTTTTTTCTCCAGCTTTGTAGTAAGTTTTTTGTTTTTAACACTTTTCAACAATGCTTTTAAAAAGTAGAAATGGCTTTGGTTCATCTATCTGCCATGAGCATGGCTTCCGCTTATCTGTTTAAGATCCGGCCCACGAGCGGCTGAGCGGTTTTGCGCACAAAGCTGAAAGACAGGAAGTGCTGGGTTCGATCTCAGGTCGCGCTCATTGACCTAGCCGTTTGGAGTTTCCTGTGATTTTCTCCGAAACTCACGTAAATACAGGTTAGGACTTCTTAGAAAGACCCCCACGTAGGGCATCACACCTATAGTACTAAGACCCCTGTGTAGTCAGTCGGACTTAATCCCTGCAACCAACCAAGCATCTGTTTGAAATCTCCTATTCATAAAAAGATTTATTTCTTTGAAATTGATGGATATATATATATATATATATATATATATATATATATATATACAGTAGAAGATCTTTATAACGCAAACCTAAAAACATAAGGTTTTGCGTTATATAGAATTTTGCATTATACAGATCATGTTTCACACATCATTAAATTTACCTTGTAAACATGGCTAAATATGTTGAAACATATCAAAAGAGAGTAGGGTATTTTTAAATTACATTCCTTGGAACAGTAGTTGGGTGTATCATATGTTTCATAGTTAAATTAGTTTATAAAAGTAGTCATATATGCTTGTACCAAATCATTCATTATGACTCATTTTCAAAAAGAAAAAAAAAAATTTTAATGAAAGCATTTTTTTTTATTAAAAAGGTTTGAATTAAGAAGATAAAGAAAAACAAATGTACCACACTAAGTTCTTTACAAAGTAACAGTTTTTTACAAACTGTTTCTTAACTTCAAAATTCATTGTTTATGTTTGAGAAGTTGTGCGTTATATAGAGAATTGCGTTATATAGAATTGCGTTATAAAGATCTTCTACTGTATATATATTTATCATACATCAGCAGGTTCGTTGTGGTTTGTTTTCAGTTGAAAATAGCATAAACAGCACTAGTGATTTAACTACAGAAATTAATGGAATAATTCAAATGCATTACGATCTAAAAGGGACATTTCTTAAACATACTTTGAAAATGAATGTAACAAAAATCGTATAATTTTCAGAAGCAATTAAGTACGTTTCCTATAGAAAACGACATGATTTCATTAATGGTTCATTTACAGGATCAGATGGCGGATTTATATTTCTGCTGCCTAGGGGTTAACGCAAATTGCCGCCCCTGTCTCTTTCCAGTGATTGCGCTCCCCCCCCCCTAATTTTCTTTTTAAAGTTATCCTCAGGAGGGGGAAATTTTTCAGCATATTTACGGAGCTGTTTACAATACAAATGCCTGAAAGTTATTGACATAACTATTAAAGTGTTAAAGAATGAAACTTTCTTGTAATTTTTAATTATATTTCTTGTTGATACTTTAACAAAATTAAGTAGCAGAGATTAGATCTTGAGTTTTAATTAACGTAGTTACAGAAAACGACAAATTTTGTAGTAGTTACATAGGATATAAACCAAACGCCATACGAATGCTACAACATCAATAAACTGAACAGGAAAGAGAACCTGCCATCAGCACAAAGAAAAAGTTACATGTAAAAGCTTTACGAACACGAGCAGGTACATGGAGGAAAGAGTTAATTGAAAGTTCATAATATTAACACTTCCCCTTGAACTTACAATTCTGTTATTTTTACCATACCAATGTCTCTGTTCAGCTTTATCTAAAAATTGTGAACAACCCAACAGCCTGCCTGTAAATGATTTTCTCCAAATCAACTTTTAGAGAATCTTCCCCTGAAAGATTGCCTCTTTCCATGGGTGTAGAAACAGGGTTGGCATCTTTCATGTTGAAATTTTCCAAAACCTTGTAAGCATAATTTTTCTGACTGATTGCAATATCACCACTTTTCAGCTTTTTTATTTCTAAGCCAAGGTAGTATTCAGCAGCTTTATGCGTCACTTTAAACTCATGCTGCAATTCCCGAAGGAAATTATTCTTTATTTGTGGAGTCGTGGCAACAAGTCCATCATCAACATATAATGCTAATAATAACTTCTGTTGTTTGTCATTGTTGGAAAACAGACATGGATCAGTATTACTTGCCTTTAAACCATACTTTTCTAGAAATTCTTTGAATCGCTTATTCCAACATCTCGGTGATTGTTTTAGTCCATAGAGACTTTTTACTAATCGATATACTCGACCTGAGTTGCCATCATAACCTTCTGGTTGTTTCAAGTAGATTTCTTTTTCTAATGTCCCATACAAAAAGGCAGCTTTCACATCAAACTGTGTCAGCTCCAAGCCCTCATTTGCAGCCACACTGATCAAAGCGCGGATACTTTCAAAATGTGCCACCGGACTAAACGTTTCAAAATAATCTACTCCTTTCCTTTGTGAAAAACCTTTTACCACCAACCTAGCTTTGAATCTATCGATTTCACCACTGGCATGATACTTCACTTTATACACCCATTTATTTGCAATGGCTCGTCTTCCTTCTGGTAGGTCTGTTAAATGCCATGTTTTATTCTCAGATAACAATTTAATTTCTTCATCCATTGCAATCTGCCATTCATTGGCATTTTCAGATTTTATTGCTTGATAGTAATTTTCTGGCTCAAGCTGTTCTGCAATACAACATTCAATAAGGCGTACATGTGTTTTCAGTCCTTTTCTATCCCTTAGTTCTCGAACACAGTTTACATCCTCAGGAGTGTCATCTGAATCAAATTCAGTTTCAGTAGTGGGTGTAATATCTGGTGGTTCAACATTAGATTCTGGTTCAACTCTGACAATGGCTGACGCTGATGCTGATTCAGGAGAAAATACTACATCTCTTGTTCGTTCTATCTTTCTTTTGTCTTTGAACCATACACGATAACCATCAACTTCCTCTAAATAGCCAACTAAGATTCCTTTTTGACCTTTTGGATCCCAATTCTTATGTTTCTGCTTAGGAGTATGGACAAAACACTCTGTGCCAATAATTCTAAAGTGGTCTAGTCTTGGAGTTGTACTCCAAAAAACTTCATAAGGAGATTTTCCTTCAATTGCTGATGTTCCAGCACGATTCAATATGTGCACTACAGCATTGATTATTTCAGCCCACAATGATTTTGGCAAATCCTTAGCAATCATGATTGATCGAGCTAGATCAACAACAGTTCTGTTATTTCGCTCAGCTGATCCATTTTGTTCAGGTGTATAGGGTGTAGTATAGCGAAACTGAGTTCCCATTTTCTGCAGCAAACCTTTGAAATCTTTGTTATTATATTCTAATCCACCATCACTAAGTATTGCCTTGATAGGTTTCTGCGTTTGATTTTTAAAGAAAGCACAAAATTCTACAAATTTACTCACAACTTCTGATTTATGTTTAAGAAAATACACTTTTCTGTACTTAGAATAATCATCAGTAAAACAAACAAAATAATTAGAACCACCTACTGATTTTTCCTCCATAGGTCCACAGACGTCAGTATGTATAATCTCACCAATACCCTTTGCACGTTGCTGTCGATTTTGAAATGGTAATCTATGTTACTTACCTAATACGCATGCCTCACAGAATTCATTACCATTTTGCACATCAATACCTTGAGATTGAAGAAATTTTTTCACATGTTGCTTATTCAAATGTCCTAGTCTCTCATGCCAGATTTGAAGAGAGTTCACTTCATTCAACTGAACTTCCGAAGAGGACGCTGTAATAGTGCTGAGCACACTTACTTGAGGTGCATCCATATTACATAAAAGTCTGAATAAATTTCCATTGCGTATTCCAACAGCAACGACACCTTTCGGCTTTATAGATTCACATTTGCCATTTGACATATTGAACTTTGACCCATGATCTAATGCTTGACTTACAGAAAATAAATTTCTTGAAGAATCTTGAGCATATAGTACATTTTCTATTACACTGTCTTTCCAGCTACCATGTACAAGCATTTTCAGATATCTTGCCATGACCATATGCTTTCATTGTGGAGCTATTTCCAACTCTCACTTCTATTGGGCATTTATATTTTGTAAAACTTTGAAAGCAATCATTTCTGTTTGTGATATGTTGTGTGGCCCCTGTGTCAATTACCCATGAGTCATCACTACCAGCTGCAAGACATTCACTTATAAAAACCTCTTCTTCTTTAGACCTTTTATTATGCACAGTATTTTTCTTATAGTTACAATCCTTTTTCATGTGGCCTCGTTTTCCATATTTGAAGCATTTATATTGCTTTCCCTGTTTATTTGCAGGCCTTTCAAATTTGGCTGTGCTACCTCGAACTTTCCCCAAATTGGATTTGGCATGTAAAGCAGTAAGTTCAGTTTCTCGAGAAGAAGATTCTGTCAGTCTTCTCTGCTCTTCTGCAACCAACAGTTTTTTCCAATTCTGTTAGTGTTTGTTGCTCTTCAGGCCTTGTACACCAAGACATTTTCAGGGGTTCAAAGTCACTAGATAAAGTTTCCAAGAGTTTACTCATTATTACAAAGTCATTGGGTTTAATATCTAAATCAGACATACGTGAAACTAGGTGCTCCAATTGCGCTATATGCATAGCCATTGTACTTGTAGGATCTCGTGTAAATGATGAAAATTGCAACTGACATGCATATTGTGCTTGCGTGTTTTTCTGTTCAAATAATTCATGCAATTTTACCCATATTTCCCTGGCAGTTTTACACATCGCTACAAGATCACATATTCTAGAATCAAGTGTCCGGGAAAAGATTCCTCGAGCAGCTCTATTACCTTTATCAAACTTGGTTAACACACTGTTGTATGCACTACGAACATCTGCTGTTGTAGCATCTCCGGGAACCGGTTCTGGCTTTATGATTTCGCCAATACACACCTCGTATGCGTTTTCCTTTTCCATAAGCAGACCTTCTACCATCCATTTCCACCTTACCCAATTTTCTGAGCCAAGAAGTTTATCTGTCGTAAATATTTCCATAATTAGCTATTAATTATATCGCCAAGATCAGTTTTACACCGTGAATCTCGATCACCTTGAATAGGCTTACTTCGATACTTTTCACTTAACTCTGGCGCAGTAGGACACGAATCTGGGCCCCATAACCTGTTGACACTTTAACAAAATTAAGTAGCAGAGATTAGATCTTGAGTTTTAATTAACGTAGTTACAGAAAACGACAAATTTTGTAGTAGTTACATAGGATATAAACCAAACGCCATACGAATGCTACAACATCAATAAACTGAACAGGAAAGAGAACCTGCCATCAGCACAAAGAAAAAGTTACATGTAAAAGCTTTACGAACACGAGCAGGTACATGGAGTAAAGTGTTAATTGAAAGTTCATAATATTAACATTTCTTATGTTATAAAGGAGCACCCCTCGATAATTTTTCAGAAACATTCACATCACAAGAAATCACTGTAACGCCAACAAACAGCAAACAAAAAGAAAGATCAATTAAATTTTTGTGCTATTCGAGTACAGCTTCCTTCAAACTCTGCCAACATTCAGAGCTTCAAAAGTCATAAATTATCCATTGTCCAAAAGTGACCCTTGAAATTTTGCATACATTTACAATGAAGGACATTACTTTTTATTGCTCTTTTACAAAAGAGACCAGTTCCCATGCAATTATCGCACTAGGGGGAATGTGAGCGAGGGTTCGAGCGAGCTTCGACTCTTAAAAACCACATCAAAGAAATATCAAAAGAAACCGAAGTTGAAGCTTTCCAGTTGCCAGTGTATGAAGGCTCCTTAAGAATACCTTGAAATTTATAAATAAAAATAGCTTCGTGACTTTCACAGTTTCGATCAAAATATTGTCTTTGTTCACTTTGGCACTTTTTTCTAATAAATGTGATTTCATTACTAAAAATAATATTAATATTAATTTTTTAGAATAGAAATAAAAACATTTGCGAATTTCATGCATTTGCAAATGAAAATTAGCTTCGTAAATATGTCAGATGACAGAAAACATGAATTTCGAAACCTTGCTATTTTTTAGGTTTCTCCTTATTCTATAGAAAGCAATTTTTTGTGCATATTAATCGCATATTTCAGATTCATTAAGATTTGTGCAAAGTAAAGTTATGAAAAAATGTTTTATAGAAATACTTCTCATAGAATGCAATACTTTTGAATATACTTGCACAAAAACCAGCAGTAGTATTTACTCTAATTTTAATACAAAACATCCGGCAGTGAACTTAAATAACATATATATCAGTTTCAAGAAATTCCATGTATAATTACGAGAGTTAGAGCGTGGACAGACAGGCAAACCAAAGTCATATTAGCACTTGTTGGAAAATTGAAAAAAAACAAAAACAAAAAAAACGAAAGGAATATGAAAGAATATTTACCAAATATAAAGGATTTTTCAGCTTCAAAATAAAATTAGTTGAACAAAAAGATAAAATTTATTCTATAAGAATAAAATTACTCATATGATTAACTTAGAATAAACTCACTTCCACTTAGATACTTTTAATATCGCTTTCGTTTCTTGCATGAAATAGTAATATGATTCTTAAAGCAATATTTAAATCAATATCTAAAAATTAATTTCATCATGAGATTAAAATAAAGCAGACATTCAATTTTTACATGCAACTGCTTTTTTGCTTCGTTTATGAAAAATAAATTCTTTAAAAATTGTAATTAATAAAATCTTTTTGTAAAAAAATAGAACCGACTCCAAAAAGCAACTATTATTCAAACAACTAAAATAAAAGAACATGGGCATAAAATGAAACTGTAAATTGCTCCTAAAAGTATAAAATAATTCCCTTCGCCAAACAACCTATAACACTACAATTAATCATAACTTTTGAAGTCGGTGCAAAATTAAATAAAATTTAATTAGTTTTTAAAGGTTTGTTTTTAGATCGGTAGCAACAAATGCTTTTGTCTCGAATGATCCATTTTCATGTTTCCTTTATTATTTTATCACTGTATACAATTGGTCCATTAGTAGCATCTGCATAGAACAGTGAACATTCTTCACAATGCGGTATTTATGTTTCTACAAAGTTAGAGTTTCCTTTGCAAATTTGGTATAACTTTGATAACTATCATCCTTGGTAGCTTTTGGATTTGGCGATCAAAACGCAATGCAAAAATATACACGCAAGATGTATATTTTCATAATATATATTGTACGAAGTATTGTTTCATATTCTTGATTACTCTCTTAATATACCTTATCAAAATAATCATGATATCCCAAAGAAATTAAATATGTTTGCCAGATAATTTTTGCGATTTTTCTTTCACCAAGGACGTCAGATACCAGCATCTTCGCCAACTTTTGTTGCTTACGAAATCTTATTTGTTTTCTTGAATCAAAGTAGTTTTCGGCTGCGTTTTGCAGGTGACAATGTGAGATGTGTATTTTGAATAGGATTTGATTTTTGTATTGAATAAAGGTATCAATTTTTATTTAATTTTGCGCTGACTTCAAAAGTTATGATTAGTTGTAGTGTTATAGGTTGTTTGGCGAAGGAAATTATTTTATACTTTTAGGCGCAATTTACAGTTTCATTTTAGGCCCATGTTCTTTTATTTTAGTTGTTTGAATAATAGTTGCTTTTTGGAGTCGGTTCTATTTTTTTACAAAAATATTTTATTTTTCTTTTTTCAGTGAAAACTTATTCATATAGCAGAACATCAGAAGACGTTCGACGGCAGTTTCACAAATCATAACTTCCAAGAAAAGTGACATAACTCAAAAAATGACTTATGTCACTAAAAAATACATGCAATGCACCCAATTTGAGCAAAAAAGTTACATTTCCATCTAGAAAGTTATCCACTCGAGAGACAGTTGTGCCAGTTTTATCCTAGTCAAGTTATTTTTAAGTTGATTATTCTCAAATGCTGCATTTTTAAGTTGTGTCACTTTCCTTGCCTTTATCGTATATGAGCAAAAAATTATCTATCGAATGAATATACGTTAAATTAAAAAGTCTTTAGAAATGCAAAGAACGGATACCCTGTATTCGTAACCAAAAATTCTGTTAGGCATATATATTGAACTTTACAGTGAATACGTGTCACCTGCTGCGCTGGAAATTGCGCAGCGTAAAGCTCAAGCAAAGAGCATGGCTTTGCAGCCAACATAGAATTTCGACTAAATCAATTTATGCATTTCGAATTAGGGTTGATTAAATTTATAATCTCGGATTAAGGATTTCGAACGAGTTTATTTAAATTCAAATTTGCAACTTTTACTTAAACACAAATCAGGATATAATTAAATGAGAATAAGTTTAAATCTACTTACCCCTCTGCCAGCAGTCCGGGATTAGTAAAACTAGAACTGCCAATACATAGACTCTGAAACCTACGATATCCTTGAAACTACACTTTATTTGATACATGACTGATTTAATATTGATTATTAATATTTAAGAATGATGAATGGAAATATTATGAATACGATTATAAGATTTTTAATAGTTCAGATTCTATTGTTCCGAGATACCTTGTACCTCGTCCGGATTCGAAAACCGACTGAAACAAAACTGCTCAGCGCCGATCTAAATCAGTTCCTATGTGCGCACCTTCTCCTTCTCCTCCTCCCCGACATCCTCCGGGGGGGGGGGCTGAGCATGGCAGACTGGCGACTCTATTCACCGGTCGTTTGATGACTCCAGATGGTGTCTTCAGAGTGACGATTCTTACGATGCCATCATCTCCAGGATGGACTTCCAGAATTCGGGCAAGGGTCCAGTGTGCTGGCTGAATAGAAGGTTCCAAGACCAGGACTAGCTGACCAGGTTGCAGATGTGTATTGCCGCTCGTCCACTTTTCTCTTGATTGGAGTGACGTCAAATAAGACTTAGCCCATGTACTCCAAAATTGCTTCTTGATCTGCTGGACGAGTTTCCACCTGGAAGAAAAACTGGTACACAATGGATTAGTTTGGTTAAAAGAGTGTTCAGGAAGCTGGAGAAGCGGAGCCCCAATTAAGAAATGTCCCGGTGTAAGCACTAAGAAATTATTGGGCTCGGTGGAAAGTGGGACTAAGGGGCGAGAATTTAAGCAGGCTTCAATGTTAGTTAGAATCGTAGCACACTCCTCAAACGATAGGCAACTGCCTTTACATGTTTTAAGTAAATGGCGTTTAGCCAATTTAACGGAAGATTCCCATAGGCCGCCAAAGTTAGGCCCGTAAGGTGGCATAAAATGCCAATGAATTTGTCTATTTGCTACAAATTCCTGAATAGTGTTGGTTTTTGAAAGTGTCACGAGTTTCTTCAAATGGGCATGGGCACCAACAAAGTTGCGTCCGTTGTCAGAATAAATGTCAGTAGGATAGCCTCGACGCGCTATGAATCTTTGTAGGGCATATAAAAAATGTTCAGTTGCTAAGTTCGTGACTAATTCGAGATGAATTGCCTTGGTGCTCATGCAGATGAATAGACAAATATAGGACTTAAATTTTGTTTTTGTTCGTTTATGTTCACACTTTGTTTGAATAGGGCCTGCATAATCAAGGCCAACATGTTGAAATGGTCTACAAGGGTTGACTCTTGCACTGGGAAGGTCACCCATCATTTGTTGAATTGGGGTCGGTTGGACTTTGGCACATGTGACACATTTACGAAGCTCCTTTTTCACAGTGGATCTACCATCAGGAATCCAGTAAGACTGGCGAATGAGATTTAATACTAGGTCGACACCTCCATGAAGACTATACGTGTGAAAATGTCTTATTAATGTCGATGTAAAAGGGTGATTCTTAGGTATGAGTATTGGATGTTTAGTATCATAGGGCAGAGTGATGTTTCTATCAATTCTACCTCCCACTCTCAATAGATTTTCTGAATCAAGAAACACATTGAGATTTTTTAGTTTACTGCTGTTTGCCACGGGTTGGCCGCGCTGCAAAAGGGCGATTTCTGAAGCAAAGGACCTTTGTTGGACGAATTTAATAACCATTTTTCTAGCTTCTGAAATTTCTTGTACTGAGACTGGTCCTTTCAATTTTGTAGCATTTCTAATATTATTTATAAATCGCTTCATAAATGCAATTACACGAAAAAGTTTATTACTTGATGAAAATTTTGAAACCAAATCCTCTATAACGGATTCTTGCTTTGGAATTGACTCTATTAGTCCAGGAATTCCCACAATTGTACATGGGACTGAGGTAGCAACCTTGGACTCATGATCTGAGACCGGAATCTTTGACCAATCAGGTCCAGACCACCACAAGTTAAAGTGGTGTAATTTGTCGGGTAACAGCCCACGGGTTGCACAGTCTGCTGGGTTAAGTTTGCTTGGTAAGTGATGCCATGATGTGGGGTCTGTGAGAGCCCTAATTTTGGTTACTCGGTGTAGGACATATGTGTTGCCCTTTAAGGGTGGATTTAAGATCCAACTACGGGCGATTGTTGAGTCTGTCCATAGGAGAATGTCCTCAACCTGATAATCCAGCGAGCTCTGGACGACTGCCAAAAGTTCCGAGAGTAATACAGCCGCGCATAGCTCCAACCTAGGCAAGGTAATGGGTTTTAAAGGAGCTACACGGGTTTTAGCTGCAATCAATTTTAAAGATGAGTTCTGACTTGGGCGTATATAAATTACGGCAGCATATGCCTTTGTGGACGCATCACAAAATCCCAGAATCTGGAAAATAGGTTCAGACTTCAGGTCTAAAAATCTGGGTACTGACATGGCCTTAAAGGAAGCAATTTTTTCATAAAATTCGTTCCACCTGGTTTGAATGTCTGGTGGTAAAGGATCATCCCAACCAAGTTTTAGCTTCCAAACATCTTGTAGAAGCAATTTTAAAAGAATTGTGGCAGGGGATAACAGACCCAAAGGGTCGAAGATGCGTGCAATTACGGACAATAATTGTCGTTTAGTTTTAACGTTTTCTTCTGTGTTGACGCCAACCTGCAGTGTATCCGATGTTAAATTCCAGTTTAGTCCTAAAATACGTTGGGATTGATCGGGGTTTAAGGATAATTCCTGATTTGTTGATTTTAAAGGTTCTGGGACCTGAACTAGAGCTTCCACATAATTTGAAGCCCATTTTCGCAGCTTGAAGCCCCCAGCATTAAATAATGCCTGAAGGTCTGTGACCAATGATTGAGCGGCTTCGATTGTTTCAGCACCTCCAAGGAAATCGTCCATATACAGGTTGTTGCGGGCAGCCTGCACAGCTACGGGAAAATTGGGTTCTTCATCGTTTAATAGCTGTAATATGGTACGCAGGGCTAAAAATGGAGCACAGGCTGTGCCATAAGTAACAGTGTTCAATTTATACACTCTGAGTGGATCTGAAACATTGGCCCTCCAAAATATTCTTTGAAAGTCTGTATCAGGCTCTGCGACTAGAACTTGCCTAAACATTTTCTCGATATCACTCGAGAGGGCGACTTTATTTAAACGAAATCTAATTAGATTGCTAAAAATACTGGATTGGAGTTTTGGCCCTTTGTACAAATAGGAGTTCAGGGATTTGCCATTTGTAGTTAAGGCCGACGCATTGAACACTACCCGTAGTTTTGTAGTGCTACTATTTTCATTTATAACTCCATGATGGGGCATATAATAATTGGGTTGGCGATTAAGCTCTTCAGCCCTTAGTAAAGTCATATGACCTAGATCGGAGTACTCACACATAAACTGAGCATACTCCTTTTTTAGGTTGGGATTCTGCGCAAATCGATTTTCCAGTTTCTTAAACATTTTTAGTGCACAGTTGGCACTTTCCCCCAAATCTATCTCATCATGGAGGGGTAATTTTACAACATAGCGACCTTCGGGGTTGCGCTTGGTGGAAGATTTATATAGTTCCTCTGCCGGATCGGCTTCGGTGTCACTCTTAGAAGATATTATGGGCTGATTGTCAAAAAAATCGTTCAAGTTAAGGCAGTGTAACGATGAGCTATATGTTGATTCTGGTTCCATTCCATCCCTTGAGAGGGGGCCACTGAGTAAATATCCAAGTGAACTGGGAATGGCAGATGGTTCTCCTGGCCTTCCCGATATCGGTGTGCCACAAATTAGTGACGCAAAAATATCTGCACCTAATAAAACTTCGATGGGTTGTTGCTTGAAGAAATTCATATCCGCTAATTGAAGATTGTTTGTATGTGGCCAAGACGTCGTTTGCACCCGGAAATTCGGCAGAGGGGCAGTAACCCTATTTACTACTAGCGCTTTTAAGTTCCTATACTCGTTAGCGAAATATGGCGAGAATGAGAATTCCGTAAAATTTAAAACAGTTTCTGCGGAAAGACCGTTTATGCCTATAAGTCGATGAGAAGTGCCAAACAAAGGCAAATTTAGCTTCTCAACGCAGTCCTTAGTTATGAGACTATTTTGTGAGGCACTATCAACTAACGCCCGACATTGAATAATTTTACCGTTAGGTGACCTAACCTTTATAAGGGCAGTAGCCAATAGCACTTTTTGGTTATTAAAATTTGCATTAGATTGTGAACTGTTGGCCACCGACGTAGCAACAAGGCCGCCTCCCTGATCTGCAGAATTCTGTGCATAAATGTGCAGAAGAGTGTGATGTGAACCTGCACATACTTTACATTTAATATTAATTCTACATTGACGCACTTGATGATTAGTTCGCAAACAATTTTCACACAGTGATTTTGATTTAACTAAGTCCCATCGCTCTTGAACACTAATTCGATTGAATTTGGGACATTTAAACAATTGATGTACTTGAGAACAGGCGACGCATTTATTTTCTTTGACTAGGATTGAATTATTGACATAAGATTTTTTTACACTATTACCTTCAACTGGCTTCTTAAACATCCCTGGTTTATTTTCCAGTTTTGTTTGACTCGACGCCTCCCTTTCTATGAATGTACGAAACGAATTTAAATCGGGAATAGTTTGCGTATTCTCTAGACTGAGCTCCCACCTATGCCTAACGGATGAGTCCAATTTTGAAATCATGAAATTTATAAGAATAAGATCGCTAAGAGGATTAGATTCCAATCCGAGGGTCGATAAATTTCGCACCGCTTCGTTACAAGTATCTATTAAATTGAAAAATGATTTAGGATCATCCGCTTTGTTTACTTTTACTGAAAAGATTTTATTTATTTGAGTTATAGCTAATTGACGTTTATTTTCGTAGCGCTGAGTAAGAATTTCCCAACAGTGTTTAAGATTTTCCGATTGTAACGAAAATCCACGAATAAGTTTTGATGCACTACCTCTTACACACGATTGGAGGTATTGTAGCTTTTCAACCTCACTAAGGCTGTCATTATCCAGAATAGATGATTTAAATAAATTTTTAAATGACAACCAAGATTCATTATCCCCGTAAAAATAAGGAATTTCAAGTTTAGGGAGACTAATATGCGAATTAACAGCAGTCCCGGGTTTGGTACGTGCATCATTATTTACATTTGGAGTATTTGATTGCGATTTACTCTCTAATACAACGGATAATTCTAACAGAATGTCCCTATTCTTTAACACCTCTTCAGAGTTTTCATCGTTTTCCTCTTCGGAAAATTTTGTAACTATTTCCTCGAATTTAACCTCCAGTGCATTTACCTTATCTTTTAAGATTTTTAATCTGGCTTGATCGCCTTTATCACAATCATTGACTTTCGATTTTATAAATTCTATTTCTTTAATTACATTTTCAAATTTTATCACTTCATTAGATTTTGAGAACAACGCACTCTGTTCGGCGTCATTCGCCCTTGGTTTTCCCTTTCTACCCATCTTATGAGCAAACTAATTACACACAATTAAATTTAAATATGAATTAATCGATTGCATTAAATTATTATTCTGCAGATCAGGAAGTAAAACAAAACAAAAATATAAGAACAAATGAAAAGAAACAATACATATAGAATTTTTTTTTTTTTTTTTTTTTTTTTTTACTGAAATAAATAAACTAATAAAATATTAAATGCACTTTTCTCATTCTCATACACTCATTTATTCAACAATTACTTAACATGAAAGTTTATTTCTGAAATTCCAAACCAAAACTTTCGGTTTGAAACCCAAACTATTTTGAATTACGTTTTCTCTCAAAACAAAACTTTTAAGTATGCATGAAAACGAAACTACTTTGAATTACGTTTTATATCAAAACAATTTAACTTTGTATTAATGATTTATTTCAACAAATTAATTTTAATTTACTTTAAAGTTCTTATACAGATAATTTAATCCTACGTAAACAAAAGAATTTTTTCAATTTTCAATTTTTTTTTTTTTAATTTAACGAATTATGATTAATTATCTAATTAATAGGTAATTAAGCCTCCGTGAATCGACGAACCACTATGGCTTTGCAGCCAACATAGAATTTCGACTAAATCAATTTATGCATTTCGAATTAGGGTTGATTAAATTTATAATCTCGGATTAAGGATTTCGAACGAGTTTATTTAAATTCAAATTTGCAACTTT
Source organism: Salticus scenicus (assembly GCA_963930645.1). NCBI lineage: Eukaryota > Metazoa > Arthropoda > Arachnida > Araneae > Salticidae > Salticus > Salticus scenicus. Next base: position 162,378,283 of record OZ005653.1, on the reverse strand, counting down.
TACTTAAACACAAATCAGGATATAATTAAATGAGAATAAGTTTAAATCTACTTACCCCTCTGCCAGCAGTCCGGGATTAGTAAAACTAGAACTGCCAATACATAGACTCTGAAACCTACGATATCCTTGAAACTACACTTTATTTGATACATGACTGATTTAATATTGATTATTAATATTTAAGAATGATGAATGGAAATATTATGAATACGATTATAAGATTTTTAATAGTTCAGATTCTATTGTTCCGAGATACCTTGTACCTCGTCCGGATTCGAAAACCGACTGAAACAAAACTGCTCAGCGCCGATCTAAATCAGTTCCTATGTGCGCACCTTCTCCTTCTCCTCCTCCCCGACAGAGCAAAATATACATTGCAATTGACAGACTTAAGTTTCAACATTGATACTTACATACTGCTTTTACCAGTGTAGTTGCATGCGTTCAGCAGTTAGAGTAAGAACAGAATTTTGTTAGTATCCTGTAATTTGTTTATATCTTAATGAAATCATAATGAAACCTACTTCAGGCCAACATCATTACGGCAGTAAAAAAGTATTAAAATTAAATCATCTCTTACGAAGTTATAAGCTAACAAATTTCAACAACAACAACAATGAGAAACATGGTTTGTATTGAGAATCTCTTCCTTTATGAAATCGGCTTAAAACGTAAGCATATAATGAAAGACTAACGGTTTCAGCACCTCTTTGGCGCATTGGCGAAACCGCTAAAGCACAACCAGTTCTATCGCCAATTCCCATTCCGCTTCCGCTACGTAGTTTTTTTTTTTTCTGTTTTGTTTTGACCTTGATTAACGTATCGTTTCTTTTTCCAGTCTATGACTTGCTTATTAGATGAAATTCTTATAACGAAATACATTAGTGAATAAGAAATGATGAAATGAAATAATGAAATACATTAGTGAATTAGATAATAAAAATGAAAGAAAGAAATTTCACATTTATGTTAAAATAATAATAATAATAAAAAAAATTCTTTTCTTTCTTTCTTTCTTTCTTTCTCTCTTTCTCTTTCTTTTTTTTTTTTTTTTTGTTATTTATTTAATAACCAATCACACATGTATTTATTAAAACTATTTTATAAAAAAGTTTGATATATTTTATGTTTATTACTCAGTGAAAAAAAAAAAAAAAGAAGAAGAAGAAGAAAAGAAAAAAGAATGAATGAATGAAAGTGGAGGCGACAACTTTTATTTTTTTCGAAAATATTAAAATTAAATATGTCAACTGAAGTGAAATATAATACCTAAAAAAAGAAGAAAGTATCATCTGACTTGCATAGAGCATAATTACTTTCCAACTGTGCTTACTCGTTACTCGTTACATAGTTTAATCTATATTCTTTAGTATATTTTACCTCACAAGTGACACTTAGAAAACATTTTATTTTTAATTACAAAGGAAGACAACTCGCAACAGTTATTTTTACAGCTTTACTTTTAAAGAAAATCGTACTAGAGCTTAGTTAGGTGTAGCCTTGTACGTTATTTTAAGGCAGCAGGTACACAAAATTATATTTTGTTTTTAACTGCAGAGAAAAAAAAATATCATAAAAGCATATTCGCCAACTTGTACTTTTTTTCCCCTACTGGTAATTTTTAATAAAAAATTTTAATAAGTGTTTTAGTAGTTTTCTGTGATTAAACATGATAAAACTTTTGCAGAGTAAATTGTGGTAAAACCGCAGAGTAAAACCGTAGAAGTTGGCACCTATGTGAAAGAAATATTTTATAATTTTATTTCCAAAATGACAGCATTTAAAAATTTCTGTAACCTTTATGTCACCTAAAATTTTCATATGTTCAATTGTCTATACGGTGTACTTAAAAAAAATTCTTAACACTTTAAATCTACTTTGAACAATTTCCATTTACATCTCCCACTATATCTCAACATAAATGAATAATTTACGCTAATCATACCTTATTCTACAAGAGAAATAGGTTTATGCATTTAAATAATGTGTAATTATTTTAAAATATTTCTCACAAACCCCAATGCATCGTAAATCTTTAATAAATATCAGTACACAAAACGGCTGCGCAGTTAACGCAATATTCAAATGAAAACACCTGAAAAAAAAAAAAAAAAAAAATTCGATGTTGTTTTCCAAGCATAAAAATAACTGCACATTCTGATACAAGAGGGAAAGAAGCTAGAAAAATTAAACTGAAGCCTATTTTTGTTTTCTAAGTAATCAAATATAAAATTTCCTACAAAACCAAATTTAATTTAGGACGATAATTATATTTTTAGTACATTTTTTTACATAAGGACATGGGGTAACTGTGTTGCGTTCCTTAGCAATGGTTGCTCTATTCATTTTTAAAAACTTCTTTCGCATGTTTTCTTTTAATTTAACTTTTATTACTTTTTTTTTTAGGTTACAGAACAAAAGAAAAAAAAAAATAGCTGGTTTAAATATAAAAACAATGTTTAAAAAATAAATATAATAAAATAAAAGTTATTTACTTTAAAATATGAAGTTGCTTTTCTTAACAACGGTTAGATTCATTTCTTGAAAACAAAGTTGGCGCTAGATTAAAAAAAAAAAAAAAAAAAAAAAAGAAGAAGAAGAAGAAGAAAAACATGCCAATTTTATCTTTAATTTTTCTGCCAATTTTATCTTTAAATGTATTTTTTAAACTGGTTTTTATTTTTTATTTATTTATTTATTTATTTATTTATTTTATTTTATTTTATTTTTTACTTTTTCTTACTCATATATATGACAAAAAAGTATTGTTTTGCGGTCAAATTTTCGAAAGTGAGTTCTTATTGTATTTACATGTTTTAAGGTCCATTAATCCAAAAATCAGGTTTCTAGCGATTGATCTGTGTGTGTGTTTGTATCTCATCAGCATATCTCAAAAAATGTAGTAGCACTATATATAACCATAGAGAAAGTATTGTTGTGAATCAAATTTTCAAAAGTAATGCCTTTTTTTTTTATATATATATATATTTGCATGTTTTGAAGTCCTCTGAATCCGAAAATAAGATTTTTAGCTGTTGATCTCTCCCTTTCTTTCTCTCTCTCTCTCTGTGTCTATGTGTTATCAATCAACATATCTAAAAAATAAATATTAGCAAAGTGTACAAACTTAGAATTCTAAATCTATATCATATAGAGATGCTGCGCCAATTTTTGCTGAGATTAAACGAATGCTTCGTGTTTAGGCACATCGAAAAGAATTTCAAATGCATTATGTCTGTAGGTGAAATTTTTGATAGATGCAGTTTATGTTATACTGAACAAAATGAAACAACTATACATTTTTTTTATATGTATAAAAGCATGTTTCGTGTAGAATATGGTATGAAAATTATTCACGATTCATTTACAACGCTATCCAATAGAAATAAAATAAAATCGAATTATATTTGTAAATCGTAGAAAATCTACTCAGAGGTATGAAAATTAATTATTACGCATACGGCAAACAAAGTGTTTTTTAAATGAAATTTTATATGCTTGTTTTTGTATAACGCGTTTCGAGTTTCTTTGAATACTAAAGATTAAGATTTTAAGTATTTATTCTTGTGTATGTCTGTTATCAGCGTAAGTAATAATAATAATTGTAGCCAGTTTACATGTTGAATTTAAAAGTTCATGTGAATTTGCTACTTCAAAAGCTTGATTAAAATTGAATTCCATGGAGTGATGCAGGTGATAGTTCTCTGAATAATTTTGAGTAAACTTTTAAATTTAATAACAGTCTGAATTCTACATAAATATAAGTAATATATTCAAACGGCTCCTCACACAGAATTATTTGTGAAATAAAAATATTCCTAAACCTCTTTTGAATTCTTTTTAACGTAGGCTTGTATACATTACTCGTTAACTTATTATTTAATGTGCAATCTGTCTTTATTTAATTGAAATGCAAGAGAAGGAGTTTTGTGAGCGTCACACCAGATTGTTTGACTTAAAACCAGAATTTTAACCAGACTGTAAAAAAAAAAAAAAAAAAAAAAAAAAAAAAGAGAGTGTGTGTGTAAAACCACTTTCAAATGGTGTATTTTATCTGAAAGCAATATTCCTATAGCCCTAATCAACATATTATTTTTATTTTATTTTTAATATTCGGTAAATATAATTAAAATAATTTATTCAAACTATAACTGGCGCATTATTTTGAACCTGTACACAAATTTACAAATATAGAAAAATGAAAGAATCTTTTCGCAAAAAACACATTGAATATTTTATTATGCAAAAAAAAAAAAAAGGTAATAAGGTGATTTAATGCTTTTTAGTAATCTAATCTAATCTCCTGTCATTTTATGATTACGTTCACAAATTACTGAAGATTAGTAATATCAATTCGTATAATTATGACCTTTAAAATACGCTTAAATAATAATAATATTCCTTTAAAAAAAAAAAAATGTATTTTGTTTCAATACCTATTAAAAATAGGTTTCATCTTTTGAAAATACTTTCTTTTTATTGCATCCTCATTTACAATTTACCAGATAATTGCAAAACAACCCCCTTCTTCCCCCTGCTTCTTCCAAGAACGGAATAGGGTTGTTTGTTGTGCGCTGTATCTATGAGGTAGTGATAGGAGAGTGCCATATTTAGTGTGACGCATTTCATTCTCGCCTTCGAAGTTCCCGCGCCAACAGGTGCTGAAACCGTTAGTCTTTCATTATATGCGTCCGGGATTAGTAAAACTAGAACTGCCAATACATAGACTCTGAAACCTACGATATCCTTGAAACTACACTTTATTTGATACATGACTGATTTAATATTGATTATTAATATTTAAGAATGATGAATGGAAATATTATGAATACGATTATAAGATTTTTAATAGTTCAGATTCTATTGTTCCGAGATACCTTGTACCTCGTCCGGATTCGAAAACCGACTGAAACAAAACTGCTCAGCGCCGATCTAAATCAGTTCCTATGTGCGCACCTTCTCCTTCTCCTCCTCCCCGACAGAGCAAAATATACATTGCAATTGACAGACTTAAGTTTCAACATTGATACTTACATACTGCTTTTACCAGTGTAGTTGCATGCGTTCAGCAGTTAGAGTAAGAACAGAATTTTGTTAGTATCCTGTAATTTGTTTATATCTTAATGAAATCATAATGAAACCTACTTCAGGCCAACATCATTACGGCAGTAAAAAAGTATTAAAATTAAATCATCTCTTACGAAGTTATAAGCTAACAAATTTCAACAACAACAACAATGAGAAACATGGTTTGTATTGAGAATCTCTTCCTTTATGAAATCGGCTTAAAACGTCTATGTGTTAATCGATGCGACCGCTACAATAACTATACTTTGAATTTTAAGTAGCATAAATGTCACCCGCTACGCTACAACATATGCAATATCGTTCAAGTGTGCACAAAACAGGAAATTGTGAACAAACAAATGCACGTTTTAAGCGTTCTGTTTTTAACATTAATGTCTAATCTATCTTTTCGTACTAAATCGATGATGCTCTGCAATTTTATAATTCCCTTTTTTCCCCTGTCTTGAACCGTTTCGGAGATATGAATGCTAACTCCACTGTTTTCCACCAGGTGGCGCTGTAGGTGGTTGAATCGCGTAGCACATGTCCAGTCGGGACTGACTTTTTTTGGGCACCCTGTATTTTCTTTTGATCGTAAAGATATTACAATGGGACCTATTTCAGACCAAGACCTTTACAAAAAAACAAAAGTATAAAAATCGGATCATCCGTTCAGATATTATGAGCTAACAAACTAAAAAAAAAAACAAAAAAAAAAAAACAAAAAAAAAAAAAAAAAACATACGATTTGAATTGAGAACCTCCTCCTTTTTGAAGTCGGTTAATTAGAGCATCTCTTACGAAGTTATAAGCTTACAAACACCAACAACAACACATAGCTCGAATTAAGAACACCCTCCTTTCTGAAATTGGTTAGAAACGACTTTGCGCTAATCGATGTGACCGCTTACAGTAACAGTACTTTGAACCATAGAGTATATGTGTCATCTGCTGCGCTGCAAAGTGTACAACGTAGTTCAAGCGCGCACAGTGTAGGAAATTGCGAACAAACAACTGCACGTTTTAAGCGTTCTATTTTTAACAATAATGTCTAAAAACTGTCTTTTCATAGTAAATCGATGATGTTCTACAACTTCGTAATTAACTTTTCTCCCATCTTGAACCATCTTTGAGATAGGAGCGTTAATTCCGCTGTTTTTCACCAGATGACGCTTTATTTTTTTAGATTGTAAAGATATTACAATGGCACCTACACCAGACCAAGATCTTTACAATAAAACAAAAAGTATCAAGTAACCGTATTTTGAACTATATAGCGTGTGTCTCACCAGTTACGCTACAACATGTGCAATGTAGCTCAAGTGTGCATAGTGTAAGGAATTGCGAACAAACAAATGCACGTTTTTAGCATTGTATTTTTAGCATCAAGTCTAAACTATCTTTTCGTAATAAATCGATGATGCTCTGCAATTTTATAATTCCCTTTTCCCCCTGTCTTGAACCGTTTCCGTGATAGGAACGCTAGCATGAATGTCTAAACTATCTTTTTGAACTAAATCGATGATAATCTTCAACTTTGTAATTCACGTTTTTCTCTAGAACCGTTTTCGAGATAGAAACACTAACTCCACTATTTTCCACCAGGTGGCACTGCAAGCGGTTTAACCTTGTACTGCATGGCCACTTTGCTATACTAACATACCATTTTTATCACTATAGCTGCAGCCGTTTAGCAGTTAAAGGAGTTGGGATTGATTTTTTTGGGCACCCTGTATTTTCTTTAGATCGTAAATATATTACAATGGGACCTATTTCAGACCAAGACCTTTTTAACAAAACAAAAAGTATCAAAATCGGAGCATCCGTTCCGTTCAGAAGTTATGAGCTAACAAAAAACAAAAAAAAAAAAAAACATAAGGTTTGAATTGAGAACCTTCCTCCTTTTTTGAAGTCGGTTAATAATGAAAGAAGAAATAGGGTCTGATTAACGCATGGGCCGGCTGGGCCTTGGAAAATAAGAAATCTTTCTACAAGAAATCATCAAATACATAAATAAAAATTTATTTGTAAAAAAAAGTAATTAATGCATAAACATCTTGTTAAAAATAACTTACCAAAATTATTCTGGATGCTTGAAAATGACAAATACGCACTACACTGATTCTAAATTTGCAATAAGATGTGGTCCAACAACGTACAATGAATGACTTTATTTTGAATCTTTGACATTCGTGGAACTGACCTCTGCAAAATGCAGCTGACTATTTGCCCCTGTTTGCTTTCGAGAATCAAGAGTACACTTGGTTTACAATTAACCAGAATTTCTATTACCAGAACCAGAGAGAGGATAGTTTTTATTTATTTATTTATTTTTTCTCTGCCTACTACCTATGCATATCACCCTTTCTTCTGCAACACAGTATTGAAGAAAGAAAAATCTGTTATGTAGTATGTTGCAATCGTTGCAATTTCTTTATCTTTTTCTTTTTTTATGTGCGTGCGTAGGTATGTACTCTTTTCACTGCACGTTTTATGTCTTTTAACTAAAAAAAGGGAAGAAATGGTAATTTGGATTTTTAAATATTTCTGGGTGGGTCCAACTGGAACTCGGGGGGGGGGGGGAGTCCAGGCCTCCTTGGACCCTATCTAATCACGCCAATGTTAGAATCTTGCATTTGTGACATCAGAGGCGCGCCAGCATTGTCAGACGCCTGTGTGCAGAGTTTCAGTTGGCGCCCTATATTACCCCCCCCCCCCCCCATTTTTTTAAAAATCATTTTATAAAATGTTATTATTTAGCAAATCAATTGAATCTGGAACCTTAATAGTAATAAGTTTATTGAATGGCTAGTAAAAAGAGAAATGTATCAAATAAAATTAAATTTGAAAAGAAACAAGTAAAAAGTGCATCTTGCACAAAGAGAAAAACTCCCTTATACAAGAAGTTGCAAAAATTCGAGGTACAATTGTGAAGGTAAACAGAGGAAATTAAAATAGGTAGATTTAGTGTTAATGTGGGTGCAGAAATGCGTTGAGGCATTATAGTAGATGGCTTAGATGAAAGCTGTAAGTGTAAACGTTTCTATTTGTTTGGGTCTAATTTTTAAGTAAATATTTAAACACACTCACACACACAAAAAAATCTTAGTGAACTAAATCTTCCTTCACTTCATTGCAACTTTTGCGAGTATTACGCATATTATACTGATCCAATATATCCGTCTCTATCCATATTGTTACCAAAATGTCGATTTTCTTATATGAAAAAAGTAATTGTAAAGAAACGGAGAGTTTCTTGTCGAAAGATACATTTTATTCAAACTGTTCTCGAAAAAAAACAGTAAATTATCATACTCAAATTCGTACCTCAAAAAGGTCGTGAAACAACGTTAAAAACACCACAGAGTAGAATTTCGCTCATTTAAGAATAAATATAAACCATTTAAACGGAAACGAACGTTCAGAACAGATGTCCGAATGCAATTGATCTTTGGGTGTGTCTCTTCTGTTTGAATAACTTCTGTCGTGATTTGGCGAACTTTCGAGATTATTCAGCGCCAGAAGCCAGTTGACGAACCCAGAAAAATCCAGAAATCGGCTCTTATTGAAGGTAGAGCTTCTAAACTTCGGAAACACTAAACTATTACTTTTTACCAAGTTTGGTCGAGATGTCGCAAAATTCATCGCTAAGTTGCCAAGTCTGTATCCAAGGCTGACAATCACCTCCTATTCCACTCCCTTAAAATTGAATGAACTGCTCTTTATTTGCACTTCAATTGTAAATCTGCTTTTATTGCAACAACACTTTTCATTTAAGAAAGTGGTTTAACTCTTACAATACTATAATGAACAAAATTTTTTATTAGTCGTACTATTGCAGTACGTTTGCACATATAAATGAGTTTAACATTTTGCACTAGTACAGATAAAGGGAATTTATAAGTAATGAAATTAGAACTCATAATAATGATAATAATAATAATCCCGTAGTGAGTTCTATTTTTCTCAATTTCGTTGTTTAAAGTCTCAAAATACTCTTAACATCAAATTAATATATGACTATCGATATAAAGACAAGATTTGACTTGGTTAATTATGGAAGTTTTTTTTTTTTTTTTTTTTTTTTTTTTTTAAGGAACGAATAAATTTATAAATATTACTTGGTAAATATAGAAAAAAAATACTTAATAGGGAAAGAAAACGTCTACTGAAAGGAATTTTGCCCATTTTCATTATCTAAACTTTTTATGTAATCTGTATGTAAATTTATATGTGTTTTTCCATATAGTAGTAAGATACAAAAATCTGTTTTAAACTATTTTTCCTCCACGTTTGTACGTTGCACAGATATAAATAATAGGTTCATTTATAAGTAAATAAAATAAGAATATATAATAAAAATTATTAAGTTTTAAAGTAGATTATATGAACATTTAAACAGATAATATTATTTAGTGAAATGTAATTCATTTGATTAATTTTTTTTAAATTCTGGAATAATATATATCCATTTGATCCAAAGTATCTTATGCTATCGATGTAATTACAAAATTATGTATGTACGATGTAGAGCGTAAGTATTTTTTGATCATTTTAAATTTAGAAAAAATATTGTTCCACTGATGCTACTGGTAATTATGACAGAATAATCTCCAAAATATTTAATGATAGGATAATTTGGAGTAAGGTTACGCTTAAGAACGTGTTTGAGATCAAGGAAGAAAAGGGGGGATTTCGTAAAATCAATAGGTGTTGGATACATAAAAACAATTTACGCACCAAAATCTGTGATTGCAGCTCCCATAGATCTTACATGACAAATTTCGCGCTAAAAGGAGGGGGGGGCTGTCTCAAATTCACCCCATCTTTACGTCCTCCCCCCCCCCCAAAAAAAAAAAAAAAAAAAAAAATAATAATAATAAAAAAATAATAAAATAATAATCGAAAAAAAAAAAAAAAAAAAAAATGGGTTTTGGGAAAAATCCTAAAGACGACGCATACCTGTTTTCAACATTTCAACATCTCTGTACCATTTTTAGTAGAATTCTTTCGATAGAATCCGGAATTTGCGAATTCCCCCCTTTCCAGTTAAAAATAAAAAATTCCAAAATTGCATTTTTTTTTTTTTTTTTTTTTTTTTTTGGTACTCAAGTCTAGTCATCCCATATACAATTTAACCACCGTGAAGTAACTTGGAGTCGAGTTATGCTTATAAGCGTGTTTCTTGCTTCCTTTCTTTGGAAAAGGTGAAAGGGAATTTCGTAAAATCCCGTCAGTATAGGCATCGAATGCATCTAAACAATGCACGCACCAAAGTTCGTGACTGGAACTCCCATAAATTTTCCTGGACCAATTTAGCGCTAAAAGAGTGGACTCGAATTTGCTCTCTCGTAAACCTCCCCCCCCCCCCCCCACCCAACTCCCCAAGATCGAATATCATAAACACCAAAAATAGATTTATGGAAATATCCTTAAAGAGATGCATGGCTGTTTTTAACATTTTTGTACCATTTTTGATGTATTTCCACTCAAAAATCCGAATTTTACAAATATCCCCCCGAAAATTGATTTTCTTTTTCACTTCTTAAAAATCAAAAATTCCAAAATCGTAGACAATGATTATTATATTTATTTATTTATTTGTACTCAAATCTAGATTCATATGCAATTTCTTCACTGTGAAATAATTTGAAGCCTAGTTATGCATATAAACGTATTTTTGTCTCCTGATTGGGGGGGAGGGGGGATTTACAAAAGTTCATAGATATAATTTTAAGTTGGGTAATTCCTGCCAAGTGTTGTATTCTGTCCAGCTGTTCTCACGTGATGCCGAGACAAAAATGTTTTAAACATGCAGACACAACGACCGCATACGCACGCACACACAGAGAAAATTTTCTGAAATCGGATTTGGCTTTCACGATGTGTGAAACATGAAGATATCGCAATGTTTTTCGAATTTGAGACATTTACTGACAAAAATCTGATTTTATTAATATAGATGTTACATCGATATTGCAAAAGGTAAAAAACTACTCTGAATAAAATCTCCGGTTCTATTAATTTTCACTTTTGCAAAACAGTTATGTTGTCTTTTTACTAATTTAAGTGGCCCTTTTCCGATAGAAGAGGGGGGGGGGGAATTAAGGCGCTCTTTTAAATTTTAATAGAATGCTTTGATATGTTAAAAAAGTCAAAGAAAATTTTGCTGAAGGTAGGCGCACCTTTAAAAAGTTATTCCACTTTTAGTGTGTCCTTTCACAAAAAACACCTAAACTGTTGAGAACCACAAGTTTTGCCAGTATATATTTCAAGGCGCCTCATTTAGCCACACTAGTCGCATGACTTCAGACCGGCATTATAAAATCAGATTTAATAAAGAATTACATATATATATATATATATATTTATTTTCTTTCTTTTTTTATTTTCAAATAATTTATTCTCGGCTGGCGCCTTTCTTTACCTGGCGCCTGTGTGCGCCGCACACTTCGCACACCGGGTCGGCGCGCCCCTGTGTGACATGAAGGTGTTTGAATAATTATTAATTTATTTATTTCAAAGTGTTCTTAATATCTAAAACGTTACTTTTATTTTAAATTTGCATAACCTCACGTGTATTTCATTTCAGATTTCTTTCTTTTCTTATTTCTTTCTTTCTTTTTTTTTTTTTTTTTACTAGCATAACAAAATTATAGCGTATCTGAATTAAATTATCCTAATAAAAATTTTATATAAAAATCCATAAATATTTCATCTAAATCAAAATATTTTAGTCTTCCTTTTAATAAACTTGTTGAAAGCTATTTCCAGATTTCCTTCTTCGTTAAATGAACTTCTGAACTTCTTTGAGCGATTTTATATTCTAAAGAGGGTAAAGAAATACCATTTAATGTTTCTTTCATTACGGTAATAGTATATTTTGAAAGAAATGTTCTTTTTGATGCTCTTCTCAAATAATCGAAGATCAGTTTAATCATACACCAAACTTTAAACATACCAAAAATTTCAGAGCTATTGATTTTTAATCAAAAGATTTTCGTTTCATAAGTAGCACTTGCAAGATATTTGGTCTTCAACCTTTTCACTGTTATGTGAATAACATAGCATGGTCCATTAACTTTCTTTGTCATCATTATACTTTTCTTTCCAACTTTTTGCACTAATCCAATTTTCTGAAATCCCTTTACCCCCTGATTTTATCGTTTTTATGTTCTATAGAAATTTCCAGTTTGTTTCGTTTAAAAGCAAAGAAATAAAATTTTATCCTCACATTTAATATATATATATTCAGAAAATGATTAGAAACTAAAACTATCTTTTTAATGTTCTTGCAGTAAGTTATAAAAACCGAAATTATTATTATTGTATGAATTATAATGTAAAAGGTATGGTATGATATTAGGATTAAGACCTATTGACTGGTGCTAGGGTCCTAAAGAATATAAAACGATAAAACAATTATTTATGAATTTTTATGAACACTTTTTCAGCTTTGTTTGATTTATATTGTTTACGAATATTTTATTTAACAATCATAGTTAGAGTCTTGCATTGAATTAATCAAATTTTAGTCGAATCGAGATTGTTTTAAAAATTTTTTTGGCACTGGTCTTCTTTCGGTAAATGTGATTTTTTCTTAAAAAGTTTAGAATAATTTTCAAATGGAAAAAATTATATATTTGAATAAGTATACAGGCACCAGTTTTATAAAATAAAAAATAAGGACATAATGTAAATAGTATCAGGAAAAAAAAAAAAAAAAAAAAAAGACACTTAGGGCATTTTTCGGCTTTTTTTGCATATTGTTTTTTATTTAAAGACTGTGATAACAATTAGTTTTAGGTATCTCAATTATTTTTTATTTACGTGACTTTACTTTTTGTATGAAGTAAAATACATTAATGTGCTACAAAAAAAAAAAAAAAAAACTTTAAATTTTATTGGAAACTGAAAACTAACTATCTCTGAAAAAAAGCAAAAAAAAAAAAAAAAAAAAAAAAAAAAAAAAGTCCTATTTCAACTGGCATATTTTAGTCGCAGTGCCTCAATCAAATAATTTTATTTAAACTGAGTCTTAATTGGTAAATTGTATTTTATTCACACCCTTGTGTGATAATGTTATAAATGCCTAGAGTTGCTAGTCTCACTTTCAGATATTTGGAGGCCTTCGCTGGAGTTTTGTGCAAGTCAACAATCTTCACAATTTTTGAAAGAAAATTGGACAGATGTTTCTTTTTTCTTTTAATTACTCTTGTTTCTCTAGCGCTTTTTTTTTTACTTCTTGTTTGGCAGTCTCCACTTTTCTCTTTCTCTTTCTATTCTTTTTCGTAATTCCTTTCTTGTTGACCCCTTTTCTTTTTTCCCTCTCTAATTTTTACACCTCTTCTGCAGTGATAACAATTTGAATGTTCCTACTAAAGTTATTTTTCTTTCTTTGGGGAAATCCTGCCTCACTTAATCACGCTAGAAGGTTCTGGAAATGAATTATCAGATTCTTTGATTCAACATTTTGAATACTGCGAAAATTGACAATTTAGTAGCAAATCGTGAGTGATGTTTTCGAGATTCCGTAAGCAGACAACCAGGTACAGCTCAGAATCCTTTTCCTTCATTGGTTTTACTCTCATCATGTAAGTATGTAATGAGAATGGTGCAAACACTTACCACAACCATTTTAGACCCTTGAGGGTGCATTTGGTCCTGATAGAAATTGTAGCAACATAGTCTAGACATAGAGAAAGAAACCCCTAATAGCACTGCTCGGCATGAAAATTGCCTCTGACACCATTTCAGCATATTATTATGTAAAATGACCTCCTGAATCCGAATATGACGCTCACTTTGCCTATCCCCCACCGCCTTTAGGAATGGCCCCCTATTTTTATCATTTTTCGGTGATTTTATGACTATAAATTTGACTTTTAGGAGGGGAGGGGGGAGTATTATTTTAACCGTTAAATATCTTCTGAGAGGCTACAGAGTTGGAAAGTTATAAAATATGGACATTTGCGACAAGGGAAAAATGCTGGGGGGGATTTGCCACTGCAATTATGCATTACATATCTTATATTTTTTTAATATGTTATTGTTGCTATTTTTTAAACTTTATATATTTTTGTTTTTAGGTGTTAAATTAATAATTTTTCATTCTTCAAATCAAATTCATGGTCATAAAATTATCGAACAGGGAAAGAAATTGAGGGAGGGGGTGGTGTTTCTATAAAATGGTGGGTGACTGGACAAAATGGGAGTCATATTCGGATTCAGGAGGTCATTTTATAAAAATAAGGAAGAAGATATAACAATAATAATAAGCAATAATAATCAGACTTCGAATTTTTTTTTTGCAGAACAGTGTAGTCTCTCTATATATGGAAGCTAAGTTTATCAGAAACCTATAGAGGAACACTGGGCCCCAGTGTTTGAGTTAGTTTACCTTACCTGCTTTGTACGTGAATGCCATTCATAATATAAATGGGATCCAGTTGGAACACACACTACAGGATGCTTTAGTAGAAAGAAAATTAGGGACAAATCTGCCAGCCTTATTTTAGAAGAGTGCAATGAATCTCTTCATTTCATTATGCATAGTAAAAGTTAGTTGATGGCAGCGTTGGCTCCCCCCCTTCGGCGAATAAAATATCTACGGAAATGTCTTCGTTGTCGTTGTTTATAGGCAGACAGCTCAAGGGGTTTCTCAGCCACATCGAAAGGGCCTTTACCTTTCAGGTCCTCAGAGAACCCAGAGGCAGAACGACTGTTCGAAGGAATCTTGTACCATTCGCTGACACCCAACCATCGAAAGCTCGATGCACCCAACCGATGATATTCACTCCTGCAGAATATGCAAACCAAAATCCGTGACACACAGGATCCAAGGAAATGAAAGACGCTGTTAGTGATTTTTTCTGTTAGGTCTGAGAAAAGACCACGCTTGGTGTATAAACGCAACTGCGCTTATATGGATCAGTGAGAGCAGTTCCATCGGGTATGCATGCTGGCACCTCATAATTGTATTCAGTTCGTGAACACTCTGTTGGTCACTTTAGTAAAAATACTCATACAGTTGGCAAAAAAAGTATTAGAACAATGAGAAATTTGTAGTTTTCAAGTAATAAAATCAAGTAAATTGCGTAATAAGTTTAAAATTGAGAACATTTTCTTAGAAAATTATAACTAAATAAAAAATAAAATTTAAAAATAATTACAAGATTTTTAAAATAAAAATAACAAAATTTGCATCGCAAAAAATGTATTATAACAGAAGCGGAAACATGCAAATTACAGTGCTGGTGACGTTATTAAACTTTCAAGGTTACGGTCACCCGTGTCAATGTCAAGGGCGTTTGTCTCATTCACTGCCAATTTGTGGAAATTCAGTTTAGGTGGACTTTTCCTGTCATGGCACCTAAAACAAAAGAGATTTCACTTGCGAAGAGAGAACAAATCGTTCACCTGCACCATAGTGGCAAAACATTTCGCGAAATTTCCAGTAAGTTGAATGTTTCACTTTGCGCAATTCACAACATTCTGAAAAAGAAAAAAGAAACTGGAGCTGTGAATAATAGGCCAAGATCAGGGAGACCAAGCAAGCTGACTGTCAGAGAAAAACAAGTGGTTAAAGATGCCCTACAATCTCCAACAGGAAGTGTAAGGATGTTGGCCGCAAATATTGAATCAATATCAGGAAAGGTTGTAACACCTCAAACAGTTAGAAATGTATTGCATAATGCTGGTATAAAAGGAAGACGACCAAGGAAAAAACCCTTTATTTCAGAAATCAACAGGAAAAAACGCCTAGAGATTGCCAAAAATTATAAAAATAAATCTTTAGACTTCTGGAAAAATGTAATTTTCTCCGACGAGAGTAAATTTGAAATTTTCAAACCTAAACACGTGCTCACAGTTTGGAGAAGAAAGGGAACTGCTTTCCAGGCTCAAAATGTACAGAAAACTATAAAGCATGGAGGAGGGAATGTCATGGTCTGGGTCTGTATGGCTTACAATGGAGTTGGAAATCTCCAGTTCATTGATGATAAAATGACAGCTTTGTCATATATCGATGTGTTACGGGATAACTTGAAAGATAGTGCAAAGATATTAGGGTTAGAGAAGACATTCATTTTTCAACAAGATCAAGACCCCAAACATACTGCCAACAAAACCAAAGAATGGCTATTATATAATGCTCCCCGAAGATTGGTAACTCCTCCACAGTCCCCAGACCTGAATCCTATAGAACATTTGTGGCATCTATTGGATGAAAAAGTAAGAAAATGCCCAATAACAAGTAAAGCAAGTTTAAAGCAAGCTTTGCAAGATGTCTGGACCAACATGTCATCAAACATCACCAAAGATTTGGTGGAATCTATGCCAAGACGTCTAAATGCAGTAATTTTAGCTAAAGGACTACATACCAAGTATTAGTATCATGTTTGAATTTTTAGTTATTTTATTTTATGTATGATTCAACATTGAAGTCCGATGTTCTAATACTTTTTTTGCAATGCATTTTTTTTTCTTTTAATTTTTTAAATCCTATTGCTTCTAAATATTTGTTTCTTACTCCATGTAGTAATTATGTAAAAGTGTTACATAATATAAATACTATGAGGCAAATGTTTCATTTTATTACCTTGAAAACTTTAAATTTCCTACTGTTCTAATACTTTTTTGGCCAACTGTATTTCGTAAGATATTTAACATTTTCTCAATCTTATTGCACCATGCTATGTCTAATGTAGTATGCCAAGTTTTCTAAAATGGCTTTTACTGGGTCTTATAATCTCAATGTTATAATAAAAGATGCGGCATTTTTTTTTTTTTTTTTTTTTTTTGCAAATTTTTTAAAGAAACCGTTACATTTCTATGAATATATGTGGTAGTCTCATAAAATTTTATACAGATAATTAGAACAAACCTCACAATCACATGCTACAAAAAAAAAAAAAAAAAAAAAAAAAAAAACATTTCAAGTATTACTTTTTAGAGGGTGATCCAAAACATTTTGCCTTTAGTTTGGTTTTTTACTGGCCCTCTTTCCTTTTCTGGACAAAACGTTTATTGAAATATATGAGGTATAACATCTTCTTTACACGCCTAAAGTTTCAAGACAATTCCTCAAGAATTTTTCTAGTTTTTTTACAAAACGTCTAAATTTGAAAATGTCCAAATACTTTTTGGTAGATAGTGTGTAACACTTATATGTATTTTTACATTAATATATATATATATATTTTGGCTTCTTTTTCAGTATATTGTATCAATTTACTATATGTTCTATTTTACTATTTATTTCATCCCATATTTAGAAAAATTATTACATTTACGAAATTATTATTATTATTTTCCTATTTTAAAAAATTGCAGTACATTTAGTAGAAATTTATAGCAAAAAAATATCGAATTTTATTTCAAAAGTAAAAAAATAATAATAGCCTACTTTTGGTATTTATTTTCAATTGATATATTACTTCACTCCATATCAGTAAATCATAATTTAGAGGCAAAATAAACAGTTTAAAACTGGAAAACATACGGCGCTACTTATTGCTCCGAGAAAATTTGATTTACGATAGGTTATATGAAGGAGGCAGGTTGCATTTATGGTATTAGAAGGTAAGGTTGAAACAGTTCTTTAGAAGTGATATTTTAAAAATGCTTTGTAAATAATAAATTTTTCAGTATTATTTTCTTAGTTCGTATTTACTTTGAGGGAAAATTATTAGTGGCATATTAACTTAACTTGTATTATAAATATTTTAGCCCTACCTAATATTTTATCACTCTTTTTTGATATTTTTATCATGTACTATAAATACAATGGTTTGTTATTTAATATATGATTCGTTATATAATATTTGATTTAGCAATCAAAATTGAGAGCCTGCCACATAATTTTATGCGTTGTTAAAGTAGATTTTATTTCAATCACTGTTGTTAAAATGATTTTTTTTTTTTAATTATTAATAAGTGAAGCATATTATACCGATTATTATTTATGTACATCCCAAACATGGCTGGTCAAAAATTCATAAAAATCAATCGATATAATCAAATGCCATTTGAGAGAAAAATATTCAAATTAATATGTATATATATATATATATATATATATAATATATATTTTTTCGTTAAATCCTATCGTTCTGACCTGAGGTCCAGGTGGACCCCACACGCTTTTTAACTTGCTGAAAATAATAATGAATGTCGTATTTTCAGAGGTCATATAAAGTAACTTCTCACCTTAAGATGTTGGGGGGGGTCCATGTTATTCTATGGGTAGAATTGTTTATAGAATTAAACATTCCCTAACTGCGATTTTTGAATTCCGTGTTCACATTCTGAAAATACACAACCGTTGAATTAGTACCCGTTTTCCGAAAAATTATTTTTTTTAATTTTTAAATTTGAATCGTAAGTTAAAATAATGCAAATTTTTACTAAATGCATTTTTTTTTTCAATTTTTAATTGAAAAATGAAATATTAAAATAAAAATAAAAATAAATAAATAAATAAATAAATAAATAATAATAATAATAAAAAAAATCAATTTTTAGAAAACGGGTACTCATTTAACGGTTGCGAATTTTTTGAATGTGAAAACAGAATTAAAAATATCAGTTAAGTAATGAGTAATTCTATAAACAAATTTCACCATAGACTTACATGGAATTTTGTGACTACAGACGGGGAAAACGTAAGCGGGAGTGAGCAGCCGTAAGTCTCATCTTAGGACGTACAGTCAGCCAAAAAAAAAGGCGCCCCCCCCCCCCCCCCCCACACACACACACACCTAATTTCGCCGTAAATTATCGTAGAAACATGCAAAAGATCCTGAAATTTCATTTAAAAGACTTTAATCGTCTAAATTTAAAAATTCAAAATAAAATTAATTAATCTAAATGTTTTTAAAGTTGAAACGGGAAGATTTCAAAATATATGAAAATTGGCATTTGTGTTTTGAACATTTTGGTGCGGCAGATATTAAAAACAATATTTTAATGATGAGCTAAACCTGAGCTTAAGAGAGGGCGGATCCAGCTATTTAGCACAAGTGATATCACCTGACTAAAACCAGAATAAACAACATTTTAATTTATTCCGGGGTATTTTTAGCCCACTGTTATTCCTTTTTTTTTTTTTTTTTTTTTTAAGAGAAATTTATCTTACTTTAACATAGATTTTTACTTTTTTCCGCTATCCACATGTGACCTTCAGCATTAGCATTTAAATGAGGAGTCATCATCTTCTTCCAAAGCAAATTTTAAACAAACTTAAAATCATATATATTTGTGAAAATCCAAACAGATTTTTCCTACTAAGAAAGCCATTCCACACTGAAATACATGCGTAATCGGTCACTTATACGCCAGTTCACACCACAATATATTGGTAGGTAGGTAGGTTGGGTTTAATGTCGCACTAGTACTGCGCTATGGGTAACTGGCGACGGTCTGGAACGCACCCCTACGATGGTCCGGAGACACGCCATCATAATTTTTATCGTTCGATTATATATTACGATGGCTTCCCTGCTTCTGTTCCCATAGTTTATAGTTCAGATTTTTTATTTATTTATTTATTTATTTATTTTTATTTTATTTATTTTATTTTATTATTATTATTTTCTTTCTTTCTCCCCCCCCCCCTTTTTTTTAAAAATTGAAATAGAGTAATGTAACATTTTGACCTTTTCAACTGAAGATTTAGATTAAGGGTAGTCAGCCTTTCTACACCCACCGTCCACTTCGGTATCTGCGTTAAGAGTAGAATTTTAGAACATCCCATTAAGTAGTAGGATTTATTATTTTGCATATTAATTTGTTACACATTATAAAATATAAAAGCAAAAGAATATCGTGGAGATTTATGTAAAAGTTTTTAATAATGTCATGAAAAAAAAATAGTTAATTAAAAAAAAATAAATAAATAAAAATAAAAAAATCTGTTTTAATATTTTTAAAAAGTCAATTAAATTAAAGAAAATTAAAGTACTGCAGTATCAGAACAAACTCCCATTGTCACTGTGAAACGGCCGTGGGAACCAGGTTGAGTGCCACCGTTTCAGATAATTATATGGCAGCTTGAGTTAAAATAATTTTGAATTTTCAAACAAATTTAAAACCATTTACCTTTTTTTTTTTTTTTTTTTTTTTTTTCTTTTGATAGATATTTTAGTATCTATTCAAGCTATTTAATTTTTTCGTATGAAGTGAACTATTTGATGTTTAATCAATAGAAACCAATAAAAATCTTTTAATTCATAAACTAACTCAGAGAGTTAGTCATTTTTTATTTTATAATTAACATTTCTTAAAATTTTTCCCGGTGTGAAACTTAAAAAAATAATATATACTGGGTGGTAGATCATGATTTATATTTTCTAAATGTATAGACGGACCCCTAATACATTTTTACGTGTAACTCTATTTAGAATTGATTTAAAGTATATAAATAGGTATGTTTTTCGAACCGCCTTGATCTCAGAAATCTGATTATGAAGTCAAAAATAGGGGTTGCCCTTAAAGAAAATGAAGTTAATGCCAGTTTTAATATGTAGACGAACCCCTAGGCAAAATGTAACTATACCGTTATAAACTAGACGTTATTACAAATCGATCGGTACCAGTCAAATGTTTCTACGATAATTTACGACGAAATTAGGTGTGTGTGGGGGGCATTTTTTTTTTTGGCTGACTGTACAAATGATTCTCTGTAGATTTTTAATTTATATATTTTCGAATAGCATTTAGGGATTACTTATGTTAAATTCGGGTAATTCTGCGGTAAACAACATTTATTTGCATTCAGGACTTGACTATGGTTGGTTTTTGATGAAAAGAAGAGTATTATGTTCATAGTGTTATTAATATAAGAAATAGTGGGAGTGAACATGCTAGCATCTAAACGCTTTGCTCGAATGAGCTGTAAGTTGGTACGCATGTTGCAAGTCACCGTAGCACGAGCCCTATTGATTTTGATGAATCTAGTACTTATAGTTTTTTTTACAGGGATACAAAGAAAAATTCTTTATCATTATGGCCTATGGGACCAAAATCTTAAAAGTGCGATATCATCTAAACACCTTATTCAATTGAATAAAAATTTATAGACATATTATAGGTCACAGATACTCAATCTGTATAGATTTTGGAGAATCTAGCATTTATAGTTTTTTACAGGGACACAAAGAAAAATTCTTTATCATTATGGCCTATGGGGCCAAATTTTTAAAAGTGTGATAGCGTCTAAACGCCTTATTAATCTGAGCAAAAAAATTTTACACATGTTATAGGTCACAGTTGCACCAACTGTATAGATTTTGGTGAATTTAGCACTTACAGGTTTTTTACAGGGGCGCAAAGAAAAATTCTTTATCATTATGGCCTATGGGAGCAAATTTTTAAAAGTGCGATAGCATCTAAACGCCTTATTCAATTGAGCTGAAAATTTATACGAATATTATAAATCACTGTTGCCCTAACTACAGTAGAACTTGGATAATTCGAAGCTGAAGGGACCAGAAAAAAATTCGAAATATCCAAAAATTCGAATTATATTATATACTATTTTGTCAAAAAAAAAGAGATACATTAAAAAATTAAAACTCTACGGTAAAAGATTTAACACATAAACTTTATATCTAAGAATACTGCTACATTCCCTCCCCCTCCCATTAAATCAATATTTTTACGTAGTTCAACACTTTTTTAAAAATAGTCAGATATTTTTTATTTCCTCTTAAAGTACAATCTTTGTGTCATAGCATATGACTTGATACAAAAATAGAATCTTCTTCAATAGACATGACTTTCTATTAAAAAAAAACCTCGAAGTTCATGTATATGCACCATATCTTCTGATGCACTAGTTAGGGGCTTCTCTTGTATTTCCTTATCCTTCTTTTGAAAGACTGTTAAAATATATTTGCTGAGAAAAATCTCGGGAACAAATTTTACAGTAATATTTTAAAGGTAATCGTACGAAAAATTCGAACTATCCAAAATAGAATTCGAATTATCTACGATTTTTTAACATTATTTTAATACAAAATTCAAGGGACCGAGTAAAATATTCGAATTATCCAGAATTTCGAATTAAACAAGTTCGAATTATTCAAATTTTACTGTATAAGCATTTTGGTGAATCTAGTATTTATAGCTTTTTACAGGGACACAACGAAAAATTCTTTATCATTATGATCTATGGGCTCAAAGTTCAGTAGCGTTAAATAAAACATCGTGTAATATATGGAGAAAAATACTCAATCACTCTATTATGGTTTTCTCTCTTTTGTTTGTTTAACAACTTCTCTTTCTTTACTTTATCTATAAAACTGTTAATTACTTAATGTTCGGAAAGTCGAGTTTAGTCACTCCAGATTTTTTTTTCTTCTTTAATTGCTATTTCTCATTCTTCTATAAATTTCGGCTTTTTTACTTTCTCTAGTTTATGTGTCTTTCCTTCCAGAATTTTCTTTATGCTTTTTAATTGTTTATCAAGCAGTAGCATATCCTAAAACCTGTGCAAATGCAATTTTCAATCCTTCATAAGCCCAAAACTCAAAGATTAATTTCCAAATTGTAGTAAAGAAAGTATAACCATTTTATTATCGATTCAATTATCTACAACACATTTCTACAGTGCATAAACTTTAATTAACAATTATTTCCGTTAACGATGCCAGTAGACGCTGAAAGTGCATGTCAAAAATAGGAATGATATTTAATTAATTATATTCTCCCCATGTGTTATTGCATTCCAGTTTCTCTTATCATGGAAACAGTCCAACCAAATGTATACGTTTTAATTGAACAATAAATATAGAATAGTTGTGGAAATTCAGTTGAATAGCGGCCTAATTTTATAAATAACACATTTTTAATGCAGTTTTTAATGAATTTTAAAGCTACCAAATGTAACGAAAAATGTAAAAATATATCTTTTTGCTTATATAATAAAGTATATTTCGCAATCATGATGTGACTATTTTAAAGTTATTATTTATTTGTTATTATATTTTTCTTAGCCGTTAAAAGAAAATTTTTAACGACGTTTTTCATTGTATGATTTTTATGAATTATCAATAAAAAAGTACAGTGCAACAATATTTTTTTGACATACATTTATACAGAACCTTCGAATCAAAGTACAATTTTCATAAAATTTTTCATTTTTAGAGATATGTTTTCTTAGCAGTTTCTTGAAATATTTTTGATGATTTAACATTCGCTTGGGTTTATGTCTTTACATTTTTCAGTTTTGCGCATTCTAAAAACTCATGTGGCGAACTTATATTTAATGACAGGTCGCGGATTCTTAATCAAGGTGTTCAGATTGTATATAAAGTGCGAAAATATCGTATGCATGTAGGGCGAAATGTACAGACATTTCTGTGTTCAACAGTTAAGCAAAAAAAAAAAAAAAAAAAAGTGCAACAAAACAAAACAAATGAACAAAATAAATGCATAAATTAATAAATAACAAAAATATTTTAAGATATACTTTATATACATGCCTTTTTCTAGTATTAAGTAGAATTTTGCATTCAATTCTACTACACACATATATGTATGTATGTACAGTTTTTTTCCCACTTTCTTTTATATAAATAAGAAGCAACCGTATTTCACGAGCCCTGATAATAATTATTAAAAGAAGAAGGAGGAGCAGAGGCCACCACGGCTTTAGG
This sequence comes from Salticus scenicus, assembly GCA_963930645.1. Taxonomy (NCBI): domain Eukaryota; kingdom Metazoa; phylum Arthropoda; class Arachnida; order Araneae; family Salticidae; genus Salticus; species Salticus scenicus. Next base: position 162,354,557 of record OZ005653.1, on the reverse strand, counting down.
CATGTGGAATCCAACTAGCAAGTATGACAGGCACCCAACTTTCTCTAAATCCTCTGCAAAACAATATAATAACAAAGAAAGAAGTTAAAAGGAAGATAATAATTACTGCAAATAAAAAATTTAAGCTAGCAAAAATTAAAACTTAACAAGAATCTTTAATACTTAAAAACAAAACATTATGAAAAATAATAAAATTTAAAAGCTGTAAATGCCCGGAATGGGACGTTTCGACGCGGCCGTTTTGGCGCGGCCGTTCCGGCGCGAAACCCATTTCGGCGCGGCTGTTTTGGCGCGGCCGTTTTGGCGCGAGATCCATTTCGGAGAGGCCGTTTCCGCGCAGCCTGTCCTTCACGAAATGGCCTCGGCTTTCGTCTCAGCCTTTTCAGTTAAAATTTATTTAATGATAGATATGATATCTTATTTATTTATTTATTTATTATGCGTGAAGAAAAAACTATTTTAAATTATTTATTAAATATATTAATGATGAATAGAATTTTGCTTAATTTAAAGGAGCCAATGATAAGATTAAAAACTTGTTTTTTATTAAACTTAGTCATCAGATGGCAACACATACGCAGCAATTCTAAAGATTCTAACCAATTTGGTGATGGAGGTTCTTTGGGGAATATAAAATCTTTTTGTAAAAAAAATAGAACCGACTCCAAAAAAAAAACTACTATTCAAACAACTAAAAATGAAAGAAAATTGGCAGAAACTGGAACTGTAAATTGCGTCTAATAGTATGAAATAATTTCCTTCGCCAAACAACCTATAACACTACAATTAATCATAACTTTTGAAGTCGGCGCAAAATTAAATAAAATTTAATTAGTTTTTAAAGGTTTATCTTTAGATCGGTAGCAACAAATGCTGTTGTCTCGAATGATCCCTTTTCATGTTTCCTTTATTATTTTATCACTGTATACAATTAGCCCATTAGTAGCATCTACACAAAACAGTGAACATTCTTCACAATGTGGTATTTATGTTTCTACGAAGTTAGCGTTTCCTTTGCAAATTTGGTATAACTTTGATAACTATCATCCTTGATGGCTTTTGGATTTGGCGATCAAAACGTAAGGCAAAAATATACACGCAAGATGAATATTTTCATAATATATATTGTACGATGTGTTGTTTCATATTCTTGATTACTCTCTTGATATACCTTATCAAAATAATCATGATATCCCAAAGAAATTAAATATGTTTGCCAGATAATTTTGCGATTTTTCTTTCACCAGATACCAGCATCTTCGCCAAATTTTGCTGCTTACGAAATCTTATTTGTTTTCTTGAATCAAAGTAGTTTTCGGCTCCTTTTTGCAGGTAACAATGTAAGATATGTATTTTGAACAGGATTTGATTTTTGTATTGAATAAAGGTATTAATTTTTATTTAATTTTGCGCCGACTTCAAAAGTTATGATTAATTGTAGTGTTATAGGTTGTTTGGCGAAGGAAATTATTTCATACTATTAGACGCAATTTACAGTTCCAGTTTCTGCCAATTTTCTTTCATTTTTAGTTGTTTGAATAGTAGTTTTTTTTTTGGAGTCGGTTCTATTTTTTTTACAAAAAGATTTTATTTATCTCTTTTCAGTAAAAACTTATTTATGTAGCAGAGCATCAGAAGACGTTCGACTGAAGTTTCACAAATCACAACTTCCAAGAAAAGTGACATTACTCAAAAAATGGTCTATTTCACTGAAAAATACATGAAATGCACCCAATGTGAACAAAAAAGATACATCTCCATCTAGAAAGTTATCCACTCGAGAGACAGTTGTGCCAGTTTTATTCTAGTCCAGTTATTTTTAAGTTGATTTTTATCAAATGCTGCATTTTTACGTTGTGTCACTTTTCTTGCCTTTATCGTATATGAGCAAAAAACTATCTATTGGACGAACATACGTTAAAGTAAAAAGTCATTAGATATGTAAAGAAAAGATACGCTGCATTCGTAACCGAAAATTCTGTTGGGCATATATATTGAACTTTACAGTGAATACGTGTCACCCTCTGTGCTGGAAACAGATGAACAATGATCAAAATATGCATTGCAGCTGACGGACAGAAGTTTCAACATCGATACTTTTTACAAGTATAGCTGCATGCGTTCAGCAGTTAGAGTGAGAACAGACTTTAGTGAGTATCCTGTAATTTATTTATATCTTAATGAAATGATAATGAAACCAATTTCAGGCTAAGATCATTACGACAACAAAAAAAGTATTAAAATTAAATCATCTCTTACGAAGTTATAAGCTAACAAAATTCAACAACAACAACGAGAAACATGGTTTGTATTGAGAACCTCTTCTTTTATGAAATCGGTTTAAAACGTCTAATCGATGTGACCGCTTACAAGAACCATACTCTGAGTTTTACATAGCATAAATGTCACCCGCTACGTTACAACATATGCAATGTCGTTCAAGTGTGCACAAAATAGGAAATTGTGAATAAAAAAATTCACGTTTTAAGAGTTCTGCTTTTAGCATTATTGTCTAATCTATCTCTGCGTACTACATCGATCATGCTCTGCAATTTTATAATTCACCTTTTTCCCCCTGTCTTGAAACGTTTCCGAGATAGGATCGCTAACTCCACTCTTTTCCACCAGGTGGCGCTGTAGGCGGTTGAATAGCGTAGCACATGTCCACTTTACTATACCTACATACCACTTTTATGACTATAGCTGCAGCTCTTCAGCAGTTAAAAGAGTCGGGACTGACTTTTTTGGGCACCCTGTATTTTCTTTTGATCGTAAAGATCTTACAATTGGACCTATTTCAGACCAAGACCTTTACAATAAAGCAAAAAGTATCGAAATCGGATCATCCATTCAGAAGTTATGAGCTAACAAACAAAAACAAAAAACCATACGCTGTGAATTGAGAACCTCCACCTTTTTGAAGTCGGTTAATTAGAGCATCTCTTACGAAGTTATAAGCTTACAAACACCAACAAAAACACATAGCTCGAATTAAGAACACCCTCCTTTCTGAAGTTGGTTGAAAACGACTTTGCGCCAATCGATGTGACTGCTTACAGTAACAGAACTTTGAACCACCGAGTATGCGTGTCATCCGCTACGCTGCAAAGTGTGCTACCAAGTGTGCACAGTGTAGGAAATTGCCAACAAACAACTGCACGTTTAAAGCATCCTATTTTTAGCAATAATGTCTAAAAACTGTCTTTTCGTAATAAATCGATGATGCTCTATAACTTCGTAATTAGCTTTTCTCCCATCTTGAACCGTTTTTGAGATAGGAGCGCTAATTCCGCTGTTTTTCACCAGATGGCGCTTTATTTTGTTTAGATAGTAAATATGTTATAATGGGACTTACTTCAGACCAAGATCTCTACAACATAACAAAAAGTATCAAGTAACCGTATTTTGAACTATGTAGCGTATGTCTCACCAGCTACGCTACAACGTGAGCAATATAGCTCAAGTGTGTATAGTGTAAGAAATTGCGAACGAAAAAATGTACGTTTTTAGCCTTGTATTTTTAGCATCAATATCAAACTTACCTTTTCGTACCAAATCGATGATGCTCTGCAATTTTATAATTCACTTTTTCCCCCTGTCTTGAACCGTTTCCGAGATAGGAACGTTAGCATGAATGTCTAAACTATCTTTTTGTACTAAATCGGTGATACTCTTCAGCTTTGTAATTCATTTTTTCTTTAAAACCGTTTTCGAGATAGGAACACTAACTCCGCTATTTTCCACCAGGTGGAGCTGTAAGCGGTTTAACCTTGTACTGCATGGCCACTTTGCTATACTTACATACCATTTTTATCACTATAGTTGCAGCCGTTTAGCAGTTAAAAGAGTTGGGACTGATTTTTTGGGGCACCCTGTATTTTCTTTAGATCGTAAAGATATTACAATGGGACCTATTGTAGATCAAGACCTTTTCAACAAAACAAAAAGTATCAAAATCGGAGCATCCGTTTACAAGTTATGAGCTAACAAACATAAAAAAAACATACGGTTTGAATTGAGAACCTTCCTTCTTTTTTGAAGTCGGTTAAAAATAAACAATGTAATTTCTGATTTTTTTTTTTTTTTTTTTTTTTTTAATGCTTGAACCAAAAAATATTTTTAATTTTTTATTAATGACATTAATGATGAATAGGATTTTTCGTAATTTAAAGAAGTCAGTGGTAATCTGAGAAAAGAACTCGATTTTTGTAGTTAAAACTTATTAAACCTATTGCCGTGCGGTTCTTTGGGTAATAAAATAAACAATGTAATTTCTGACTTAATATATATATATATATATATATATATATATATATATATATATATATATATGTATATAATGCGTAAACAAAAAATTATTTTAAATTATTTGCTAAAGATATTAATGATGAATAGAATTTTGCGTGATTTAAAAGAGCCAATGATAAGGTGAGAAACTAGATTTTTACAATTAAAAAGTATTAAAATTAGTCATTTGTGTATGTAGGAGCCTCGTCTCCCCCCCCCCTCAAGTCCCCCCTTGAGGGGAGTAAATTTTCATGATAGGTATCTTTCAAAAGAGCTCGCCAATACCTTTAAAACGAATGGTTGAACCATCGATCTGCGATAATTGAAAACGAAGTTATCGATTTTTTTTACTTTTAACGAAAAAAAAAAAAAAAAACTTAGAATTTTTTTTTTTTTTTTTTTTTTTAATATATATATATATATATATATATATAATAAAGATTATATATATATATATATATATATATATATATATATAGAGAGAGAGAGAGAGAGAGAATAAAGTGGACTTTTTTTGGATATTTGGTGTTATACTACTTGTGGAAATCGTCTTCATTTTCATAAAAGATAATTTTTTTAAAATAATAATTTTAATAAATTATTTTTTAAAAACAGAAATATTTTTTAATAACCGAATTAAATTCTATATAAATGTAGGTGCATTAATGAAACGAGGGGTTGAGGGGGCGGTACCCCCCCCCCCCTGACACAGAACTAATTATCATATAAAAGTCTCCCTTGGAATTGTTTAACATAGGTTTACATAACATCGTTTTCTTACCTCTTAATATCCAACCTGTATTTATAGTATTAAATTTTAGGGTAAGAGAAAGTCGAGTGAGTGACACACCAGATTATTATTATTTTTTTTTAATGCTTAAATCAAGAAATATTTTTAATATTGTTGAAAAAAAAAATCTCAATTTAACAGTTAATTTATTTCTTGGTGAGAAAAATATTTATCTAATTTTATCAACGAAAGAAAAGTTGACCTTGTTTTTAGTGAGGTTGCTTAAATATGATTCCTGAAGAAGAAAGCACCTATATTTTCTTTTGAAAAAGCTGTCGAGGTTTTCTTGATTTATGTTATTACCAAACTAAATACTTTTTATTGAAGACATATTTTTGGGTTTCATTACTTAGTATGGAACAATATCTATTGCAAGTATTTTAAAAACATTAGTTCATTAATCCTTTAGCTGTGTAGTATTTTATCTGTTTAATAACTGATAAAAACAATAGTAGGTGAAGGTAGGAATTAAAAAATGATTAAATTTAATAAAATAATAATAATAAAATAATATAAACTAAGTAATATAATAGTAAATTAAATATATATATATATGTATATATTTTATATATTCAGTAATCTTATTTTCCCATTTTTCATTTTTTTTTTTTTTTTTTAAGATTGTCACATTAGCCTTTTATTTCAACTATTGAGTGACAGAAAAAAAATATTTGTAACTGATAAAGGGTTAAACTGATCATGTAATTTAAAACAGATTTCATGTCGTCAACATTGCTTTATTTATTTATTTATTTTTATTTTCAAAATATTGTTGTTAGAAATGGATGAAAGAATGGAAATTTCATAGTAAATAATATTGGGAAAATGAGAACTAAAAATTTTAAAATATGTCCCAAAGGTTTTTGGGGTAAATTAAAAAACAAAAATAAATAAAAATATAGGAATTCTATTTTTTCTGAAGGTGGTAAAAACCATGGGAAAGACATGTTTTGTCCAAGATAGTAAAAACCGGCAAAAACCATTGCACGGTAAATACACACCTGCTTTAATTATTATTATTTTTTTTAATAACTTACTTAAAGCTCGCATTGCTCTAAATTTTTGAAACTTATTACAAATAGTAGAATAGTTCCATACAACTTATTAATTTTTAATACCATTCCCCCCCCCCCTCAGCTTACTATTTACTTTATTTATTGTAACTTAGTAACTCCCCACAGTTAAAATGTAGACTTAGGTTCATTAATCACTAAAACAGTAAAAATCAACTGTATAAAAAGAAAAATGAGCAATTTACGTTTAGAAGTGCCAGATGAAAATATCCTGTACTTTTAAATCTCCACCAGTTATTAAAATAAATAAATAAATAAATAAATAAAAAATTGATAAAAATAAAAGAAAACTTTCTATAAAGTTTTCATTATCTTAAAGTTATCACTGCTATTCTTCTTCTTCTTCTTCTTCTTCTTTTTTTTTTTTTTTTTTTTTGTTGTTGTTGTTACACAAAATTTAATTATTAAAGACTTCTGTTTATTTTTATTTACAGTTTGCGTATTAAAATTTCCTATATAATAAAGCTTGCTGAGATAAAATAAAAGTTAACTTTAGCAAGAAACAGGATAAAGAAAAGGTATGCATTCTTAACCAATTCTTAAACTGCCTTCATTTAAACAAAGTCAATAATGATTAACTCGCGGGTTTATTTTAATCCATATAATAATAAACAGTTATAAAATTCTTGAATATTCCCGACTATTTATTATGTTTTCAGAAAAAAAAAAAAAAAAATTCTTACACTCAAAAAGTTTGGAATGTAAACATCTCGCGCCAAAACGGCCGCGCCAAAAAGTAACAAACCGGTAAATGCCACACTTGACCGCCATTTTGAGCATCTACTATTTTGAATTTTTTCTTGACTCAAAAAAATTAGACAGTGGAAATAAGGTTTGGATTATTTATTTTCCTTTTCACTGATGACACATGAGAGTATAACATGGAGAACTCAAATTAAGATATTGTGTAACTCAGAATGGAATGTAATCCTAGGTCCTGTTTTACATATTGTTTATTTTGATTTTCATTTAATCACATCTATTTTATCTAAATCGTTCTTAATACTCTGTAAATTAATAATGTAGAATAGCTTATTTTAATTTTCTCAATTATTATCCACCATCGGTATAACTAGGAAAGATTCCATGTTTTCCCATTTCAATTTTTCTTTTACGATAATATATCTAATTGGGACAAATCAATGATAATTACATTATTATTATTATTAATATTATTATTATTATTATAAAAACTCTTATGATAATCCCACTTCTCAGTTAATTGCAAGTGCCTTCGAATTTATGCAAAGGAAATCAATTTTAGAAATAATAAAAAAAAACTTTATTGTTTCCTAAATCAGAAACATTGTAATACGGCAATATTCAATGGATGCTGCAAAACTAATATAAGAGAAACACTTTAACGCATCTCACCGAGACATAAAAACATTTATTTGATCTGCCATTTTAAAAGTTGCTCCATAAATATTTTCTTTTCTGTACTTTTTGTGATTGTTTTTTCTCAGAGAAAAAAGATTTTTTTTCCTTGTGTCGAAAGAAATTGAATTTTCTCCCCTCTGATTTTAAAAGTTTTTAGCTCAAAAAATTTTTGCATGTTTTATGTTGCTCTTCGGTGAGCAGTGTACTTTTTGAATAAAATAACCAAGATAAAAATATATATTTCATAGTCCTATGCCCCATGCATTAGATGCTTAGGATTTCAAGTTATATTAATTCTGTAAAGAACTAAAAAATATACATATTCCTTCTCATATTTGCATTGATAATGAAATCTTTTTAATTCAAAATTATATTATGTTTGCGTATTTACATATATCATATAGAATGCAGGAAATAATGAAATCCATTTTTTATTACTTTCTCTTAGCCATACAAGATAAAGAGAATATTTTTTTGGGCCTAATTTTTGAAATTGAGTTTTTCTATATTTATACGTTTTACAATCTCTTGAATCCGAAAACAGGTTTTTAGCGATAAGCTTGTGCGTGATTCCGTTATTAGCTTAATGCGAAACAAATATTATCAGCCAGTCAAAACTCGGTAATTTAAATCTACATAATTTGGGGATGTTACTGGAAAAATTTTATTGAGATCGTATGAATAGTTCGCCTACAGGAACATTCAGAACTATTCAAATAAATTATCGCTATAGGCAACATTTCTCGAAGGTGCAGTTTAACATCTTTAATATGCAATAGACAAAATGAATTGAAATTTTGTATGCATAAAAGCATGTTTTATAAAGAATATGGTATGAAAAATACATATCATTTGCTTAAATGTTCAAGCAAAAGAATTTGGATATAAATGTTCTATTTTTGGGAATGGTACGAAGTGTATTACGAGTTGCTTTACGAATTTCTTTCTTTCTTTCTTTTTGATTTGTTAAATTTAAGTGCACTGTTTGGTGGTATACAATTTATAGACAATACAGGGTGTCCCAGAAGCCTCTCCTGAATAAGACAAAGATATAAAACAGGAAACATGGCTGGTAGACAAATAATTTTTTTTTGCTAAATTCAGGTATAATCGTTAAGTTTTTATTACGCAATTAGTAAATTTCAACTTATGAATCCTCGGTTTTGCGGAACACATTTATTCGATAATCCAATTCAGATCATATGTTGGATGCACGGATATCAGTTATCCTACACTCCAGCGTCGCGATAACATCCAATTTCGAATTGTACATTTTATCTCTTACATAACCCAGATAAGAAAATCAAGTTTTTAGCAGATGGTCTGTGTGTTTGTCTGTTACTGGCGTATCTTAAAATTGAATAATTACAGGATATTCAAATTTGGTTTTTTTGACGATGCCACGTGATAACTTTTACGATGATTGCAAGTAGTGTGATGTGAGTAAACAATCTCTAAATAATTTGAATTAATTTTTAAAGTATAGCAGAAGCTTTAAATGTTCTATGAATCTAGGTGTATTCGTAATATGTATTGTGCGAAATATTATATTATCTCTTAATAAAAGTTGCTAAAATAACCATGATTTTCGAAAGGAATTAAATATGTTCGCCAGATAATTTGGCGATATCTTTTTTTCCGCCTAGGATGACAGATATGAAATCTATTCCGCTGCAACATATTAGTATCTTATATCAGATTCTTTATTTAGACATTTTTGAAAACAAATTTGACTTCAAAGTATGATAGAATAGTTATAATTTTCCTTTTAATTAGTATATTAGTTGGATATTTATTGTGTAAATATCCTCCTTTGCTTTGGAATGAAATTTTTATGTTCAGTCGAATATAGAAGTTTGCCATTTTTTTTCTAGAGTTTTGAAATTTAAAATTCAAATTTCATCAAATTTTCAGCAAAAACAACTTAATCTAACGCATGCACACGATAACTAATACATATATATGCCTAAATATGGGGATTAAAATCGGGAAATAATTTTCCTCGATTTTTAATATTTTTTATAAAAAGTCCAATGGGCGATTAACATAGGAATTTTTTTTCTTGCATCCACGGACGAGGTTATTATTTTCATATTTTAATTAATTATAAGAAAACTATTCGAAAATTCGAAAATTGGACTTCGAAGTATTGTGTTGTCATCGGGTTGTGAGCTATTGTGAAAGTTTCAAATGTCTAGCTAATAGGAAAGTTAGTTAAAATTTGATTGCAAGATTTGTACCGGACAAACAAACAAACACACACACAAACAAACAAGAATAGAAGTTAATAAAAAATGGTAAAAATAATTATAAGATAAAAAACTTTTTATAAACCAGGTTTTTAAATTTTCTGTTGAATCATAGCTATAGAACTAACTACATTAGCATTTTATCAATGCATATTGTTACGAAATTGTAAATAATTGTATTTATTTTTGTATAAATTCTTTCAAAGAGGCTTAGTAAGTTGACAAAATGTCAATTTTATGTATTTCCAGTTCTTTTTCGTGTTAAAATAGCTTAATTTTCCCTTTAAAACGCATTAAAAAGCTCTAACAGGCAGGTAATTTATTTGGCGCCAAATTTGGCGACTTTTTGCACTTGGTGACTTTTGGCGAGAAAATCCTTATCGATATTCCATAGATGGGCGTTCTAATATGATTGGTTAAAGAGTTACGGGAAATTTGAATTTTAAAAAAAAGTTGGTTTTAAAATAAAATAATAATCCTTTCAGAACAACATATATTTGCATCATGAACTGCATTAGCATTTTATCAATGTGTAGAAAATCTTTAAAGTGATAATGACATCAATTTTTGCCAGATGCATAATTTAACTTTTTACAATTTTTTAACGCTCACGTTTAATTAAATGCATTTATTTTTATGTCGAAAGAAAATGAATTCGTATTTTTTTTTGGCAACAATTAAATTATAGTTAATATTTTAATGACTATTTTATTGCTATTAGGAGCTTATTATTTTGATATTTTAATTAATTAAAAGAAAATTATTCGAAAATCTGACTTCGAAGTATTGTGTTGTCACCGGGTTCTGAGCTACTGTGAAAGTTTCAAATGTCTAGCTAATAGGGAAGTTAGTTAAAAATAGATTGCAAGATTTGTACCAGACAAACAAACACACAAACAAACAAGAATAGAAGTTAATAAAAACATGGGAATAATAAGTTCAAACTTTTTTTTTTTTTTAATAATAAAAATAAAATTGAGAAAAGTCATGCTAAAGAAGTAGAACAGCTTCATTACAGAACCCTTTTGTGAAATTTCATATATGACACCGAAGTAGCTCGGAAGTTCCTCGCCAAGATATTTACTTACGCAATTGCAATAGCCATTGTAATTCACCACCGAAATGACAATGAAATTTAAAGACACGCAGTGGCTCTTAATTTAAAGCTACACCAAAGAAATTTTAAGAAATGAATAAAGTAACCGATGCTAGTGGATGATTCACAGTTACTGCGTACCTTTATATGGAAGAATGAATTAAAATAAGCCTGTTTCTAAAGAATGTAAGCAGAGTTTTTTTTATAGAAATTTAGCTTATCAATTGAGTTATAAGCTAAGGTACACTTAAACCGTTGTTGCACTTACTGCACTTCATCCTATCCCTTTTTTAATAGTCACAAATGATTTTTTTTAAATATATTTATTTATAATATATATATATATATATATATATATATATATATATTTGTAATATTAACGTTTAAAGTGTCTTTTGAAAAACTTCTTTAACTACACTAAGTCCCACGTCATCAGTTTTCTGTAAAGCTTACAAATAAAAATGGCACTACCTGGAAGTAATACTTTTTCCTTTAAATATATTTCATCGCTAAAATAACGCAATATTCGAGAATCTATCTAAACCTTAAATGAAACCACGGCAATAAATGGCCTGAAATCTAACAACTCCATGAACAAGATTCCAGGCCATTTGTCACTTAAACGACTCTTTTACTACATGGAAACGCATCTCAGAACCTTGTAAAGGGATTCGCTACTGTTTAAGAAGATTTAGTTTTTTTACATTTTTAATCGAAAATAGTTAACATTATTTGAACCACATTTTTATTAAAAGTTTTTCATTAATCAAAATTTATAAGTAAAAAATACTTTAAAATTGATACATGCATGTGTATATTTATATATGTATGCATGCATTATATTTTATATTAACTTTGGCTATGTCTGTACATACTGTTTATATATATATATATATATATATATCCTATATATACATATATATACGTTAAATTTGTAGATGACTCTTTGAAAAATTTCCGTCATTTTATTTTATTTTATTTTATTTTTCAACCATAATCAGAGTGTTTACTTATTTTCGGTTGACTTTGAAGTAGGGTGGGTTTTCCGTTGCAATAGAGTTATACAATGGGGGAGTTTATTTTAGGATAACATATCTATCACATCATTTTTTCAATTAATTGAAATTAACTATTGATTTGTACTAATAAAAGTAAAAATCTAGTGGCCAAAATTTTCTTATACAAAATTATTTTCCATTGTGAATGCTTACGATTTTTATATCCGAAAACGTTAACCCTAAACGTCGAAAGAACGTCAATTTGGTGATCTATGGACGATGTCTCCCGAAACACGTTTTCCGTTCAGATTTTATTTTTTCTTAAATTTGATTAAAAAAAAAAAAAACAAAAAAAATAGTGATCACTTTGTTTTATATTATTACAGAGGTCTTTCTTCCCGCTCTTCGATTTCATTTTCTCGACGATTTTTTTTCTTTTTTTTTTTGCTATTCCGACTGGTATTAGTTGATTTTTCTTATTTTTGAATTGATTATTCTATGATTACGCGATTCTCCCCCACCCCCATCCTCTGCTAAGCTTCAGAGGTGAAAAATCATCCTATACCAGCCACAGCCGGACAGCGCTCAGCTCTACTCTTTTCGATGCCTTTTGCTTGAATATTTTTCTTGCGCATTTTGATCGGTATCAGTTGTCAGTTTCCTTGTTTTTCACACTTGTGTTTGGGCCTTTTTTCCCTTCTAAGCTAAATCGTGATGCTTCTTTATTAAACTCTTATTTTAAAGGTATAGAAGAGTTCTTTTGAAAAAAAAAATGTATATCTGTATATGTATAAAAATTACGTGTCACAATGTTTGTCCGCGATAAACTCCTAAACTAATAATCCAATTTTAACAAAATTTTGCACACTGTGTGCAGTTTGGTTCAAATTGAGAGATAGGATAGTTCTTATCTCAATTTATAGTCACAATATTCTTTATTGCAAATTATTTGTTAATTACAGCCCTTTGTTATAGTTGCTCCAAAGAATCTGTGAGTTCCATAAGTTTAATTTTTGGTCCCCCCCCCCCCCCCCACAAAAAAAAAAAAAAAAAAAAAAAAAAATAATAATAATAATAAAATACGAGTTCATTTTTTTTCGACATAAAAATAAATACATTTAATCAAACGTAAACGTTAAAAAATTATAAAAAGTTAAATTATGCATCTCACGAAATAGACCGTGGGCCATAGGTTGATATCGTCCAAGTCCGTTTCAATCATCGAGGGGCAATTTCAAATTAATGTTAAAATTAAAAGAATAGTCTATTATCTACGATTTTCCAAATTTATGTGCAAAGTTTACTTCCAGAACATTTGATATTTTCCTTACTTATCTTAAAGAGAATATATTAACAACATTTTCAGATTGCTCCTGAAAAGTTGAAACGAACTTGTTTTTAAATGACTTTTTTAGCTTATGGCCCACGGTCTAAAAATTGACATCATAATCACTTTAAAGGTTTTATACACATTGATAAAGTGCTAATGTAGTTATACACTAGCGACGTGTGACGTCACTGACCGTCTGTGAAGTCAAGAAAAAGATTTCCTATGTTAATCACCCATTGGATTTTTTCTAAAAAAATTATTAAAAATCGAGGAAAATTATTTCCCGATTTTAATCCCCATATTTTTGTATAGATATGTATTAGTTATCATGTGCATACGTTAGATTGAGTTATTTTGCTGTCAAATTGATAAAAATTTATTTTTTAATTTCACAACTCTGTCGTCCTTGGAGTTTTTTTTTTTGTATTTGGCGATCAAAAAGGTAACACTAAAATATACATGCTAGATGTATACTTTCGTAATATGTATTGTACGAAATATTGTTTCATATTATTCATTATTCTCTCAATATAAGTTGTTAAAATAACCATGATTTTTGAAAGGAATTAAATATGTTCGCCAGACAATTTGGCGATATTTTTTTCCGCCAAGGGTGACAGATATGAAATTTATTCCGCTGCAACATGTAAATACCTTATATTAGATACATTATGTATATGCTACAATTTATTTCACGTGACACGTGTGTTAAAAGTTTACTTACGACATAACCCTGCTTTTTTAATTTTTGTTGCATTGTTGTAATCTCTATTACTTCGTTTTCTTTAAGAAATTCGTGATCTATACATATAATAATCTAAATAAAAGCAATCATTCAAATTTTTTAAAACTTATTTAAAAGTCTGCTTTATTTAACATTAAATTTTAAAACTTAATTTAAAACTTATTTAAAAGTCTGAAGGATTTTAAGTCTGTTTATTTGTTTTATTACACTGATCTATATCATCGATGTTCGAAACTTTAAATAATTATTTCTCTTATTTTTCTTTACTTTTTCTTTAATAACTTACCAATTTAACGTTCCTGATTAAATTTGTGATTTATATATGTATTTTACATTAAATTTTGACTCATATTTATTACTGAAAAAAAAAAAACGATTTTAAAATCTTGCAATTTTCTTATCTTAATCCTCAAGGCTTTCCCTCTTGATTAACTTGAATTTACTATTAAAATTTTAACATACTCAAAACCTTCTCATCACTTCGTTAAAATATATTTATCTTTTCCAAATCTTTTCCTATTTAAAATATTACCTATATTTACTTTAAATGCCCAATATTTCATGAGATATCCTATTTTAAAGTTTAAAAATATTTATCAAAGGAACAACTAAAGTATTTCCCCACAACTGGATTTGGCGATTATGGCTAAATCTTAAATTTAAAAATCATAAGCTAAATCATAAATCTAAAATAAAAGCATGCAGGATGCAGGTTGCAATATTTTATTGCAAAGAGTCCAGAACGACATCGTTATCGTTCAAAACGGCGCCCCCCCCCCCCAAAAAAAAAAAAAAAAAAAAAAAAAAAAAAAGAAACTCGCCAAATCTAGTTGTAGGGAAATATACCTTATCAAATTATCAACGTATAACTTAGCCACAGCAACGCGTGGTCGGGTCTGCTAGTTTATATATATGTAGAGAGAGAAAGAAAGAGAGAGAGAGAGAGAGAGAGAGAGAGAGAGAGAAAATTTACTTTACACCTCTGAAGAAATAATTCGAGGTATGGGAAAAAAAAAAAAAAAAAAAAAAAAAAAAGAAGAAGAAGAAGAAGAAAAATTGCAAATATTAGAATTTTTATTTTAATTTTCGATACCTGAAATAACAAAGAGGTATTATTCAGTTTTCTTGGCTTTAAATTGAAAGTGTATATATATACTATATATATATACATATACATATGCACTTTTAAAGTATAAAATGCTGAATTACATTAAATGAAAGCTTTGGGGATATATATATATATCCGCAAAGCTTTCATTTAATGTAATTCAGCATTTTATACTATAGAGAGTAAAAAAAATCTATATATAACTCAGATTTTTAATTTTTTTTTAATTAAAAAAAAGAGAGAGAGAGAGAGAAAGAGAAAGTAAAAAAGAATAAAAAGGAGCAAATAAAAAAAATTAAAAATATATCATGAATTTCGAAAATTTACTGCTGTATCAATAAGTAATTTATATCATTTAGTAACAATGTTTTGACCCCCGTGAAAAGAAAAAGAAAATCGCTCTGTTGCTAAAATGTAAACTACTTTAAATGTAAACTATTTGTGTAAAGTTTACTAACTAATGCGTAAAGTGTATGATGTACTATAAAATGTCTTTGTGTTTAGATATTCCACTTAAAATTTTTCCTTAGTACCCACCAACTTCTTGTTGCCAGATTATTTATTAAATTGGTTCCCAGTGCTACAGGTCTAGCCCATAAAAGCGAGTAAAAAGTCATATAAAAGACATAAATATCCCATTCACGCCATTACTTTCAAAAATAACACTTTAAAAGAACTGATAAAGAGTGTGAAAAAGAAATTAAAAATTCCATTTCACATACTACGTCTCTCTATTTTTACATTCTCTTACCCATATATATATTAAAGAAAGCCTTGCTTTGAGATTGAATATTTGAAACTGAATTTTTAATGTAATTACATGTTTTGAGGTTCCCTGAATCCGAAAAAGAAGAGGTTTTACCGGTTGATCTGTGTGTTTGTTATCAGCATAATTAATAAATAAATACATAAATATTAGCCGGAAGTCCAAATTCAGAATTTTAATTATATGGTAATATTACGATATATTAAAATTATGATGTTACTTGAAACGTTTACTGCGATTGCACAAATGTCCACGTACAAAAGGAATACAGAAGATATACCATACAGAAGACATTTTCTGGGTAGGTTTGCTGTCACCTTCTTGTTCCAAGAAATTAATGCCTTAGCATGTATCAGCGTGTCTCTTCGACTTAATTTTTTTTTGCTAAGTTTTCATCTCCGTTGGACTTTCTTCGATTTTCTAACTATAAGTGATATTGTAAAAGGATTCCCTTGTAAATGGATTTTAAAATAACGAGCTTTTTGCAAATTTATATGTCGGACAAAAGTCAAGATTCAGTAAGTATTATCGAGTTTTAGTGTTTAAAACAAATAGGAGTTATAAGAACTTACAAATTATAAGAAATATAATTTAAAATAACTTAGAAATTTCATTTTTGTAATAAGTATTTAGAAGTTTTAGTTTTCTGATAAAAAACAAGTAATGCAATTTATTGGATTTTAATGCAATTATTTGAGTTTTTTCATTTTTATTATCAAAGACGTGACTAAATGTGATACAATTAAGCAAAAATATGCATATTTAAAAAATAGGGAGTTACACCACTTTTACAATGAACCGTTCATATGCAACTTGATATCGCTGTCATTGAAAACTTTGTTACAGTGGTGTAGCCAGGATTTCATTTCGAAGGCAAAATAGTTTTTCAATAACACAGATACCCCACCGCTTATTAAAATCACATTCGTTCTGAGCCAAGGTGATTTTATTAAGCGGCAGATTTTTATATCCAGCGAAAGATCCTGCACTCAAGAAACATGCATTACTTTTCTAAATTTGGAAAGGAATTTCAAAAGATAATGAATAATGGAATTAATAAACAGTATTAATTAATTTTTCACCGATAAATAATTCATGGGTCCTTCAAAATAAATAAATGAAACACATTCCAAGTTTCGATGCTCTTTGCTTTAAGAAAATCATCATTACCTTTCCCAAAAGTTCGCGCTTTTTAAAATTTTATTTTTAATTTAAAAATTTTCCGTTTAAATATTTTGTTTCTTAGTTATTCCAAAATAAGAACTAGAAATTATCTTTTAATAATTTTAAAAAAGAATCACTTGCGAACCAAATCAAATTTATGACTTATTACCGTAAGAAAATGTTCCTTGAAATTATCACTATGAGACAAGTGATTAGTTTGTAACTATGCTGCAAGTGTAAAATTTTCGACAAAAAGTCATAACAGAAAGATTTCTGTCTTTTCTTTCCTTTTTTATTTGAAAAAAAAAAAAAAAATCGCAGAATAAATAAAAAAAAATTGTTTAGTGTGCATAAATTACATTTTTTTTGCTGCTGAAGAGACTTTTTTGAGTTTATTAACCGGCGGTGCTGATGTTATTAACCGGTAGTTTTAAAAGTAGTTTGTATATATTTGATTACGGTTCTGGCGATTTGATCGGATTAACCGGCTGATTTTATTAATCAGCGAGTTTATTAAGCGGAGGTTACTGCATTGGCAGTACTCTGATAGGGTTAAAAAAAGGTTGAACCTGAAAATACAACGAACTTTGCAAATTAAAATTGAGATTTATTAAATTTATAAAATCAGAAAGAAAATAATAGTTTGGTTTATAACCACACATTTAGATATTTACTTTCCCTTTTTGTGCATAATGAGATATTTATTATACTCGAAAAGCCGCAGTTCGTGAACGAACCGAATTCTGAATGCGGGAAAAATTTCAAAATGAAACTCGAAATGTACAAAACTCGACCTGATGCTGTTTGCGTGCCAATCCATCTGATCCGAGATAGAGAATGAGCGACAGCAAACGAAAGAGATCTACACTTTCAAAATCAATAAGGTAGCATCAGTCTGTGCTTGCATAAAAATGTGATTATTCGTACGGTAGATAATACTTAAAATTCAAAAGCTCAAGCTGTAAAACAAAATGTAACCAACATAGTTGATTCTGTTTAAACATTCTCTTATAAACATTTTTTTTTTAATTCTATTTCTTTAATCTATTTCTTATAAACATTTTATGCAGATGCCACATGTATCACATAAACTCTTAATTTTTACATTTTTTAAAAAATAGCACACGTTCATATTCTTGCATAAAAATCAAAACATTAAATTCATTTAACCATTTCTTTTCTTTTATTTTTTGTTCAGCGTGTGATCTTATACTCGGTGCGTCCACACACAGAGTCCAAGGAAATCTCTTAGCCATTTATATATGGACGGTTCATTGTAAAAGTGGTGTAACTCCATATTTTTTAAATATATATATTTTTTGCTTAATTGTATCACATTTTGTCGCACTTTTCATCATAAAAATGAAAAAAAATCTCCAATGATTGCATTAAAATCCTATAAATGTCATTACTTCTTTTTTTTTTTTTTTCAGAAAACTAAAACTTCTAAATATTTATTATAAAAATGAAGTTTCTAAGTTACTTCAAATTATTTTTAATATAATTTATAAATTCTTATAACTAGGATTTGTATTAACACGTTCACGCAGGCGTGACCCACCGGTGGGTCACAGCTACAGTCGGCAGCAAAAGTATGCGAGCACTAGCAATAATTCCTATCCAAAAAAAGTACACTTAATGCTGCTTTGTTAAATAAATCCTTGTCGAGTCATGTTCTTTGTCAGTCTAAGAACAGGATTCGACAAGGATTTATTGACCAAAAAAGTTTTAAGTGTACTTTTTCGATATCGGAATTATTGGCTAATGCTCGGATACTTTTGAGAAGACTATGTAAACAAAATTCGCCGGCGTGAACGTGTTGCACACTAAAAATCGATGACACTTACTGAATTTTGGCTTTTTTCCCTACGCATAAATTTGCAAAAAGCTCGTTATTTCGAAATCAGTTTACAAGGAGATAATTCACTTTTACAATGAACGACCCACATATAGATAGATAATTAGAAAATATTTCAAAAATATAAAACTACAGATGAAAATTTGCATACAAGTAATATTTGTGCTCAGTTAGAAATAAGTTAATAGCAGACAATACGTAATCTCGCCGACAGTCAAAGTCCATGCTATTCTATGGAAAAAATTGCTTTCACAGTTGCTCATTACCTATTGTATTTTTTAAAATTCTGTTTTCACAATTATAAAATTCACACTCGTTAAATTAGATTAGTACTGTGTTTGGGGAAAAAAAAAATAATAATAATTTTTTACATTTTTGCTATTTTATATTCTAGCTAAAAAAAAATGCAAAAACTGCAGTTAATTATTTTTTTAAAACACAAAAATAAATAAATTAACAAACAAACAAATAAATAAATAAAAATAAATAAGTTTTAAAAAACGAGTATTATTTTAACGGTTGTGACTATTATGAATGTGAAAACGGAATAAAAATAATAATACATCAGGTAATAGTTAATTGTGGAAAGAAATTTCCCCATACAATAACATGGACCTTGGCTGCCAGTAAGATTGGGTATTGTCCGCTCTTAAGAGCAGACAATAGCTAATCTCACTTAGTAAACACACAAAATCAGAAAAAAAAAAAAAAATCTGGAGTGACTCCACTCGACTTTCCGAACATTGAGTAATTAAAACAGTTTTGTAGATAAAGTAAAGAAAGAGGAGTTGTTAAACAACCAAAAGAGAGAAAACCATAATACAGTGTTTGAGTATTTTTCTCCTTATATTACACGATGTTTTATTTAACGCTATTGAACTTTGAGCCCATACATCATAATGATAAAGAATTTTTCGCTCTGTCCCTGTAAAAGCCTATAAATGCTAGATTCGTAAAAATGCTTATAGTTAGTGCAACAGTGATTTATAATATTCATATAAATTTTCAGCTCAATCGAATAAGGCGTTTAGACGCTATCACACTTTTAAGATTTTGGCCCCATAGGCCATAATGATAAAGTATTTTTGTTTGTGTCCCTGTAAAAAAACTATAAGTGCTAGATTCTCCAAAATCTATACAGATTGAGTATCCGTGACATATAATATGTGTATAAATGTTTTGCTGAATTGAATAAGGCGTTTAGATACTATCGCACTTTTAAGATTTTAGTCCCATAGGCCATAATGATAAAGAATTTTTCTTTGTGTCCCTGTAAAAAAACTATAAGTGCTAGATTCACCAAAATCAATAGGGTTCGTACTATGGGTACTTACATATGCGTACCAACTTTCAGCTTATTCGAACAAAGCGTTTAGACTCTAGCGTGTTCACTCACATACATACACACATACATACACACATACAGTCGGTAACAAAAGTGTCTGAACACTTGCGAAAATTGCGATGTAAAAAAACAAACAAACAAACAAACAAACACTTCATACGGTTTTGTTAAATAAATCCTTGTCGAATCATGTTCTTACATTGACTAAGTACAGGATTCGACAAGGATTTATTTAACGAAACCGTATGAAGTGTACCTTTTTTACATCGGAATTTTTGCTAGTGTTCGGACACTTTCGTTACCGACTGTACATACACATAAATACACACACACATATACACACACATACATCATCGCAAAAATAGTGAAAATGGACTCAGGTGACCTCGAAACGTATAGAAACATCAAAATCTCAAATTCTGATTTTTGACATGATTACAATACTTTCATCACTATAGTGTTCGGAAAGTAAAAATTAAGGTCATTCGGATTTTATTTTATAATTTTATTAAATGTTTAAGTCGAAATATTCAAAGACGTCTAAGTTTAGTTAAAAAAAAAAAAAAAAAAAAAAAAAAGAAAGAAAGAAAAAGAAAGCTTAGTAAATAAATAAAAATAATACAAAATAAAATAAGTAATTAATTTGCATTGTTGAATGCCTCTTACAGAGCAAAAATGGAGGTTTTTGAATATAGTAATAAAGAAATATATTGATAATTACTTACAGATACACGACAGTTAGAAAAAAAAAAAAAATAAAAGAACGAGAGAGAGAGAGAGAGAGAGAGAGTGAGAGAGAGAGAGAGAGGGAATTGCCAAAGAGGGTAAAAACTAAATTACTTGATTGTTATAACATTTATTGTCTAATGTTTTCTGAAGATACAGTGGTGGACATAATTATAAGACACCTACCTAATTTGACAAATAGTGAAAGAAAATATTCAGAGCTTAAAAATGTTTTATCAAATGCATCAAAAACATAAATTTATTCTGTTACCATATATAATTATTTTATAAAAATGATATTTTCATACAATTTAATGAAAAAACTTAAAAACATAATGGACAAAATTATAAGACACCAACCGTTTTTTCCAAATACAGTGGTCAACATATTTAGCAGACACTAATGGTCTAAAAAAAAACTCTCTAACATGGTTATTCAATATTTAGTGGAGTCGCCATTGTTTTTTATAACATGAAAGATGCGATTTGGCATCGAATCTGTTAAATCTAACAAAATATCGCAAGACAGTTCTTCCCAAACACATTTTATAGCATTCTTTAGGTCTTCGACACATATAAACTGCCTCCCATTTCGGTAAACCGCACGAGCTAAGATCCCCTACAAGTTTTTGATGGGATTTAAATCTGGGGAGAGAGAAGGCCACGGGAGAACATTGATGCATTGCTCTGAAAGCCACTTTTTTGTTTCGTGTGATGCATGAATCGGCGCGTTATCGTTCTGTAAAGTGTAGTTTTCGCCACAAAGAAGTTCACCGTATATGGCTAGTTGATCTTTAAGAAGATTCTTATACTTTTCGGAATTCATTCTTGAATGCAAAAAAAAAAAAAAAAAAAAAAAAAAAAACAATATCCGTTTTCCCTTAAGCCGAAAAACCAGCCCAAACCATTACTGAGCCTCCACCCATTTGACGGCTCATTAGTACATGAGGAGACTTCCGTAATTCATGCCAATAATATTGAAACCCGTCAGGACCATCCAGGTTAAACATTTTTTCATCAGAAAATAACACAGAGTACCATTTGGAGGTCCAGGCCACAGTTTCTTTAGCGAAGTTTAGACGCTCCATTTTGTGCCGGCTTAGAAGCGGTGGTTTTTTCTTCAATTTTTTATATTTCACATAGGAAGCATTATGCAACACCCTGCGAATGGTTCTCCTTGAACAATTCAGTTTCAAAGCATTTTTAATGCCTGTAGTGGTCATCTTATTCTGTGTAGCGAGCGAAAGCACATGACGTCTGTCTTTCGAGGACAAGCAAGGAGTACGTTCAGATCTTTTAATCACCGATTCATTAATTCCTCTTTTCAAAACATTTGTAATTGCACATCTAGAGCGTTCAATAACTTTTGAAATATTATTAATTGAAGCACCAGTTCCATTTAATCTCCAAATTTCGCGAATTTCACTTTATTTAATTCTGTACCTCCTGGCATGTTTGTAAATGCGTGAAGTCGGTTATCGTCTGCTTTAGTTAACTGCTGACGTCATAACAGCGCGCAGAAAATTTGTATATTGTACATTATTTTCGAAAAATAAGCAGGAGTTTTAATTAAAATCTTAGGGTGTCTTATAATTTTGTCCATTATGTTTTTAAGTTGTTTCATTAAATTGTATGAAAATATCATTATTATAAAATAATTACATATGATAACAGAATAAATTTATGTTTTTGACGTATTTGATAAAACATTTTTAAGCTCTGAATCTTTTCTTTCACTATTTGCCAAATTAGATAGGTGTCTTATAATTATGTCCACCACAGTATAGGAGGGCAATTTTAAAATGAGGGATACTGCATAGTGTTTGCCAGATAGGTGGGGCACTAATTCGGAACGATGATTTCAGCCAGAAAAACAACGATCAGTAGAAACTATTTGCAAGTTAGCAACAAAATATATTTTTAGCGAGATTTTTTTTTTTTTTTTTTTAATTGATAATTTCTTTAATTTAAGTCTTATAAGTTTTATACCAAACAAAGGGAGTTTCTTGGATTATTTTACAAATATTGGTATTTCTTGAAACGCTGGGGGCCTTTCTATTGTGAGGGGATAGGACTTCAGACACACAAAATAAACAGCGGTGATAGTTTTTTTTTTTTTTTTTTTAAAGGAGCAATTAAGTTAATTATCATGTTCAGGGCTCGCGGAATATAGTTACCTGGTCGCCACTGGTGATCAGTATATCTTAACTAGTGACTATGTTTTTAACTTTAATGAAACACAATATTTTAATATTTTAGTGAAAAAAACTGGTTCCATAAACGGGCTCCTATTCCACTTCCAATGTAAGCTAACTCTCGCCATTTTTAGTTCCGCTCCTCTCACCATGTTTCGAGACACTGTGTTGAACCAATTTTTTTTTTTTTTTTTTTTTTTTTTCACTTTTCCACCAGCATAGAACATGCCGCTCCTTGTCGTGTGGGAGACCTGTCTCTAGCGGCTTTTGTAATTTTTTTTTTTTTTTTTTTTTTTTAGAGTTTAAATAAACTCCGGAAGAGGGGCCTAGCATAGCTGGAATCGCTCGACACTGCTCCTAGAGCGGTGAGCGGCACCTCTTCCCTGTTAATAGTTAATATATCATTAGAGAATTTATACCACTTTTCTCAGTGATTGTTCCAGAAATCCGTGTAAAATTAGTGTACCGTTTTAGGAAATTGTTTTACACTGCTCCTGATTGCGCATGCTTTGCGACACGTTGCTGAGTCGCAGTGCCAGTGTAATGATGTATTGATGCCGATAATGTATCTGTTTAATAAAAATAATAAAACCGTTTTCATCATGTTAATCTTAAACAGGGATTTCCTGATGTATCATTCTGTCCTAGTAAATATTTGGGTTTTATGCATAGAATTTTAATTTCTATATTCAAGTAAATTTCAAAATTGGGAGGAAAAAAGCAAGGGGGGATACGTTTTTACTGGCTACCAGAATTATTTCTCTGACGATGAGTTTTTTTTTTTTTTCTAATTTTCCTTGAATGTTTAATCTTTGCATTTGAGATTGCTGGATATGAAGCAAAGATAACTTGTGAATAATCGAGAGTGAGAATAAAGTTATAAATGTCATAATACTAACACACACACACACACACAAAATCATTGTTTTCTTATTAAAATGTATTTTTATCATGCACATTAATTTTGTTTTTAATTCTGTCTTTTCTTAATTATAACTATTGTGCATTTTTACCATTACAGTTGAAATTCTGAAGTGATACAATTGTCGTATTGACCGAAAAGTTAAAAAATCTTCCACATTTTAGACATAATGCACATTTTTTCTTTATTAACATCCGTAATTTTTTTAAGTCGTAGTAGGAATATCTTTTACTTTTTGAACATATATTATGTAAGTATAAAGTATTATGAAAAAATACGACTACAACATTTCGGTATATTTATGCGTCTTGAAGTATTTAGAATTCATTTATTGCTAATTTTACGGTGACACATGTTTGTATATTTCAGTATGTGTTGAGCATGTGAGTGAAAATGGTATCATTTATAAGATAACAATATGAATGGGCTCAAATTTGGCATGGATATTATAAGTCACTATCGCACAAACTGTATACATATTTTGAGAAATATTTAAGATTTTTTAAAAAGTAAGGTTACAAAGAAGAATTCTTATGCATTTCAGTAAATGGAAGGGATTTAAATTATTTGAAGTGAGTTTTAACCCATTAAGGAACGATTTTAAGTTCTAAATGCAATAACTCATTTCAGAAGTTTTTTTTTTTTACGAAGTTTTACTTTAACTAGTATCGCCCAGTGGTCGAAACTCGACCATTTTTTTTGCAAAGCGAGGCAAAGCAAAGTTATTGCCTTGTCCTAAACGGAATGCAAATGCAACACAGCTGCGGCAATTGTTTGCCGATATTCACTCTAACTGAATCAGCAGAGTTTTACTTAATATAACTATTTCTCTCTGTACATGTTAGCGTTTCCTGAAAGGAGAGAAAATCGCAACGTGAAAACGCCCCTCGTTGGGTGATACAGGCCAAAAGCTAATCGGTAACATGTCAAACCAAGGTCCAACCAAGTGCCAAATTCTGTTAAATAAATTCGATTGGTTCATAAAGTACAGTGTTTGAAAAAAAAAAAAAAAAAAAAAAAAGATATTTTTCAAAAATGGACGAATTGAGTTCGGGAAATTTCGAAACGTGTAACTTTATCGAAAAATGAAAATCTAAAACATTTCTGAATCTTATATTTTCTACTTATATATGCAGAGGAAAGAATAATAACTCCACTTCTTAAAAAATAAAAATAAGTAGTCAATTTCACTTAATTAAAATGCAAGGAAATCTCAAAACGTGTAAATTCATCGAAAACCGGAAATCAAAAGTTTTTATGTATCTTCTACTTGCTTCTTCTACCCACAAAAGCTAGCAATAAAGACACTTTTTTAAAAAATAAGTAGCCAATTTCAGTTAATTGAAACGCAAAGAAAGCTAAAAACATGTAAATTCAGCAAAAAACCTCTTCCGTTGCAACATATTAGTATCTTATATCAGATACTTTATTTAGACATTTAAAAACAAATTTAACTTCAAATTATGATAGAATATTTACCATTTTCCTTTTATTTAGTACATTAGTTGAATATTTATTGTTTAAATATCACCCATTCAAATGAAATGTTTATGTTTACATTCGAAACTGGAAGTTTGCCATTTTTTTTTCTGGAGTTTTGTGATTTTAAATTAAAATTTTATCAATTTTAGAGAAAAAATAACTCAATCGAACACATGTAGACCGCAGACAATAACTTATATATAACCCAAATATCGGAATTAAATTCGGCAGATAATTTCCGTTATTTTTCAATAATTTTTTTAAAAAAATCCAATGGACGATTAACGTAGAAAATCTTTTTCATGGCTCCATGGACAGACAGTGACGTCATCACTTCGCTTGCGTATAGTGATGCTACAAATTACTGTGTCTATGGTTTTATTTGAGCTTTATGAAATTGCCAGATTTAACAACTTTCTACTTTTAGGTATTTTTTAATGTAAAGGAATATGTGTATAAAAGGGAAAAATGGGGGAAAATGTATAAAAAATAAATGTATTTTTAAATACCTTCTTGACATCGTAAGAAAATAATATTTGTATTCGCACCTTCCGGCTAACCATACCTTTCGAATGATACCATTTTCAACCCTTTTTAATATATAGATAATATAAATGGAAAATTTTATTTTTTTCTTTTCTTTTAGACTTTTTCGTAAATACTCGTTGTGGTTCAGTTTAAATGAGCAAATATTCCTTTTCCCTGAAAGGGTTAATTTCAAATATTGTATGTACAAATTTTCTAAACTCAGACTTCAAAAAGGACTGAAATGTATCACTATCTTCCAAATCTTGGAGGGGGTTTCATAATCTATGTGTGAGAAAGATTTTTCATTCTTGTTTATGTTTTTGAGAGCTCACTTCTTTCAATACATATTTCCTTACTGATTTTTTTTTTTTTTCATTCAATTTGCCATTTGTGTTTCTTTCTATACCAAGTCCATACACAGTAAAAATTGTGATATCCTTGCATAAAAGTGTCAAATAAAAATTTTATTATTATTTGAATAAATGACGATATGCTGTTATGGTTTAAACTTTCTTCCAAGAAAGTACTTATTACTGAAAGTTATTGACGGCCATATGTGTTCTCTGTAATTTAATAACCCAAAAGAAACTAATTTTATAAAAAGCTTAAAGTGAAATAACGCAGTTTAAACATTTATCTCTCAGACTTATATTACTTTAAAAGTTCTTCGTTCAACTCATAAATTTCACTCAGATATAAGATATACTAAATATTTTACATGTACGAAAAGTATAAAAAATAATTATGGGGATTTTTATTGAATAATTCTCTTACAATGATAATAATCCACTTTGTGAGGCAATTATTAGTCCTCATAGAATTAGTTGGCATTAATATAATCAAAAGCTAAAATTAAAAGTGGATTAAACTTTGAATACTTTTTATTGGTTACCTACAATTCTCTTTGGATGAACAAGGAAGATATTTGTTTTTTTTTGTAACCTTTTCACAATTTTGTAAAAATCATTTTGTGATTTTTTTTTTTTTTTTTCATTGCATGTATTAACATTTCAAGTTTTACTTTTAGCATTTTAGCTAATCCAATTCACGAAATATACTTCATTGCATGTTCAGTCGTTTCAGTAAAAACTACTGAAATATTCATGATTTTCTTTCGAAGTATGATTTGTGAAAATTAAAAAGGAGTTTTTTTAATTCGTATAAATTTATAAACATTTCTTTTTATAGAATAGAAGAAACAGTTAATATATCTCATAAGGGGTTTTAGTAAAGTTTCAATTATTACTGAAAGATAATCAAGATAGATACATAATTTTTATTTTCTCTATCTACGGCTTCTTGAAACCAAACTAGTCAGAATTAATGCCTATAATTTACAAAATTATATACACAAGAGTAAATTAATATACAGGATAAATTTCACCTAGATATTTTGGTTATTTCATTGTAATAATTTAAACTTTACGATATTAATACGCATTTTTTTTTTTTTTTTTGACAAGTTTATCTTAATTTTGACACAAAGTAAAGTATATGATAAATAAAAAATAATATAATATAAAACATGATAAATAAAGCCCGAAATAATTAATAAATAAGAAAAATAATAAAACCATACATTTTACATATAAGAATTTTAACATTTTATGTCAAACACTGGAGCATAGGGAGCTAATAACTGGTAAAATGAATAACTAGCAGTTTCAAACACTGGAACATAGGGGTCCAATTACTCATAAAAGGAAAAACTGGCAGTGTCAATTACTGGAACATTGAGTGGGTGTCAAATAAAAATTCATTTAAAATAATAATAATAATAATTGTTATCAAATGTATATATTTTAACATATATGTGGTTCTGAATGTCTTTCATGCCATATGTACTAACTTAAAACTTCTAAAAATATTTTCTGATGAGTAGAACATTAAAAACATCAGAGATTGCTCTAAAAGTGTCAACCATTGGTGCACTTACCCTACATGACGGGACGATATTAAGCTATCTAAAAGATTTTTTTTTTTTAAATATCCAAACAAATACTTCATGAAATATCTTGAAACTTTACGAACATTTTATACGACATATATTACAGTGAAAGTTATGTCCCGAAGGTTGAAAGGGGATTAGTCAAAAATTAACTAAAATTATTTAATCTTTGGGATCGCCTTGTAAAAAATAAAGCTTGAAATTATAGCTACAGTTTTTATTATGTAGTGAATTAATTAATTAGTATATAACTATGAGCTTTTTTTTTTTTTTTTAAAGATAGACAATTTTTCCTTCCTTTTTTGTTTGTAACATGCAGGGTTTTAAATTCAAAGCAATGCCACTTTTAAAAAACCTGACATGCTACATTAGATACAACATACTGGAATCAGAATATAAGAAAATATCAAATATCGGATGAAATATAAGCATTGATAATAAATTATTTTTAAATGCGCATGCGCAAGTGGTAACAAAATTTTTCTTGCATAATTTATTAGCCAAATGCATCGAGTAAGTTTGAAAAAAAAAATCCCCAAGCAAATATCCTGATTCAAAATGAAAATGTGAAAAAACATTAAAAATTCTACCAAAGGAAGAATTTAGTTTAGTAAGGAGGACTATTAATTTCAATTTGTAAAATTTTTATTTTTATTTTAAATTAAATTTATTTTTTATCTCATTTTTTGACCGTAAAACTGAGCCACGTACTTTTTAAAATGACTGAAATGAATTAAAATGAAGTGTTGCCACCTAATTTTCATACTTTAGTTAATTTAAAAAAATCTAATTGTCGTGTCGAAAAACTGTTTGTACCCCCGGATTAAGAAAAATCGCCCTTTTCATTTGGTACCAAATGTGTAATGACAGAACTGATATTTCTAATTTATTTTGGTGTTACAAAAAATTGGTCTACAAAAACTTCAGATTGAAACTAATGGTCCTTCATCCTTAAAAAAAAAAAAAAAAATCCTTAGCATTTTGTAATTTTTCAGAGTTAGTTTACACATTTGACTCATAAATTATTTGAGTCGTATAAAAACATTTTCGTATGTTTTTTGCTTATAACAGGAAAAAGAAACTTTAGTAGCGCTTGGGAATGCGCTAAAATTATTTAGTAAAAATGCTCATATTTCATCAGATGTTTATTATTAGTTCCCCATCATACTATAGGTATGGGGAACTTATGTAATCGTGAAAATTTTCGACCTCGGTTTTTTGACTTTTTTACACGTTTTCAGGTGTGAGGAATCCGAAAATGACAAAATTTGTATTGTGTCTGTCTGTAGGGTGTCTGTTAGTCTGTTAGTCTGTTAGTCCGTTAGTTTGTTAGTCTGTGTACACGATATCTCAAGAACAAATTGTCGCAGAGAGGTCAGATCAGTTTTAAAATAATACTTTTGACACTGGCAAGAACCCTATTCATTTGGAACATTCGATTTTAAAAACTTCGTAAATTATTAGAAATTTACGATTTTCTTAACATGGGAGAATAGGACAAAAATTCACTTAAACGTGCATTAAATGGAAACTTTTTACTGTAAAAATGTCAGACCAGTTTTAAAATATCCGTTTTGATGCCGGAATGAACATCAGTAACTATAAATATGCTACTTTGAAAATTTCGCAAGTTATTGGAAATTTACGAATTTCTTAACATGGCAGTATAGGGCAAAATTTCACGTAAACGTCAATTTTGAGCGATATTTTCATCGTAAAGATGTCAGAATACTTTTGAAATATTATTTAGGACACTGGCATGAATATTAATGACTATGAATTTTCAAATATAAAAATTCCGTAAGTTATTAGAAATTTACGAATTTCTTAACATGGCAGAATAAAGCAAAATTTCACATAAACGTCAATTTTGAGGGATATTTTAATCGTAAAGATGTCAAACCACTTTCGAAATATTATTTAGGTTACTGGCATGAATATCATAGACTATGATTTTTCCAATTTAAGAAATTCGTAAGTTATTTGGAATCTACGATTTACTTAACATGTCAGAATAAGGCAAAATTGAGCATAAACTTCCATTGTGAGGATCATAAATACATTAAACAACTTCAAAATTACATTTATGATATTTTTTTGTACATGATTGAATACAAATATTCTAATAGGAAAATTTCGTAAATTATTCGTAATTTACGATTCTATCAACATAGCGAAATTGTAATTTTTTCATATAAATATGAATTTTGAGGATTATTGCATTGGAAATAGTAGCATGAAACATAAACAACGGAATTGACCCTGATAAAATAAATTAATAGATTAGAATAAGATAAATATATCGAAGTGAACGATGGTTAGCCTATTAGGCGGGGATTTCTTTCTGTCACTGTATCAAGCTTTGGTCAAATTCATTCTTTTTAACATGATTATAATATGTCTCGCACTAGAAATTTATGAGACCATAAATATGGTGGGGAACTGAGCAGAGTCCACCTATGCCAACTAGTTTTATATTTTATTTTCAAGTATGTAGTGTCTAATGTTGTATGTCAAGTTTTCTAAAAGTGACATTGCTTTGGTTTTAAAGCCTTGCATGTTATACGCAAAAAACATACGAAAAAGTGTCGACATTATTAAACAAATCTTTATATCTATGGTAATATAAGTGCATTCTCATATTTATATTCATAATTAACATAGAGATTGTAATCATATAACTACAACTCATTTCAAGCATTATTTTTTACTAGAGAATCCCAATGATTACATATTTTTAGTTAATTTGGGACTGATCCCCTTTCAGCCTTAACTTTTGCCGGAACGTACGCGTATAACATGTTCATTTTACTGCTAAAGTTTCAAGAGATTCCAGGAAATATTTGTTTAAATACTCGGTAAAAACGTCTAAATAGCTTAGCTAGACTGTAAAAAAGAAAAAGAAAAAAAAAAAAAAAGAAGATGCAACCGTAAAATTATACGGTCAAATCCCGTGATTTTGCATCACGGGATTTGACCGTATAATTTTACGGTAGGTAAATGACCGTTTTACGAGCTAGACGGTCAAGGCCTATAAATAGCTGTCATGAAAGTATGATTTTAGAGTACTGGCATTTTCTTATGGGCAAAAGTCGTTAATCTACGTAATTTGCTAAACTATGACATCAGACTGTATTTTCACTGCCATATTTCTTCAAATGTAAAGCGTTAATTTTTCAGTTACGTCATGTAAGAATCATTTTATATTTGAAACTGAAAATATAATTGTTTTAGTGGTTGAGAGAGTTTATTTATACATTTATACAAATAGTGAATGGTAAGAAAGAGCTATTAGTTTCTTAATTTAATTCAAAGTTGTATGTTTGTCACAACGTAAAATTACTGGGGAATACATCATTTTTATTCCAAATGTTTTTTTACAGGCTTTGCTTGGAATCTCCGTGCATTGCCCGTAATCTATGGCTTTTTTTTCTTTTTCTTTTTTTTTTACTGCATAGGGTCATCCGTCCTTAGGTTTTGTGCACCAGTCTGTATGAAAGTGTGTATAGAATATACAAATAGTGAAGAATATGCGAATTTCTCACGTCAAAAATATACTTAAAATAAAGTATCCCCCTTTTCTCAATTTCTTTTCAAAGTGTAAACAAAATCCTTACCTTTGAATCAGGAAAAGTTTACATTTGAAGGAAAAAAAATATTGACATAACTTTAGAATGCATATTTATTCTCTGGGAATTTTTGATTCAGCGATGAGTCCCGATTTAATGACACAGATACATTATATCGTGTAATCCGCGATATATTCTTATTTTTATACAAAAAAAGCTCTTAAATTTTCCCAACTATAAAATTTAGATCCAACAAATGTTATTCTAATGACGATAATAATTTAAAAGAATGTTGTAATTAAATATGCATAATATTTAATGTTTATTGTGTTCAATTCATTTATGTATGTTAAAGAAACAATTTAAATCGAAAATTTAAATGTAAAACAGAGTGAATTTAAATCGAAATTAACAAACAAACAAACAAACAAACGTTCGTGAACAAAAGTAGTCACAATTAACAGATGAACAGAACCTTGTCTTGATCTCTAATAAATACTCCATGTAACTGATGTAAAGCGGAAGAATGGATTTTCCTTTATATCGAGGGAAACCTAGGGAATTTTAATAGAGGGATAGAGAGGCTAAAAAGAAAGTGTTCGTGGTTAGGGATTGCTACTGTATAACGCGAACTTTTAAATAACACCATAAAAGAGCAACATTTGTTTTTGGTCAAATGACCAAAATAATTAAGCATAACCCCTTCATCACGCGAAGAGAAGTAAACTCACATGCAGCAATTCTATGTGATGTTACTTTGATGTTGCGATAGGATCAAATTTATTATTCTGGTGAAAGCATGTGATTAATCATTCTTTTCCGAAGAAATTACTACGTGTTTTTTCATTTTACGGTGTTCATGACAAAATTTTAATTCTTAATTCTTCATCATTCAACACTTAGCTCCATCACTGTCCAACAGGTTAACTTTGTGAGCAGCTCTCATAGATGGTAGATGACAAGCGCCAAGTTTGAACGCAAGTCGGACTCGTCTTCCTAGCCGTTTAGAGTTTTCGATGGATTTCTAGTAAACTTGTGTGAATACGGGCTAGGATACTTTAGAAAAATCTTTTTAAAAAGAGAAAATACCATCCAGGCCTAGGTCCCAAACATCGACAATTCAACTTAATCCGCACACACATTTAACACCAGTTCTATAAGGCTTATTACTGTATAGGGATTGCGGAATTTGTACTCTATGCAAGAGTTATAAGAATAACTAAGAATGAAAAATTATTTCAAATTTTTTAAAACAGGTATAAAATAATGTAAGGATTAAAAGTCCGATTCGGTGGGAAAGGGAATTAAAATGAAACTTAAAAATAAGGTTGTAAGGCACCTTACAAAATTCATAGAAATGTTTGAGTTTTGCGAAAAGTTATTGTGCGAATTCGATATTATGGAGCAAGGGAAAGTTAGGTCGAGTTTTTGAAGGATGAATATAAGTGTGGTATAGGTATCTCGCAATTAGTTTGAATTTTTGAAGATTGGAGAAAAATTTGGAATAGGTATCTTGCTTGGTGGTGAGATAGTCTAGTTGGAAAGGTCTATGAAGTTTGAGGTAATTCATAGATGGGAAGGAAAATGATGAATTAGAGTAGATTAGTAGATTAGACGATGATATGTTAATTGATTCTTCGATGATAGAATCGAAGTCAGTAGGAATTGATTGGAAAAAGCTATGTCTGGCCTCTTCTAATATAAAATTCTAAATAAGGTAATATATGAATTTAATTTTGCTTGTTAGTCGGAGGTGAATTTAATTAGTTTAAATGCACACTAGTTAAGTAGACTTGCCATTTTAATCTTAGAACCAATAAACTTAATAAACCAATAATTAGATATTAAACTGAAGTTTCCTCTTTAGGAAAACAATTTATTCCCATCAGCAGAAGGTTAAGAAAGAAAGCTAACAGAGAAGATTTATTCTCCTAAGATAAATTAATTAAGGTTGTGACATATATGCATATTATATGAATCCTAAAGTGAAAAGCGTGTTAACAATACAAAAATAATTCATAATGCTTCTGTTTTAGATATCAAAATTTAATCCTTATAACTTGAATTTACTTTAAAATATTTCTAATACACTCTCACTTTTTACAAGATAATTCTTTTAATCTATTTTTTACTAACAACTTATTTTTATCTTTTGTATTATTGCCTTAACAAAGTAATAATTCTGGAACAATAAAGCATTTAATTGCACTTCTTTGCGATTTAACAACATAAATAAATAAATAAATAAATAAAAATAAAAACACACGGAAATTTTGAACACATAATCATCCCTTTAAAAATATATTTCGTTAGATAAAATATTCTCATTACATCAAAACTTTAACATTTTATCCCTTTCATAAATTTTATTCTTCTATAAAAATTTCTAAACACGTTAAAGCAAATTCAAACCGTAAAAGATTTAAGAAAACTTTATTTAATATTTTTCTCATTGCGGTAGCGGTTAATTTTACAAGAAATATACTTTGAATAATTTCTGTCGAACTGTGTAACATCAGTGTAACCAAAACACAATGTTTAAGCATACAAAAGCCTTCAATATATTGATTTTCAATCAAACAATTTTAACAAGATAAGTCATTGGTTTCTCCTAACTTTCTCAAAATTACGTGGAAAGCATACTATGGAGAGTCGATTAAGTTCCATTCATTGTAAATATCGCCATTAAAGTTTTCTTTTCAGCATTTTAAGCTAATCCAATTTACAAAATCCACTTTATTTCAGCATTTAATCTTTTAAGCAAAGTTACTGGAATATTCTTGATCTTTCAAAACAATGTAAAGGAAACCAAGAATAAATTTTTTTATCCATTTAATTTATGAAAAAATCTCTATTGGGAGATTACAGAAAATATACTTTTTCAATGTTTTATTTATCATCCTTTTTATAGCATAAAGTAATCAGCATTTTATTCTGATGAATAAATTATTTGTATATAAGCACTATAAAATTTGAATACACTATTTTAATTGTTTCGGTGCTACTTTTATGTTGATTTTTACTCGTTTCTATATTTTTCTTCTTGATGCATGGTAGCGTTTAGATGTTGCGAACCGAAGTAATTATTGCATGTTTTAGCAATTAGTTATGTTTTACCAAGCCCTATTGACAATCTCAGAGACCAGACCAATACCACTCCATTTCTACAATGACTTTGCGTCAATAATTTTTAATATAATTTCAGGTCGGTGTCAGTTGATTTTCTTTTCCTTCTTTCTTTCCTTCAATATTTGGTATTGTGCCTTTTTTTTTTTTTTTTCCTATATTATCATAAATATCAGCCTCTCGTTTTTTTTTTTTTTTTTTTTCTTTAAAAACCCTAGATAACTAAACATTTGTCTAATAGACTATCGAACCCCGCTAGTTTTGCGAATTCGAGATGTTCCCGCTGCGCTCACACTACCTCACTCACAGTATCTTCATAACCAGTAAAATGAGTTATCCGAAAGTGATAAGCACGGCTGTATTAGGCTGTATACTTGTTACTTTCCGAGATTTGCTATAATCGTCACCTAACAGTCGAAAGTTCAGTGATCATCAAAATAAATATTGAAGATAGAAACGTAGAATGGCAAAATACATATGCACCTACTGCAACTTCACTCTATTTGTGAACAGCACTTTTAACATCTGCCAAGAGTGTAAACGATAATTTTTAAAACTTTTCTATTTTTTAATTGAAATATTACAATACTTTTTTTAAGTTACGCTAATTTGTTTGAAATAAACAAATAAAATATAAAAATATACTTGTTTTTAATTCGTAGTCTATGAGTCGAATGATTAATTACAGAGTAACACTGAGTTAAGTTTAGTTATCAAGAATTAAACACTTTTTCCGAGCAAAAATTTTCACCTTATTTAATAATAGAAAAAAAAGAAAAAAAAAAAAAAACTTCTAAGAATTTCCAGTAGCAAAAATGGACTCATGACATAGTTAACTATGTTAGTATGTAATCTAAGTTAGTATGTATCTTAAGTTAGTATGTAATTTAAGACAATTATTATGTAGTTTATTTTTATTTACCATTAGAAGGCTTTGCGAGCTTCGTCGGTCACTCTATTTACATAATGAATCACTACTTTCTTACATAACTTCATAACAAAAAAATCCATTAGAATAACTCAAAACCATGTTTCGGGTTCTCACTGCCTTCGGCAACGACTTCCTTGCCCCTAGTATATCGGGTCAAAATCCCGACTGCCTGTGTTGTCCATACGCCATACCGGTGCACTTTTATTTGGGTGTTTATCGGGTGACAGTTTCGACACGGACAGTATTTGAAAAAACAAAAAAAAAACAAAACAACAACAACATATATATATAGGGGAAAGTTGGATAAAACGGGATAGTCTGACAAAACGGGATACGTCGCCTAGGGACCTGTCTAGTACTGCTATCGAGCGGACGACGACAGAAACTTGTTCTCGGCCGTCATTACACCATTCTCAGTTCGTCCCGCCTCGAGAACACTAGTTGATGGAAAGTTGTAGCTCTTAGAACTTTTTTAGTCTGATTTCTTGGAACTTTCTACATTTACATGCGTTGTTTTCTAGATTATACTGCCTACATATATGGGAATACAATTCCAGTGAGTATTACATTTGATTAAGCATTTATTAACGAACATTCTCATGTGTAATCTATCTAATTTTCCTTTCACGTTTAGGCATCAGCCATGTTTGTTTTGAAAAGTGTCGGAGTTGGACAAAACGGGACACTTATGAGTTGGATAAAACGGGATACATTTTTTTTATGCCGTATATTCGTCACTCCTATGTTTGTATTTCCTCGAGTGAAGGAAAACCCACGACTCATGGATGATGCTTTTCCATTATCATTTGCAGTATATCACAAGACCGGCTGGATCACGAAGGAGACCTTCATTGTTTGGTTTAAAAAAATCGTAGAATTTTCCAACCCTGCCCATGAGAAGCCAGTGCTGTTGCTACTTGATGGACACAACAGTCACACCAAATGTTTGGAACTTGTAAATTTGGCAAGAGAAAATAATGTAACCATCCTAACCTTCCCCCTACATACAACTCATCGCCTTCAGCCCCTGAATGTCAGTTTCATGACTCCACTGAGCACGTATTATGAACAAGAAGTTCAAAAGTGGCTGTTCAAACATCCAGGTAGGTGCGTCACAATTTACGAAGTTGCAAAACTGTTCAACGCAGCCTATTCACGGGCAGCTGTTGCAGAAACTGCCGTTAAAGGGTTTAGAAAAACTGGCATAAGTCCTTACAATCCTGACGTCTTCCCAGATCACTTGTTTGCACCCTCTGTCACCACAGACCACCCTACGTCAGACCTGCAGCAAGAACCTCCAGGCGTTGGGCACCAGACTGATATGAGCAAAGACCAAGAGCAACCTTCAACTTCTTCAAGGGACATCGAAGAAGTAGACCAACCAACAAACTTGTCAGGAGACAGCCTATGTCCAGACCAACCTGCAACATCCTCAGGGAAGAAAGGATTAGAACTATCTTGTTATTGACCTAAGCTACCATTTTCCATCTCTCCAAAGTTTGTTCTGACTGTACCTCAAGTAAAAAGTCCTCGCCCAGAAAAAAGGGCTGATAAGGGAAAGAAGAAAACTGTAGTAATAGCATCATCTCCATACAGGAGTGAGTTAGAAATGGAAGAAAAAGAAAGGACGATTAACTACAAGAAAGAACCAAGAAAATTGAAGAAAAGGCTGCTAAGAAATCCCTCTTAAAAATTCCAAAAAGAAGTTTGTATGTAAAGGAAAGGGAAAAGAGGATGACAAAGAGCTACCAGGTCCAATCAAACGTAAAAGTAGGCCTACAAAAGAATCCAAAGAAAAGCCTAATCCTGATGTTAAAAGTCAAAACATAGAAAAGTTTAATAAACCTTCATCAAGCAGCCAAGAATTCATGTCGTCATCGTCTGAAAATGAAACAGAGGGAGGAGAAACCTGCATATTTTGTAATGCACTGTACGTCGACTCTAAGGCTGGTGAAGGTTGGATCCAATGTTCTGGATACCAAGAATGGGCTCACGAATCGTGTTCTAATGCCGACGAAGAGGACGACACCTTTATATGCGACTTTTGTTCTGCTATAGGCCAAAATAAAAGGTCTTTCCGATTTTGTAAATAATAACATAAAAAAACTCTTATTTCAAGTCTCTGGTTACTGAAGGCATTGTTCTTTCAAGCAGAAATTTTGCTTTACAGGTTTTTGCCAGTTAATTATGCTTTTCAGTTAGTTTTACACAAAAAATTAAACATTGTAATCCCTATCCCGTTTTGTCCAACCCAAGTATGCTAAAACGGGATGTGTAAGAGTTTGGTAAATAATTTTTTTTACTATTTCACAGTCATTAAAATTAGTTAAAAATATGTTTTTTGTGTGCTTCAATAAATGCTGTAGTTATAAAAAAAATAAAATGTGTGGTTTTCTTCAATATATTTTCCGTAGTAAAGTAAAACAAGTATGGTATCCCGTTTTGTCCAACTTTCCCCTATATATATATCGAAGTAGCATTGATACAGTTAGCATTACATTTAAATCGTGATTATATACAAACAACAATCTATGTACTATACTTACTACACGCATTATTTAATATCACGTTATTTCCTATACTTTATTTGTTTCATTCTGTCTACTCTAAAATGACAGTAATTTCATGTTAAAATAGTATTATAATATACTGTAAGCGCTATTTAATCCACATGAGACTATCCGTATAGTTCTTCTTTGGTTGTATATATTTCCCATTTTAAGATTTTATTTTGATACATTTATTTAAATATTAATTTAAATGAATCAAATATTCAAATAGTATAGCTACACATTTGTTTTTCTCGACATAAAAAGAAACATATCGATTGGCACATGAATGATAAAATTGAAATAAAATTTTGTCTATATTTATATCTATATCTCTCTAACTATATATATATACAATTTTAATGTTATAATGACACCAATTTTATAAAATACATGAGAAAATTAATAAATTGTAAATTAATTTATATAGTTTTATTATTCACGTGTAAATAAATATGTATTTCTTTTTATGTCGAAAAAAAGAAAAGAATGCGTAAACTTTTCTGGCATCAAACTAATATGGTATAAAGCTACTTTTAAACCTTGAATTATTTAACGTAAACAGAACTTTTTATCTTTATCTTTTTATTTTTTTATACAAAATATATTGACCAGGTATAAACATATCTTATAGTCTTTGCAACTAACATGTACGGCTTTCAAAACGAGATTAAGTCACTGGAATGCATTTAACTATTAAATAAATCAGTGATTTTTTTTCTCTAAAGGGTAGGGAATTATAATACGGCGATAAATTAAATTCCAACATCAAAAAGGAGTTGTGCCATAAAAACAAAATTTGGGAAGTGTGATAGCACATCAAAAAGATAACAACTATTTAATTTTCGAGACCCCCCAGGCGAGTATGAGTGGTGTTGTTATCAACATTAAATCATGTTTACTTTAAATTCGCGATGGCAACTTTTTGAGAGTTATTTATCGTCCAGATTGGACTTGGTGAATAAATTTGAGTCAAAAATGCCTTTAAGGAGATGAACAAGATAGTATAAGCTCCTTAATGAGTTTGGACGATACCGTCTAAAAGGGCACATTCTCAAGAAGAAGATGATGATTCGATCACAAAAGGCCACGACTGACAGAGAAGACCGTCGTATTCATTGCTTTACTATGAGGTATTGTGCTGCATCAACAGCAGATATTAGAGCTTTTGTTGACACCAGAGCGACACAGTAAACTCCAAGAAGTCGATTGCTTTAAGTCAGAAGTTCTATAACATTTTTACCACAACTCCAAACTAATATCATCAGCGACTTCAATGGTGTCAAGCTAGAGCTCAATGGATAGTATAGTGATGATATAGGGGGTTTTACGATGAGAACCGTTTTCATTTTGGTGCCGCTGAAGGCTGTATGGTGGCTACAAGGAGACCAGTTGAGCGCTTAGAATAAAACTGTTTGCGACGTGGACACATTGAACCTTCTCCAGGAGTCCTTGTTTGGATATAAATTTTCTATGCATTAGGAGCATTCTCGTAATTATCTTAAACACCTTGACTGCAAATGTATACGTCAGACGTGATTGAGCAAATTTGCAACTGCCTTTCGTGAGCAACATTATACGGATAGTTTTCCAACAAGTTAACGCTATTTTCATACCGTTGTTGTTACTGAATATGCTCTACAGTGTGATAAGATGCTACTTTAACCTGCGAGATCACCTGGTGTTTCTGCTATTGGTCACGTATGGTACATAACTTGACGATAAATCCAGTGGCATCCACAACTAGAATTACCATTGCTTATTTGATCAATACCCAAGTAGTACAGAAACGTTCTCTGAAAGTACAAAAATAGTTCTACAAATACGTTGTAAGAACGTTCAGCTTGTACGAAGTGTTATAGACGTCTATCTGTTCATTATGAAGACGTTTAGTTTGTACGTGTTACAAATGTCTACCTATCCATCATGAAGGTGTTCAATAGTACGGTACAAAGAATGTTTAGTACACTTGTAACTTTCATAATCGGATCTACAGAAACGTACTGAGAAGAACTTTCTATATTTCCGTTATGCGATAAAATTTCCTTGTACTTAGAAATAGCTAAAATAGTATATATTAAAACATACAGATATCATCTGCAAAAAAAGTCAAATTAATATTTGGGTAGTGGGACATGCTATTCATAAAAATATAATACAGCTTTTGGTGAAATTTTCGGACATTGAGGGTGGCTAAATTGAATAGAATTATTTCGTGAAAGTTTATCTTTTACTCTAACATGAATGTTTTTATCTAATACATAAAAATAAATAAATTTAATAAAATAAGGGGGAAATTATAGTTCATTAATTTAAAAATTAAGCTAGATACCCATACCCTGTCGTATGCCTTCTCAATATCAAAGAACATTGCAGCCATAAATTCATTTTTGAGCCTATTATTGGTCATTTTGTTGAAAGTTCACTGGATTTTTTATAATTTTTTTTTTACGTTTACAAAATTGACGAATATGAATCTATAAATATTAAAAAAAATCCAGCTATGTAAGAAAACCTTT
Source organism: Salticus scenicus (assembly GCA_963930645.1). Lineage (NCBI taxonomy): Eukaryota > Metazoa > Arthropoda > Arachnida > Araneae > Salticidae > Salticus > Salticus scenicus. The sequence continues at coordinate 162,313,873 of OZ005653.1, read as the reverse complement.
TTTAATACTTTTCTTATCACAATAAGAGTTCATTTTGCAAGAAATTTTAGTTAAATTTATTTTTATTTACTTTGATTATTTTCATAACGAATCTTTTGCTGCCGACCCCCGGACTTTTTCAGATGTGTCTGCGGTTCTGAGATTTTTCTTTCCTTTACAGCTCGGATTTTGGATTGAGCGTTAAGCGTCAACTGATGTCTATGATGGCAGGATCATTGTCGTTACACACGGTCAGATTGATTAATGACCTCACGGCTTTATGTTTTAATGTGTAATTGTTGTTAACGTAATTAGAGAGTTTTATCGTATTGTTAAAGTCTGTTTTCAAATTATTTGTTTGGTTAATTTTGGTTAGTGTTGTATATCAACAACACTAACAAATATTAAATTTAACAGTTAAATTAAATTACTAACAAAAACACTAATAAATATTAAATTTAATAAAGATATTTTGTTAAATTCAATATTATAAAATAATATTAAATTAAACAAAATAACAAAAGCACAAACAAAAGTTAACAAAAAAGATAATTTGAAAAAAAAAAAAAAAAAAAAATATATATATATACACCCCCCCCCCCCCCCAAAAAAAAAAAAATAAAAATAAAAATAAATAAATAAATAAAAAGTTGCCAATTACGTTAACAATAGTTACTCGCTAAAATGTTAAGGGTAACGAGAATGAGCCTGCGCTTATAGACACCAGATGATGCTTAATGCTCAATCCGAGCAGTAACGGAAAAAAAAAAAAAAAAAAAATTGTCAGAGCCACGGACGCATCTGAAGAAGCCTCGGGCCAAGCGGCAAAAGGTTTTTAATGAAGGTAATCAAGATAAATAAAATTAAAGTTGTTAAGTTTCTGCATTAAATTTGAATTTAAAATAAATTTAAGTTAGTTTCATCGAACTAATTATGGACCCTCACGTTCAAAATATAACAGCAGAACGGCAATCAAAAACTTCAAATCCTCCCCGAAACTCGATGAATCCCGAAATTCCATGATTCCTTTAATCAAAATACAAAATTTAAACCAGTTTATACGTTCAACATTATCGATTTTCAATCAAACATATTTTTGTCAGATAAGCAGCACAGGGAATCTTTTCCAGCCTTAAAAAAATTACGCAAATAGCATTTTTATGGTCGGTCGGTTAAATCTCATTTCATTCTAAGCATCGTCATTAAATTATTCTTTTCAGAATTTTAAGCTAATCCAATTTACGACTAAATCTACTTTATTCTGCGACTTAATCTTTTAAGCAAAGTTTCTAGATTATTCTTGATTTCCGTCCAAAATGTTATGCTTAAAGTTAGATATAAAATCTTAAATAAGTAAAAACAGTTTTCATCCAGTACAGAAAAGACTGTCTCAAGTGAGCCTGCAACTATTTAAATGACAGAATTTTCGGAAAGTTTATTTATATTTCAATGAACATTACTGGCGTTTATTTAACAGGATATTTAACTTTATTTTTTGGTAAAAAATTAAAATTTTACATCACAAAAAATATTGAGAAATAATATAATCTTATTTATATCTCTACTTGAAAAGTTTGAATATCCTATAAAAATATACAGACACAAACATTTTTTTTTTTTTTTTTTTTTTTTTTTTTTTGTGTGTTCTCAAATCATCTCGAATCATCAACATTATCCCCCAAATAAATAAATAAATAAATAAATAAAAATAAATAAAACCACTATGTTATAGTTATCACGAAACTTCGTTCTACATCTATCTGTCTATCTATCTATCTATCTATCAATATATCAGAATAAGTTACTATTTAACTTGACGAAATATTTAATCATAGCTTCTTACAAATACTTTGGTTCGAAAGGCGAGTAATATCAGCTCTACCTATCACTGGTAAGCACTCACATTTACTAAGCATTCTATTCTTAAAAGCCATTTCACATATTGAGTTTGATGCATTTATACTTTGTAGAAGCTGAGATATAGTCCTCTAGTACACGGGAAAATTTTAACATAGCAGCCCCACATGTCGACAGATGTAAACCTAAATGTAGTCATTCACTTTTATAATATGCATCTTACATATGAATTTTGGTGTATTTACACTCTATAGAAGCTGAAATATAACCTTTCTGTTCACGGGGAAAGTTGCAGTATTGCAATGCCACCACTTTTACCCGATATGCAAACAAATTGATTCAGCATAGTATATTATAATGGCTCTCTCACATATGAAGTTTTGTACAATTATTCGCAATAAAAGTTGATACGAGTATATAGCTTTCTCGTCAATAAGAGAAATGCAGCATAGTAATGTCACCTGTTGGGCGATTTGCACCAAAATCTGATAGGCACCAACTTATGTCAAAGTGCAACTAAATATGAACCGCTGATTGCAGAAAAGGGATATGCCCATCGTTCAGAAATAGACAGTTCATGGACATACGTCCACGGCGACCATTTTTGAAAAATTGAATTTTAATTTAAATGGGGTATTTGCGATTGGAATTGCAATATGAAAGCTGTGTAATTTTTTTAGAATTTTAACTCCACATAAAACTGGTAAAAACGATTTTTCGTGTTTCCTGCAAAATTAGGTTTTTTGTGACATGTCTCGTTTCTTCAATCAGCGATTCATACAAACTTTTATGAAATTCTGTGCAATCGTTCTTGAGCAATAACTGTCCAAAATTTTGTCTCATATCTGGCAGACATTTTCTCAAAATGTTCATAACGCATTAAGAACATCTCAAAATGTGTAAATACATTGAAATTCGGAAGTCAAAAACTATTACTAATCTAATACTGTCTTCTATAGACATGGAAGAAAGTAAAAAAAAAAAAATGTTTATGTCATGAAAGTAAAAATAAATGAGTAGTCAATATTAAGGTATGTATTGTGACATATTTAACTATTTAAGCATGTTACGTTAACAGAATAGTGTAAGACTCAATTTAAATATCCATAATTATTACAGATTATCTTAATACTAGCAATTTCAAATATAATTTATTTCTTAAAATTTATCATTAATACATGAGGACCAAATTGTTAAACTAATAACTTTAACATTTGACCCTTTTTTTCCAATTTGGTTGGAACCACAAGCCAAATTTGATTACCAAATCTTCCTTCTATATTATCTCATACAAATTTATAAAGTACAAACTATTTATTATTACTATTTATTAAATGTCTTTTCCATGATAAATTTAGACGATTTTCATATCAAAGAAATATAACACTAAATTTCGAAAGAAAGTTAGTTTAGTACTCCACAAACGATTTTATATCTGCTTTTCTTTTGTTGAAAAAGAATGAAATAAATAAATAAATAAATCTGCGTTAAATTTTTGCAGATGAACGGTTAATCTATTCATTTAAAGGTATTTTCGAGTCCTTTTGAAAGCTATTCATCTGGAAAATTTTTATCCCCCAGGGAAGAGTGAGGTGGGGTGGGGACGTTGCCCTGTATATATATATATAAAAGTTCTGGGTAATCGTTGTTACATGAAATATACATATATTTTTAAATTTCACATAGAAAAGAAGTTAAAAATAATTCTCATTATGTACACTTATATGAAATTTTTTCTCCTACTGCTTTATTTAAAATTGTAAAAAAAATGGAATGACATCGCTACCTGTCGAGCGATTGATTCCCAAAGTTAATCAACACCAATTTAAGCCAATGTCTAAGAAAATATCAAATTTGATTTTACTTCGTCCATTAGTTCGTGAGATACTGCGTCAACAAAATTTTCGACACACACACACACAGACAAGCATTATCTAAAAATGGTCAAATCGTACCGGGGAAATCTTAAAACGTGTAAATGAATCGTAAACTGATAGATGAAATTTTTTACGAATCCAGTATGTTGTATATATATATATATATATATATATATATATATAGAGAGAGAGAGAGAGCGAGAGAGAGAGAAAAGAAAGCAATAAAATGATTATCTGAAATTATTGCTTTTTATTTCCTATGGAGGATTCACGATAATAGGAAAGTGAGCATTTTATATTAGTTGCAAGAATTTAATGTATTTATATAAAATATACAATAAATTTTGTCATTTTCTTTTTCAAAACTAAATCAAAAATACTTTATTCGAAAAGAATTGAATTTTTTCATTTGCTTTAAAAAATGACGACCTTATCTTAGAGAATCCGTTACCCATTATCGGTGAATCTTTGATCGATAGGGAGTGGTTTTTGAATGACATGCCAAGATAAAAATATTTTGATACTGTGAAGTTAAATATCTCTTCTTTTCTCCATCTTAAATTCATATATTTATTTTTCTTTTCAGTAAAGATATAAATATTATAAAATTCCCTTTAAATTTAATGAAAGAGGAAAACAAACTATTATATAATTTCTTGTTAATATTTAAATGTAGAATTATTTCTAAATTTTATTTGCGCAAAAAAGATAAGGTATAGAGGTATTATAGGTTATCCATATTCTTAAAAAAAAAAAAAAAAATCATGTAGTAAAAAGTATTTTGATTTATTTTTTCAAAGCAATTTATTTTATTAGCCTAATTTTTTTTAACAGGATGACTGAAAATGTCCCTGTAAAGCAATAGTTAATAACCTATCACCCTAAAATGTAAAAAGTGAGATAGTTTGTAAAAGAATAGCATATCACTCTTTGAATAAGCCCAAATGGAGTCAAACTCTAAATCTCAGAAGATTGATATAAGAGGAGTCGACATACGGTGTATCAGCATAAAGAGCAAATGAAGTAACCGTTGTCTATTCAAGATGGCTGCCACAATAGTAGCCATTTTGAATAGACAACGGTCAGGGCCCGACTTAGCCTAATTAGGCCCGGGGCGAAAACTTCTTTAGGGCCCCCCTCTACTTTACTATTTCAGTAATAAAGAACCGAACTTTATGGAGGTATTTAAATTTTACACCTCATTATAGATATATAGCAAGAAAATTGACCTGAACCTAAAATAGCTATAAAGTACTCCCCTCTCCAATGGTCAGACGAAATATCGTTCTATCCATTTTATTTCTGATTGTTAACTTTGTCATCTAGCTGCGAAAAATTCATATCCTTGCTGACATTAAGGCGGAATTAAGCTAAACTTTCGCAATTACGATGGCTCAAATAAGCCGGATTTTACACTGTACTAATATTTTGTTTAAAAAAAGTTCATTAAAGAAGGAAATGTAAAATGAACTTTCTATTCGATTTGGGGGGCCCCTCTGATGTGGGGGCCCGGGGCAACTGCCCCGTATGCCCCTGCCTTAGTCAGGCTCTGACAACGGTTACTGCAACGTTACCCATAGATCTATATAAGAGTGGACGGAGTATTGCATTATTAAGAGAATATAAGTAAAGGTAGCAAAGATGAAACACGTGACTGCTGAAAAAAGGTTATCTTTTCTGGCATTTATCGCGTTATTGGCGATTTTTTGTTCTGAATATAAATATAAAGATACAGAAAGCAAAACTTGTGTAAAACACTACAGCTGCTGAAATTTATTTTTATGTTGTTATTAACACTTTCCAACAAAGTTAAAAAATGTTTATAACTTCGGTTTATCTATACTCGCTTTAACTCTCAAAAATAATCATGGACATTTTTGAAATCATATAAGGTATAATATATTTAAACTAATTCAATTTAGGGAATTAAGTATAGCAATTAAAAACATTTTATAAAAATAATTATTTAAATAGAATGAAATAATAAAATACTAAAAATAATCTTACCTGTAAAATAAAATCCTTATTTTACATAACTTCTAGGGCTTTTAAAGTACATCAAATTACTCTTTCTTGCTATAAAATCCTTTTTAAATTCAAAACGATCTAACTTTTTAAAGTGAAATAAAAATTTTAAAAAGAACTTTCAAAGAAAAAGGAAAAATATCGTCTGCTTAAGGAAAAGCAGTGTTTAGAGCATGGCAAGAAAATTTCAATATTGGCCAGTTTGTCTTCCTGTAGTTCAACAGTCACGTGATTTTTTTATGAGTTATCTTTGCTACTGAAAAAGGTTGCCATTGTCCCGTCCACTTTTATAATAGGTCTATGACGTTACCGCAGGAGACATATTGATTTTGCCGAAATATTAGCTAGTACTGTGTTACGAAACAGCTTCTTCGGTTACGATTTTTGGCTTCATATTTTTTCAGACAGGTCTATAGGCTTATTATAATAGTCGACGGAACAATGGCAACTTTTTTGGGTGACAAAAATCTCTCATAAAAAATTCACGTGACACGAGTAACTATAGTTACTTCAGTAAACCAAACTCATTAACCCAAACAGTAAACCAAACATTTAAACTTTCTTGTGAAGCTCTAAACTCTGCTTTCTTTTATGCCGACCATATCTCTCCTCTCTTTCTCTCCCTCTTTTTTTTTTTTTTTTTGAAAGTTCTTTTTAAAACTTTTATTTTCCTTTAAAAGTTAGATCGTTTTGAATATAAAAGAAATTTTATCGCAAGCAAGCAATGATTTTTAAATGTTGTGTAAAAAGCTGTTAAGAATATTTTATGAAAGTAGGAGATATTATATTTCACTGGTAAGATTTTTTATGTTTTATTACTTCATATTTCTTAAATAATTATTTTTGTAAAATACTCATAACTGCTATATTTAATTCTTCAAATTAAATTGGTTTAAATATATTATTCCCCATATCAATTTCAAGAAATTCCATGATTATTTATGGGAGTTAAAGCATGTATAGACAGACAAACCGAAGTCATAAACATTTTTGAACTTTGTTGGAAAATGTTAATAACAAGGTGAAAATAAATTTCAGCAGGTGTAGCGTTTTATAGAAGTTTAGATTGCTGTATCTTTTAATAATAATAATAATTAAAGAATATTTATATTCAAAAGAAATAATCGCCAATAACGCGATAAATGCCAAAAAAGGTAATTTTTTTACTACACTGAGCTGTTTCCCCTTTGCCACATTTTCTATTCCCGTAATAAAGGCATGCTTCGCCCAGTGTTACAATAGGTCTATGAACAGGTCATTTACTCTCATATCATACGTCCCAGCTCAAAAGAGTGACAAATCCCTTTCCGAACAAAGGGATTTATTCCAAGTAATTCAACACTTAAAAAAAAAAAAAAAAAAAAAAAGCATACACTAAGGGAAAAAAAAAAGACGAATAATTTTTATTTTTCCTTTGAAAAACGTCCCACTTAGTCATTTAAAAACAGGGATGAAACAAATAATGATTATGCCAGCTACCGCATATCCGTCTTCAGCAGACATTAGTGTTTTAGCTATTCGATATCCGGCAGAAACTCTATCTGATACAACCCTACATTTAAATTTTAAAATTGGTAATTTTTAGGAAAAGAAAAAAAAAAAAAAAAACCAGAAAGTACCCATATGCGGGTTTCTTTTCTTTATGTCTCTTAATGTATACTGAGCAACGTCGATTTTCTGCACAATGGATCAAAATCAAGGAAATTATATTCTGGAGCCTTCGAGAATCGAATCCGGACCTTATGCGGCGAGTTTACCTCTTGAATCAATGAGAAAATAGTTAACAGTAAAAATAAATAGTTAACAGTAAATAGTTAATAGCAAATAGTTAACAGCAGATTTAACAATAGCAAACCAATCGCAAATGACATGAATCTCTACAAGCTTTCTTAACATAACAATAATATTTTAAAATAAAAATCTATTGTTGAAGACAAGTTTTAATATGGCAAACAGTTATTTTCAAAGTAACTTTAAAAAAATCATTCAGATGAACACATTAAAAAAGAGTTAAACTCTTGCACATAAAATTACATATTTTTATGTTAAAATATTAGCTTAAAACTCATTATCTGGATTGCTATTTTAGGGGTATGCTTTTTGTGGCTGCTTTTAATTATTAGCAAAATATTAATGCCAAGTGTTTGAAACTTTTACACGTATAAGGTTTTAGCGAATGGAATGAAAATAATTCCTATAGACTTTAAAATGTTTTTGAATATATATATATTTATTTATAAATCGTATCAGAAAAACTTGTAATATTTTTTCAAAATATCTTTTAACTTAAATATTTTCTTTTCCTATTCATCAAAAACCTTTATTAAACTCTATTAAACAAATACATGCACAAAATCAGGAATAAAATTGTTCTATTTGATCGAAATATAGTCAATAGATTGTACCAGCATTATTTCTCATTTTACACTGTTAAAAATGAAGTGCTGAAAAATGAGTAAATGAACATACTCATTTCGAAAAGAGCAATTTTGTTTCAAGAAGGAAAACATGCTTGTCTCATTTATGAAATACCTCATGCTTTCATACTAATATCTATTCACCTCATAATTTATTATGTATATGCTGAACTAAAAGAAGTTATTTAACCCTTTCAGGGGCGGTGGCTAGAGGGTCTATCCACCTACTTTAGAAATTTTTCTCTAAGTGTGCAGTGGCTATTTTTTTTATCCACTTTTATGAAAAGTTAATGTGTACTTCTAAAATTGAAATAGAGATGGCAGAACTACAGTAACTTTAAGCAGGATGTGCCTGTGACTTTTTTAAATGGGCAAGTTGCGGGAAAATTTTTTGAAGTTTCTTTTACATATTTTTATGAAAAATAATTTTTTATTCAAAAGTATTTGGTAGTGTAAATATACTGTAATGCACCTTTTAAATACAACAGATTATCATATTATCTTAGATCATTAATTTTAGTTTGATTTTTAGGAGCATCTTTTAGGTTTATAGACACAGTGGCTAGAACGCCTAGCCACCACCCACAAAAAAATCCCCACATGCTGAATTTTTTTCTTCATCAAATATGACTTGTAGGGGATGTTTACTTTATGATATATATATATTTGAAAGGAAATTCAATCATTTTTACTTAGTGCCCCTGAAAGGGTTAATAGAATTTCAACGAAATTCAACAGAAATAGTTCAAACGCAAAATTTATTCCCTCAAATCTCCGGAACTTATATTTCGTGGTGGTTTCATACTAGTTTGTGGAAGATTACATCATTGAGAATCTATGTTTAGGATATTGGGATTCACGATGGTCGAGGCTAATTTTTTTAGCATGTTAATATACTCAATAATAAGTACAAAGGATATTTAAATTTGAGTATATTTGCTTCGGAGGTATTTTGAGTGTACTGAAATTTGACATAATTTTACGAATTTTTACGCATTTCTGTTCCTTTTTTTTCGGTGCGCAGAAAAGGTTCGTGTTGCCATCTAACCCTTTAATTCCCCGCGTTGTCAATTGGATAACTTTGTTTTATATTACCATATCAAAAATTATGAAAAAGGGGGATGACAGCGCCACTTGTTGAGCGTTTGATCTCAAACAAAATCAGCACCAATTTAAGTCAGAGTCCAACTAAATATCAAGTCTGATTAAATTTCGTCCATTGCTTCTTAAGATACAGCGTCCACAAAATTTTTAATACACACAGAAAGAGAGACCGAGACAGAGACACATAGACAGGCATTTTCTAAAAATGGTTAAATCGTATTCCTGGTTTCTTAAAACAAGTAAAATCCATCGGCAAGCCGAAAGTCTAGATATTTAACGAATCCAATACTTTCTTCTTATATATATAAAAGAAAGTGGAAAAAAATTAATATCTATATGGGTCATTCTCTGAAAAGTGGGCTTTAAAAAAAAAAAAAAAAAAAAAAAAAAAAAGAGTTAGCCCAAATAAAATTGTTCCATTATTTTTTTTTTTTTTTTTATTTATTAGTGCTAGAGGCCTATTTCAGTCGGTACAGTTGTCGAATTTTTATAATACACTCTTAATTAGTGCTAGAGGCCTATTTCAGTCGGTTTATTGAATGGGGATTTATTGAATGAAGTCCCCCCAAGGCACAACTTTGACATGAGTTCCCCCCCAGGCCCAACTTTGACATGAGTCCCCCTACAAGGTACCCCTATTTCAGTCGGTACAGCGTTGTCGAATTTTTATACGTCACTCTTAATAGTGCTAAGGGCCTATTTCAGTCGGTTTATTGAATGGGGATTTATTGAATGAAGTCCCCCCAAGGCCCAACTTTGACATGAGTCCCCCCCAAGGTACCCCTATTTCAGTAGGTACAGTGTTGTCGAATTTTTATAAGACACTCTTAATAGTGCTAAGGGCCTATTTCAGTCGGTTTATTGAATGGGGATTTATTGAATGAAGTCCCTCCAAGGCCCAACTTTGACATGAGTCCCCCCCGAGGCCCAACTTTGACATGAGTCCTCCCCAAGGCCCAACTTTGACATGAGTCCCCCCCAAGGTACAACTTTGACATGAGTCCCCCCCCCCCCAAGGCACACCTTTGACATGAGTCCCCCCCAAGGCACACCTCCCCCTCATTGGGAAAAAGAGAAAAAACGTTGTTTTGCGGCTATAAGACAGTTTGGACTTCCAACGTTATTTGTTACAATATCTGCAGCTGAATCACATTGGTTTGATTTAATGAAAACTTTATCATGGAATTTAGATCGTCACGAATTAACTAAAGAAGAATTTGTCGATTTTAACAAGTTTAGCAGTAGGCCTCTGGCACTAAATTAAAATCTGTCAATGTCAGATTTTCATGTTTTAAATAATGAAATAATGTCGTATCTGTATATATTTTTTTAATTTTTTGCATGTACACATACGTTACAGTTAATAAAAAATATCATAAACCAAACTGCATCTGATAATTTTTACTTTCTTCTATATGTAATATAGAGAAAGTATTGGATTCGCGAAAATTTTCGACCTCCGTTTTTTGATGGATTTACATGTTTTGGGATGTCTAGATTATGAATTAATAGTTTTTAGAAAATGTCTGTCTGTCTGTCTGTCTGTATCATTTTTTTGTGGACGCTGTATCTCACGAACCAATGAATGAAATTTAACCAAACTTGGTATTTAGTTGCACCCTGACATAAACTGGTGCTGATTAGATTTTGGGATCAATCGCTCAATAGGTGGCGTTGTGATCGCATTTTATGCAAATTTTTAACATGGCAGCATAGGACAAAATTCCGTATAAATGGGCATAAAGAGAGTTATTTTACACTTGTGATTGTAAAATTAATATGAATTATTGATAATAGTAGTAGTTAACTAGGAAAAAAAATTTGTGCATGTGGGGGCATCGGTTCCCCCCCCCCCCCCTGGGAAGTAAATTTTCAAGATGGGTACCTTTCGAAAGGTCTCGTTGATAATAGTAATAGTTAACTGGGAAAAAATTTTTGTGCATGTGGGGGCATCGGTTCCCCCCCCCACCGGGGGGGGGCAAAGTTTCAAGATGGGTATCTTTCGAAACGTCTCGTCAATACCTTTAAAACGAATGGCTGAACCATAAATCTGTGATAATTTAAAACAAAGTTATCGATTTTTTTTACTTTTAACAAAAAAAAATTTAGAAAAAAAATCGCAATTTTTTTTTTTTTAAACGAAATTTAACCAAACTTGGTATTTAGTTGGTCCCCGACATAAACTGGTGCTGATTATGTTTGGGGATCAATAGCTCAACAGGTGGCGCTGTGATAGCATTTTATCTAAATTTTTAACATGGCAGCATAGGACAAAAATTCGTATAAATGTGCATAATTAGAGTTGTTTTAAACTTGTGATTGTAAAATTAATATGAATTATTGATAATAGTAGTATGTAACTAGGAAAAAAATTTTCTGCATGGGGGGGCATCGCTTCCCCCCCTAGGGGGGAAATACCCCCAGGGGGGGTAAATTTTCACAATGGGTATCTTTCGAAAGATCAGGTTGATAATAGTAGTAGTTAACTAGGAAAAAATTTTTGTGCATGTGGGGGCATCGGTTCCCCCCCTCACCGGGGGGGGAAAGTTCCAGACCGGGGGGGCAAAGTTTCAAGATGGGTATCTTTCGAAAGGTCTCGTCAATACCTTTAAAACGAATGGTTGAACCATAAATCTGTGATAATTTAAACCAAAGTTATCGATTTTTTTTACTTTTAACAAAACAGAAAAAAAAATCGCAATTTTTTTTTTTTTTTTTTTTAACGAAATTTAACCAAACTTGGTATTTAGTTTGTCCCCGACATTAACTGGTGCTGATTATGTTTGGGGATCAATAGCTCAAGAGGTGAAATGAAAGTATATTATAATCTATGCTGATAATAATATCGGAATCAGTTTCCTGTTTTGGGCAATTTAAGTAAATTAACTGTTTGAAATATTTTTATTTTATTTTTTAGCTTTTATAATTTGTATTTTAATTAATTGTAACATGTATTTCTTCCCAAATTTTGATATTTTTATTTTTTTTAAAGTTATGATTTTAAATGGCATCAGTGGTTATATTAATCATAAATAAGCACCTCTAAGTTGCTTTGTTAGCTATATTAATTCGTACCCTGCTATTACTCCTAATCAGAAAATAAATTTATATATATTACCTTTGAAATAAAACTATGATTATATATAAGATTTATTGTTTTATGGATGGAAAAAATTGGGAATGAAAGGTATAAATGCGATAGATGACGCTCCACATTTTGTGAAAGAGTTACCAAACATCAGTTCTCCAAAAACCTGAGAAAAGTCATTTATTTATTTATTTTTTGAAGCGAGAGTAATGTTTTCTCACATTTATTGGTATCAAAACAGTGCCCAGTTTCTTAATGGTCGCGATTCTCACTACAGAATTTTTAGGGAGAGTAATATGTGTAAATGTATTGTAAGTAACGAATTGTCAATTTATTTGACATGCTAATTTTTTGTTCTGAAATATATGTCAGTTTTGTTATAATTTATTTGTTTTTTAGAACAAGTTTATTTATTTATTTATTATATGCATTTCACAGTTCAGAATTGTTTTTTCATTCAACTCTCTCTAATTTGTATTTAGGAATTTTATTTCTTTTGTTATGGAAAAAAAATCTATTTTAATCAAATGAATTTCTTTTAAAAAAGATTAAATTTATCATAAGTTTTAACAGTAGGTTCCCCAAATTTTGAATGCTTAATTTTTATAAATATTAAAAAAATATATATTGTATTTTTCTTGTCTTACCTAATATAAGAAATCCAATATTCGATTGCTATGATTGAAAAGAAATAGGTTGTGTAATTTTTAAGATGTAGCTTGTACCTTTTGTGATTATTTTCATGCATTTTTAGAGAAGAAGATTTTACAGCAATTCTAATGATGATAGCTCTGACTTTAATGTAAACCAGTTGAAAAATAGACTACTTCAAAATAAAAGACAGCAAAATCAAAGACTTCAAAATAGACAACAATGATATTGATTTTGAAGTTATATAGACACTTATTTTGTGATATCTTTTACTTATAATAAAAGACAGAATTTGTCGGAAAAGGAACGAAAAATTACCGGGCATCGCTATTCATTTATTTTTTCTTTTAATATTGAACATATTTAATGTATATATATATAAAAACTCAGAATTTTATTTATTTATTGTTTTGTAAACATTATCTAATTTTGAATATATTACTTAACAAAATTTCACATCTCAAGACTCAAGTAAGTGCAATAGTTTCTATCTTAAAACAACAAGTCTAATTAATATATATATATATATATATATATATTAAAGAATGATGAAAAAGTTAATTTTGAAGTCCCTAAATTACATTGTATGAATTCATCGTTTATGACGCACGAATTGTATAACAATGCTTTCTTAAGAACAATATAATATAACTAGCAGGCTTTGCCCGCTTCGCTAAGCACTATACATAAATGAGCTGTCAAAATTCCATATCATTATTAATAACCTAAGTTAAAGTTTCCTCTGTGTTCCGCAGAGGTTTTTCCCGCTCGCAACGTGAGGAGTCCGGGTACCCACTTCTTACTTCCGCTTCCCCAGCGGCTAAGTTAGAAGTTTTGCAAAATCTCACCAAAGTACATAATGCGTACAACTAATCAACATCCACACACAAAAATTCACCATTCTAAGATAATGTAAGGCGAATTCAAACAGGATAACGTGTTTTTACGCGTGTTTATTGCCTCCTCCCTGACCCCAAAGAGGTAAGGGGGCGAATTTCGTAAAATCCCGTTGCAATAATTGTCGGATACATATAAATAATTTGCGCACCAAATTTCATGACCGCAGATCCCAGAGATTTCCCGAGACAAATTTAGCGCTAAAGGGGGGCTATCTTCAATTTGCAACCCCCCCCCCTCAAAAAAAAAAAAACGAAAATGTGTTTTTAGAAAAATTCTAAAGAAGACACGTGGAGACTATTTTCAATACCTTTGAGAAGACTATTTTCAAGAAGACTATTTTCAATACCTTTGTAATATCTTTAGTAGAGCCCTACTAAAAAAGTCCTGAATTTCTTAAATTTCCCCTCGAAAAACGACCCCCCCCCCCTCCTTTAAAAACAAAGAATTCTAAAATCGTACATAATGTTTTATTTATACTCAAGTCCAGTCTCATTATGTGCATTTTCTTCACCGTGATGTAATTTGGAGCCGAGTTATGCTTACAAAAGATTTTTTGCTTCCTGTCCCGCTGTTGGGAAGGGGGTATTTCGATAAATCCCGTTTCTTTAGGTGCCGGTTGCATATAAAAAATCCAAACACCAAACGTCGTGACCGCAGCTCTCATAAGTTTTCCAGGAAAAATTTAGCGCTAAAAAGGGTATTTCCCCTAAGGATATCTCCTTAAAAAGGGTATCTAAAAAGGGAACCCCCCTCCAAAGAAAAAAAAAATGGCAGATCACAAAAAATCAAAAATGTGTTTTAGGAAATATCCTAAGAAAGTCGCATAGCCTTTTTTCAACAACTTTATTCCATTTTTGGTAGAGTTCGACTCAAATCAGGAATTTTCAAAATTTCCTGCCAAAAATCGATTTTTTCCCTTCCTTCTTTTAAAAATCGAAAATCCCTAAATAGCAGGTAATGTTTTATTTGTACTCATGTCTAGTCTCCCCATGTGGAATTTCTTTATTGTGAAGTAATTAGGAGCCGAGTTATGCTTACAAACGTGTTTTTGTCTTTTTCACCTGCAGGGGGAAACGGGGGGGGGGAATTTCGGAAAAGTTGATAGATATAATTTTAAGTTGAGTAAAGACATAAGTTCCTGCCAAGCGCTGTTGAATTCCGTCCAGCCGTTCTCAAGTGATACCCGGACAAACGTGTTTTTGTCTTTTGTCCCCCACGGGGGGGGGGAACGGGGGGAATTTCTAAAACGTTGATAGATATAATTTTAAGTTGGGGAAAGACCTAAATTCCTGCCAAGCGCAGTTGAATTCCGTCTGTCCATTCTCAAGTGATACCCGGACAAACGTGTTTTTGTCTTTTGCCCCCCAGGGGGGAACGGGGGGGGGAGAATTTCTGAAAAGTTGATAGATATAATTTTAAGTTAGATAAAGATTTAAGTTTCTGCCAAGCGCAGTTGAATTCAGTCCAGCCGTTCTCAAGTGATGCCCGGACAAACGTGTTTTTGTCTTTTGCTCCCAAGGGGGAACGGGGGGGATTTAATAAAAGTTGATAGATATAATTTTAAGTTGGATCAAGATCTAAGTTTCTACCAAGCGCTGTTGAATTCAGTCCAGCCGTTCTCAAGTGATGCCCGGACAAACGTGTCTTTTGCCCCCCAGGGGGGAACGGGGGAACATTTCTGAAAAGTTGATAGATATAATTTTAAGTTGGATAAAGATCTAAGTTTCTGCCAAGCGCTGTTGAATTCAGTCCAGCCGTTCTCAAGTGATGCCCGGACAAACGTGTTTTTGTCTTTTGCCCCCGCCCCCCAGGAGGGAACGGGGGGGGGAATTTCTGAAAAGTTGATAGATATAATTTTAAGTTGGATCAAGATCTAAGTTTCTACCAAGCGCTGTTGAATTCAGTCCAGCCGTTCTCAAGTGATGCCTGGACAAGCGTGTTTTTGTCTTTTGCACCCCAGGGGGAAACGGGGGGGGGGAATTTCTGAAAAGTTGATAGATATAATTTTAAGTTGGGTAAAATTCTAAGTTTCTGCCAAGTGCCGTTGAATTCTGTCCAGCCGTTCTCAAATGATACCCGGACAAAAAAAGCGACATACAGACACGATGACACACACACACACAGGCAAAATTTTCTGAAGTTATTTTCGGCTTTCATGGTGTGTGAAACGTGAAGATATCGCAAATTTTTTCGATTCCGACAAATTTACAGACAAAAGTCTGATTTTATTAATATAGATAACTTAGCAGCCCAAAGTCAAGCTATCTTCTAGTTAAGACTCAAAACTCTTACCTTCAAATCAAAACGTTCGATTCCGAGGGGCCCATAATACCTTTTTATTATTTTCATATTTAAAAATATTGTTTAAATATACAGAATTAATTGCGTGAGTAAGATTAAAAAAAAAAAAAAAAAAAAAAAAAAAAAAAAATGCATTTAGTAAACCAAACCTGGTTGCCGTTTTGAATTTTGAAATATCTTTTTGAACGACAGTTAAAAAAAAGTTTTCGCTACGGAAAATATCATGAATAAGAAAAAATATATATTTGATTGAATGTGAAAAAACATGTCGTTAAATCGGTGTTTTATAAAAAAAAAAAAAAAAAAAAGCAAAGTAATTAAAGAAACAGTTGTTTCCTTTCTTTTATTTTTAAACGATATGTAGAATTGAATCATTAGTATGCATGGAAAATTTGTTATGGAATTTGACGTTATGATTACGACAAATGTACAATTATGAAAAAAAAAAAAGAATGGGAAGATCATATATATATTAGGTCGTTGCAAAAGTTCATGCGGTTTTTTATTGCTTCATTTCATAAAAATACATCAAATCAAATGACAATTTTTAATCAAAATACTCTCCATTACTTTCTACAACCTTTGCCCATTTTTCGGGTAACAAATGTATACCACGTCGATAGAAAGCTCCTGTCTTTGGAGGCAATAAAATAATCCGCGTCCGCACGAACTTTTGCAACGACCTAATATTTAATTAGATATGCATATTTCTATGCTTTCAAATATATTTAACGATTTTTAGAATTTTATTATATGTATATTTAAGTAATTAAATATTGCAATTAAAAATAAAATTCCTTATTTATTTAAAATCCTCCCCAAATATTATAGTCTAAGAATTGAAATTCAGAAAATGTGGTTAATATACTAGTTTTCGGATAATCACCATGACTACAACTTTTCCTTATATAAGGTTTCAACAATGTTATCAAAATGTGATTTTTTTTTATAACACTTTACACAGTTATGTCTATTATTATATGATTATTACTGACTTATTTATCTATTTAACAAAGTGGCTTTATCCCTTTTATTTAATGCTTCAGTAAGATTAATTGTATTGTGAGGTATTTTATTTATACGCATCTTCTTAGCTCAAGCATTTAGAAAATGTTGTAGAAATAAAACAAATGCCTACAGATCTAATAATGCATATCGCTTGTTAGCTATTCATTCTTCGAGAAATAGATGCCACAAATGATTTGCCAGTGAATGGAATGCAGATCTGTTATGTTGCCTGTATTAGACATTGTTATGCTTTATAAATAAAGAGGAATTTTACATACATTATAAGAAACAGAAGACGATTTCTCATGAATAGTAATATAATGATTAAAGGAACTAAAATCATATAAAAATCTTTATTATGAATAAAAACGTTTTTGTTTGTAGAAAATAAATTTTAATAATAAATTATAAAATAAAAGCTAATTCAAATATTTTATTAGCTGATTAATTTTTAGAGGTATGGTTACTGTTCGCTCTCAGATATTGATTACTATGCAGAGGACTGTAGCTTCGATTCAAACAAATTTATGTGACAAGTACACAATTACTAGTAATTCATTAACATTAATATAATACATATTTACAATTTTAAAGATGACATGTTACCGAAAGGGGTTGACACCATAGTCAACTTAAGCAAATGTAGGTGAATCATACAACAAGTTGCATCGAGATGTTGGTCGTAGTATAACAATGCACCGCCGCTAAGAGCGATCGCTATTGGCCATATTACCTCCAATACCAAGGTGAGCAGCAACATACCGGCCCACGCTGAAACATTGTTTCAAAGAAAATCAAAGTTCCAACATAAAAGGATTCCAATTAATTATACGAAAATATTATGCAAGAAAAACATTAACAATATTTTAAACAACAATGAAATAACATAATGAATTATATTAAATACAGGTATATCCAGTTTTACTAATTAAACAATATATCCATTTTTCAAAAAAATTATTTTTTGCTAAAAGAGCTACTTCAGAATTGGGCCGTTTAAAAATCTCATTTTTTCATTTTACGCTAACAGCTCTTATTTTTTTATCATTCCAAGAAAGATTTCTACTCTCTTTTCTGAAGGCCAACTACATTAAGGGCAAGTTTTCTTATTTTTATAGCACCACATCTCCAAACTTATCGTTATCCCTTTCAATCCTCCCTTTACCTCTTTGTTGTAAGGTATTTAAATAATGAATTTGCCATTTTTTCCATATCACATAAAAAATTTTTGTTAATTTTTGCCAAATGTTTAATCTATTATCTGAAGAATGCCAGAGAACTGGGGTTAGATTATAACAATAATAGGTCGGCCAACTAAAAAAAAATTCCGAGGGTTAAAACTGCCAAATCATCAACACCATCTGAAAAGGGCTGGGGGAGGTAAGTGATCGAGAATTTAGTATTCCTTCAATATGACAAACAACAATAAAAAATTTCTCATAGTTTAATTTAGCATTTTCTACCGCATGTTTTAAATGCTACTTAAACGATTTTATTTCAGTTTCCCATAGCCGTCCAAAATTTAGTGTACGGGATGGAAAAATTTTACAATAAATACATTCTGAATTAAAAGAAAAAAAAATTTGTAAGGTTTGTCGTCAGGCTGAGAAACTAATTTATGCAACCTTTCCAATTGATTGTTTGCACTAATAAATTTTGTGGCATTGTCACTGAACTATATTTGGGCTTTGCCTCGTCTAGCAAAAAACCCTTTTAAACTTATGACAAAAGCTTCTGAAGTTAAATCGTTAACTGCCTCTAAATGTACGGCTTTAGTAGGCATACAAACAAAAATTTTATTATAGACTCCTTTCCTTTGACCCCGATATTTAATGGAAAAAAAAGCTATAGAAACCTATATTAGTACAAAAAAAAAAAAAAAAAAAAGTACAGGATGAGCCACACTGATTTTTTCCTTTGGAAAATCTCCCATAATTTGGTCCACTACTAAAAATTTTATTTTATAAGAACTGATACATTTACAGACTACTTTATGAGTCAAGGATCTTCCGTTGATGACTCAATATTTCTTTCTAACGGGATATAACAGTGCTTGGGGTCCAACATGAAGAACTTTTCATGAAAATGTTCAATAATCATTGACCTTAATTTATCATCATGTGGCAACAAAACGGGATGTTTACTATCGTATTTCAAATTGGCATTTTCAAACCTCCTTCGAACTTTTAGAAGGCCCCGTGAATCTGAAATTGAATTAAAATAATTAAATTTATTTATTACGAGTTTCTATTTCTGTATGCAGATCAATTCCTGAGCAAAATGCAAATACTGTTTCTTTTTAATCAGGTGTAGTTCTGTGCTTCATTTAATTATGTACTACTGAGTGACCCGATGGCTGTATTTTCCCTTAGTTTAGGATTCCTAATGAATCTGAAAATAAAACTTCCTATTCTAATTAGTTAGAAAAGTTATTAGTGATAGAAAATAGATAATTGTAAAAGTCACTAGATGGTGAAACATTAATTTTAGTGTCTTATTTAGTCCACAAAATGTTGAGAAGTTACGAGAGTCAAAATTCGAACTATCTTTCATTTTATTTAACACAATATTCTTATCACTTGGAGAAAGAGATGCATAGTCATAGTCTATAACACTAATCCATTGAGTCAAAAAGTCAGATTAATGCCATCACAGCTGATTTTCCATTAAGTTGTTAGCACACAAAACTACAGAAATTAGGTCAACAGGATTTTACACAGACGAAACATGTTTTCACTGAAAGATTCCGGTAAGTTCTTGAATTTAAGCAACCCGGTTGCCAACAAAGGTTTTCAATTTCCTGGACTCTGTTTGGATCAATGCAAGAACTATTCGAGAATCCATGTAGAGATGAACATAATTTATCATTAATCTCAAAGACTTAAAAATTTTCACGATCAGATTGGATAATAAAACACAACCGGATAACTTGAGACAAGGAATCGAGATAGTCTTTAGAGGGGCAACTTGTGATTTACTGCTAAGTAAATTACATACAATGTTAGATTGATGAACAGACTGGATATACACGGCTGCATCAAAGGCAGATGAAGATGCATCTGCAAAGCCATGTAAATTTATTTGTTACACTTCAGGAACTAAAATGTAACGATTTACTCAAAGTTGTTCTAAAGCATTCAACGAAGTGGCGAATTCTAACAAATATTGAGTAATAGGGTTTGGAATGGGATCAGTGCAGTCAAATTTTAATTTCCACAACTCCGGCATAAAGACATTGGCCTTAATAATAATAGGATCTATAAGACTCAATGGGTCGAAGATACGAGCAATATCTGATAAAGTATTTCTTATCGTCATAGATACTAAGTGATAAAATTTTATTTTGAATGTGAAGACATCTAAATTAGGTTTCCAAATGATCCCTAGGGCTTTAGTTTCCTTGTCTGAGAATGTGTACTCATCTAACATCTCTTCAGAAACAATGTGAAGTAAAGACGCACGATTCGCATTCCATTTGTGTAAATTAATTCGAGCGCATTTTAACAGGTGTGCTGTACATGAAGCTGCCTAGCAGATTCTAATGTCTCTTTCTCACTAACGTCATCGTCCATACAAGTGCCATGTGAAACAATTTCGGACGATTTAGGATAATTTTCGACTTTTTCAAGGGATAATTTTTTCAATGTTCTAATGGCTAGGAAAGGAGCAGAAGCGAAACCGTAAGTAACGGTAAGCTCATATGTTTCAATTTTGGAATTAGCGCTTGGTTTCCCCAAAATTCTTAATAATTTTCTTTGATCTTCGGTGATCAGTATTTGATGATACATTTTTTGTATATCATCCAAAAACAAAAATCGATGTTGTCGAAAGCGTAACATAATATCATACAGATCTTCATTGACTAAACCCTTATACATACATTCTTTAACGGTATTCCACTAGATGTCGGACTCGAAATATTAAACAGAATGCGAAGCTTCGTAGTGGACTATTCGAGTTTATATACAGTCGGTAACAAAAGTGTCCGAACACTAGCAAAAATTCCTATGTGGAAAAAGTACACTTCATACGTTTTTGTTAAATAAATCCTTATCGAATCCTGTTCTTAGTCAGTGTAAGAATATGATTCAATAAGGAATTATTTAACAAAACAGCATGAAGTGTACTTTTTTCACATAGGAATTTTTGCTAGTGTTCGGACACTTTTGTTACCAACTGTACACCATGGTGTAGAAGGTAATAACATACAGAATCATTAAAGTTATTAACAACCTTTGTCATAGGATTTAAATTAACGTATTCTTTCATAAAATTGCAATAATGATTTCGCATTAATGGAGTTTTTCAAGACTGTTCCATAACTGCTTAAGTCTTTTTTCAGCTATAATTTTGGAATCCCACGAATACTAATATATCTTCTTTCAGGGGCATGGTTATTGCATATCTTACCAATTTATCTCTGTGATGAGTTTCTAAAAACTGATTTACACATAACTGTTCTTCCTGACTAATTGGATACGTTTAATTTTCGCTATTTTTTATTTTCCAAAAATTTTGAATATTTCCATCAAAATCCTCCTTACATTGGGTGAAACCAGAAAATGTTTTACGACATTCATTTTCTACAGTACCAGCTATAATATGTCCAAAAATGCTCTTCTGAAATATAAATTCTGAATTTTTAAATTATCAGCCTTTAATATTTCATAGAAAAATTTAGCACCCACGAGACCGTTCATGTTAGATTTCTTCAGAGTTAACTGTCGGCCAATTCAAGATCAGGTGACAAATCTAAATTATTACATTTATATCATATGAGGGAATTAATTCAGTTATCTTCAATGAGATTAGAAACTTGATTGGTCTCCGAAATCAGTCATTTTTATTTGAAAAAAATGGTGCGCATTGATGATTTAACGTTTGTAATTTTACCATTTATCCCTGAAATATAAGCGTGGCATTTGGTTTTCTGTAATCTCAATAAACTAGCAAATTTCCTATATAAAATGTTACATTCAGATCCATTATCGAGGATTACAAGAATTGGAATTTTCCTTCCATTATAACTGTTCACAAAAACAATACTTGTCGATAAAAACACTTGTTCTTTACTTTTTATTGGCAAGTTAATTTCACTGTACAACACTTTCGAAATATTTTTTCTCTCAATAACATAGAATCATTTTCTTTATTTGATTCATTCGACTACACCAAATCATGTAATGTGTCTGGTGCCTGTGATTTTAAGCGGAAAACTTCAAAATGGAAGTAACTGTCATTAATTTTCGCTGTCGGTGATGAACGATGCAATAATGTATTATGCTTTTTTGAACAAATATTACAAACTTGTTTGGTTTGCAAGTTGAGACTTTATGTTGTAATTTTAAACAATTAGTACAAAGCAAATGTTTTTTAACGATTAAAATTCTTTCGTGTTCATTTAATTTTAAGAAATCATCACAATTTGAAAGAGGATGACTTTTCTGACAAAGAACTCAATTATCTTCATTAAATGAATTATTCTTAGCAAAGAATGTTTTAATTCTAGAATTTTTCTCAAAATTCAATAGTTTTGGTTCCACATTTGTGCTGTTTTGTAAATTTTCTAAACCCGAACATTGTTTTTGTAGAAAAATAATGAATCTGCACCTAATAGGAACTTCTGTGGAATTTAAAGATAACTCATATTGCATTTTTGTTTCGTTATCTACTTTTTAAAGGCTTAAATTAATAAGCAATGTTTCTGAAAATGTATTTCATTCTAATCCTATGCTTTTAAGTGCCCGAGTGTTTTCCTGACAACTGTCTGTTATTGTTCTTAAATTTTTTATTACACCTTGCGTTAGATTTTCTATGTTCAGTATTTCATTTAAATAACTATTAACTATCATTTGTTTATTTTAAAACCTTTCTTCTAGTGCTTCAAAGAGCGAATTATAAGAATCATCTTCCGTGAGCTCGTCCACTAAGAGTTGATTTAAAATAATATAGCTTTTGATTATCAGACAGTTTGTCATTCTGAACAATTAATGTAACAATCTGATCTTTAAAGTTGCACCATTCGTTATAATGGCCATCAAATTTAGGAAGAGGAATTTCAGGTAAACTAAAATTAAGTATAGAATTATCTAATTTACAATCATTTAAATTCGATTAATTTTCATTTTTACTAATATTAATAGAGAGTAAGAATTTTATGTGTCTCACTTTTTCGATTTCCTCTTCTATTTCTACAAATATACTGAGCTGAATCTCCAATTCCGATTCATTGCTTATGTCAAAGTATTGGATTTTCAGGTTGTTCAACTTTCCAACAATTTTTTTGAGAGAATACTGCTTTATTTCCAAAGGTAAGATGTGTTTTTTTATCTTCAGTACAACTCTCTAAATATGTGGATAATTTTGTTAACTACCCCTTAAAAACGCCACGTTGCCGATTCAGACTAATTAATTTATTCTTATCCATGTTAACTTAATTTTTAAATTGACATACAACTATTTTAACATTATGGTTTGACCATTCTCTGGCTCGATAGACGAAATGTTCGCGCTCAAATTTCGATTACAAGGCAGAGGACTGTAACTTCGATTTAAACAAATTTTCGTGACAAGTACACGAACACAAGTATTTAATTAACACTTATTATAATACATATTTACAATTTTAAAGATGACATCCTAGTCATGCTTTCGAAGGGAGTTGACAAAATAGTCAATTTAAGCAAACGAAAGTGAACCATATCACCGGTTGTATCGAGATGTTACATGGTCGAAATATAACAATATACTCGCTAAAAGCGGGAAGATAATCTAAGTTAGAAGAACGCCAAGGTTGGCATATTACGGCCAATACCAAGGTGAGCGGCAAAAATTAAGAGTAAATATTTTTTGATTATTATATTAACTAATTAATGGATTAATTAATCCATAAGTTTAACCCTCATTCAATAAATAATTAAATATTAAATTTATACTTATGCATACAGTGATAAAACTATCATAAATACATTCATCATTTATGATTATACACACCTTATAATATGAATCTTTCATAACATATATAAATATTCTATTTACATACACATGGAAGACCTTTTACAACCTATGGAAAACCTCCTCAGAGGGCACATCACACAGAACGGGAATACCCTTGTGTAATTAAATGATTTTAACCCTATTCTTGTAACATTAAAATAATGTTGAATTTTCTCACTCAATAAATCAAAACTGTCCATATGAATATATTTTTTTATACTACACGAAACCGTTTATACGCTATTTGGTGCATATGCATATTTATGCATATTTTGTACAATGCTTACACCAAAAATAATTTATTTTATGTTTTCTCTTTAAAAATAAATGCATAAAGATAATTTTTGGGAGATTTCTTTCTCTATAATGAAAAACAAAATGTATTTTGATGCATCATGACTGACGTAAATTAGAATAAAAGTTAAACGTTGTAACCGATAGTTGGAAAGTATTTTATTATTTAGGGAAACACTTTTATTTTCTTTTCTTCTTTAATTTTAGCTAAAACAAGGTGTTTAATAATTTCGAAATTTAACTTTAAAAAGAAGAATTCTTTATATAATTAAAACCCTATCTAGATTTTACTGTATAAATAACTGAAACTCGGGAAAACTGATTATTTCATTAGATTCCGAATAAGTATATTTTATATAACAACAATTTTTTATTAAACGGTTTAAACAATGATATCAAAATGAACTAGATGAGATATTTACGTCGTTTGACTTAGTTATGTTTATTATTATATGATTATTACACATTTATTTATCTTCTTAACAAAGTAAGTTTGCCCCTTTCCCTTACAGCTTCAATAAGGATAATTGTATTGCGAGGTATTTTATTCATACTCATCTTCTTGGCACAAACATTTAGAAAATGTTGTAGAAATAGAACAAATGCCTTTAGAACTAATATTACATATCTCTAGTTAGCTAAGTATCCTCGGGAGAAATAGATGCCACAAATGAATTCCTAGTTAATGGAATGCAGAGCTATTGTGTTACCCATATTAGACATTATTATGCTTTATAAATAGGAGGAATTTTGCTTACAGGATAAGAAATAGGAGATAATTTTTCATAAATAGTAATATAATATCTAAAAATGGAGAAATCATATAATAATCTTAAATATGTATCAAGGTACTTCTATTTATAAGGAAGGAATCTTAATAATAAATTAAAACATAAAAGCGAAACATAAATTATTTCATGAACTGATTGAATTTTTAAAGACATGATTAAAATTAAATATTTTCTGATTTTTGCATCAACCAATTAATCGAGTGAATCTGTAAGCTTACCAACCAATCAAAAAAAAAAAAAAAAAAAAAGGGGGGGGGGGAATAAATTTATATTTGCGCATACAAGGATAAAACAACCGTAAATACATTCTTCATTTATGCTTATATATATTCTGTCATATGAATATTACATAAGACATACACATGCAGTATTTACGTGCTTATAGAAGACCATACGGAACCTATGAAAAAACTCCGCCTAGGGCACACCATTCGGAGTCAATTTGCCTTAACCATAACACACGTACGGTACATAAAGTATGCAATATATTCAATGCATATATTTACCTGCACTATATAGCACTTTATTCATGAGGATATATTATTTCCATCATATGAACAGTACATGTTATTTA
Organism: Salticus scenicus; assembly: GCA_963930645.1. NCBI lineage: Eukaryota > Metazoa > Arthropoda > Arachnida > Araneae > Salticidae > Salticus > Salticus scenicus. Next base: position 162,288,011 of record OZ005653.1, on the reverse strand, counting down.
CAAAATAGCAAAAATAGTCTCGTCCAGCTTTGACTAAAAAATTTTTACAGTACCATTTCTATTAATTTCAGAATTATGTAGAATTTTTTTATCTGGCATTTTTGTGTAAAGATTTCTGAATTTTAGTGGAAAGCAATCTATATTTATGCTTAAACGTTTATTTTGTAAATTTTACTTCTGTATTATGAAAAATTTCAAATAATCGTTTAAAGGGTCATAAAAAAGCCCCCAAATTTTCTTTCAAAAACTGGGGAAAAAAATAGCCGAGGAAATTTTAATCGAAATTTCATTATAGATAGATCACAACTGGAAAGGGCATATATTTCTTATACATTTATTTGAGAATATAAGCATACATACAACGTATACGTACATATACAGTCATTAGCAAAAATTTAAGACCACCCATAAAAAAATTAGATTTAGTGGAATTCCTCAAAAATAACATGCATATTTTACATAACAAAATGGATTGTACATGGTTGTTTACTGTAATTAAAGTCAGTATTTTGTAGGACATCCTTTGTTTTTAATAACTTGTGCAATAGTCTTAGGCATGCTATAAATAAGAGACTTGCAGTAAGCTTTAGAAATGGTTGTAACCAGACATGCTTTATTGCTTCAACAAGTGCCGTAGCAGTGGATAATTGCTTTTCGACGACTTTATTTTTCGCAATACAGATTCTCTGTCGGATTCAAATCTGGGCTGTTACCTGGCCAGCCAAGCACTTTGATTTTCTGTGCCCTCAGATATTTCTTGACAATCTTCGCCCTGTGACACAGAGCCCCATCATGCATGAAAATTGACATTTATAAACATGCATGTGAAGCTTCAACTTCTCACGTAAAAAATTAAGGTACCACTTTCCATTCATAGTGGTGTTAGGTAGCACAAAATACAGACTAGCAGTACCGGACACAGACATTGCACCCCATATCATTTGGCTTGGGGGATGTTTCACAGTTTGAATTGTATATCTCTCATCATATCTTTTTTCCTTTGGGTGGCAAACACTTATAGCACGTGCAGAAAATTGCTGCCCACTTGACTCATCCGAAAATAGGACCCGACTCCACTGCTGTACTGTTCAATTCTGATAATGTCTGGTGAAGTCAGTTGTTTCTTTTTCATTCTAGGGGTAAGTCGAGGTTTCTTTGCAGGTTTATGGGATGATAAACCAAAATCTTTGGCTAAACGTCTTGAAATAGTTCTCAAACCGACGTTGGTGCCTTTTGCAGCCAGAGAATGTCTAATCGTATTGGAGGAGATTCTTGGATCTCTTACGATCATCCTTCTTACCACATGATCATCGCGGGCACTCGTTTTTCTAGTGCGACCGCATCTTTTAAGGTCCACAAAATTTCCCGAAATTTTAAATTTACTAATAGCTGATGCATTGAAGCACATATGTCTTGCTCACATTTACCCTCGAACTTATTTGACGTTCAGAAAATTCAGTTTTATGCAGGGTCAATATTTCTGACCTTTTCTGTAACAGTAAATGAAGTTTTTTTTACCCATTAGAATAATTACACAACAGCGCTGTCTACGACAAAATCCAATAATCAACTGGCGATAAACGTGCCGGCTACCTTTATTTATAACAGTAGAATGCATCTGATGCAATCAGCACATGAAATGACGCAATAATCTACGCAAATGATGCAATGTGTTAAAATACTGAAAATCGGCTACTGGTCTTAAACTTTCGAAAATGGCTGTAATATACATCCATGAAATATAAGGCATACATTTAAATAAAAAAAATATATATATATATATATATATATATATTAATATCTTTATCTTAACATTTGATTTATTATTAATCGGAGTAGTTACAAACATAATTATTTTTTTAAGTGTTTAATTTTTTTTAAATTTTTTATTTTAAATTTTCTTTTTTATAAGTCTCTATCAATTAAATAATGGTACGACTAGAAATACTTTAATTTATACTTTCATTGAAATAATTATTTAAAATCTGTAATGCGATAACAGATTTATCACTTATTGTTTACTTATTGTTTATGCAAATACTTATATAAGTAATATTGTTTACTTATTGTTTATGTTATTTCTCACTTATTGTTTATGCAAATAAATGGTATTTCTTTTTCCTTGCTAGTAGGTAATTTAACTTTTAATTTACATTCCTATTAACTTCTTTTATTAAATATCTTGCAATCTTGTTTTCTTGATCTAATCCTGCTTAGGAGTATAAAGCATCGAAATCTGTAATTTTTGGCTATATGCTTACATATTTACAGAAAAAACACTTAATTTTGCGTACATTATTCGTTCAATATCCTTGAAGAAATATTGGGTATTGTATGTTTTCATTATTTAGATTCTGATTATTATTTTTTCCCTTTAAATCTCCTATTTCTTTATGTGATATTTTTCATCTAATCCTGTGGATGTTTAAAAAAGTTTTCATATATATATAAGATATTATATGTTTTCAGTCAAATAAAAGTTGATAATATGTAATACAAATAATTAAAGATAAACTTACATGAAAATTAATAGATGTGAAAAAATCATAAGTAAAACTTACTACAAAAACATAAAATAAATGATTTAAACTGTCAAAAATGCCCCGTATGACTTGAGACATACGTGTGGGATTAAAGCATGCTTTTAATTGATCAAAACTCTCCCCCCAGGCGGACAGTTTACCAAAAAGCACATATAAGGCTAAAACCAATATGGATAAAATAATATGGAACAGACAAAAACTTATATGGATCAGGCAGAAATTGATCAAATGAAATGGAACAGGCAAAAAAAATGATCAACATTCTCTCAACAGCAGCATGAAATTCATAAGATTTCTAGCGAGATAATTAACCAAAATACGAAATCATCGAAAATATAATGTTACAACGCTATCTATAATAAATTAAAGAAACTAATACAATAAATATAGTTAGCACAGCTGAATTTAATCGAAAAATAAGTAATATTTAAAAAAGAAAATTTAAAAAAGTCATTTATATTTAAAATGTTTTAAATATTTCTCTATAATATAACCATGCAAAAAATCTATAGGATAATCATTTTCAACAGCTCTATTAAAGAAATCCTGAATATCCTTAATTTTGTCATGATAAGTAGAAATGAATCTTTTATTACGAGTAAGATAGTTTAAAATGATATTTCTGTAGATAAGTTTACTAATGTTAGAACTCCAATGAATCAATTTAATCACATTAAAATCAAAATTATTTCTTTTATCAAAAATAGTTGTAATCATTTCATTATCTACAATATTTATATCCAAGTCCAAAAAATTTGCTTTTAAAGGATTAAAATTAGTACTAATGAGTTTTAAATAAGAAAGATAAAAATTTGTTTTTTTTTTAGTGTCATTATTAGTACTAGTAAAAGCGACCAGATCATCAATATATCTGTAAATTATAATACACTAGGTTTACAATTATTTTCATATGTATGGAAATACATATTTGCTAAACTGTTGCTAGATACTGAGCCCTGAGGAATGCCATTTTTTTAACATAAAATTTTCCATGATAATTAATATAATTCTCTTTTAGAACAAAACTGTATAATTTTTTATATTTATTATAATCTGTAATATCTTTTATGTTACTTCAGAATAAAAAATATCCAAAGAATTGATCATATATATATATATTACTACGAATTTGTAAATAATAGTAGTTCTTTTTATGTAATTTCATTCAAAGAAGCTTACTCAGGTTATAAAATGTTAATTTTGTACACTGCTAGATTTTTTCCGCGTTAAAATAGCTCATTTTCCTTTTAAAAACTGTTAAAAAGCTTTACGAATGCGGGTAATGACCTAGACACGAAATTTGGCGACTTTTTAGTTCCTTGGCGGCTTTTTTGGCGACCTTGGAGAGAAAATCCTTATCGATAACTTGATTGCTTGAGAAGTTACTAGAACATTCTCATTTTTCACGAAGTTTACAAGGAATCGCATCGTAGCCAAGTAAGTCAGTTTCATGCCAACCGTCATACAGCTAAAAGTTCCGGACTAAGGTCTCTTGTACTCTTTGATTGCAGCCTGCTGCTGTGTGTTAATGCTATAATACAGTTTATGCGGTGAATTCGATGTTGTCATCTGTTATTTAAGATGTGTTTTCTGGTGAAACTGAAGTCGATAATTTTTTTTACAAGCCTGTAATCTAGAATTTTCTGTAAATAAACTTTTAAATCTCTGCAAATTTCACCTTCCATTCCTAGAAAATTCACGAACACCAAGTATTCAACAATATATAAATACATAAATTCCACTAGTTTTTTATTAGTACTTAGTTCATCTCATACGCCATATTATAGCTCGCATTTCCGAGTCATTATGTGAAATGTACTCCAGAAAAATGAATCATTAAAAATATTTTGAAATAATTAAATTCCGTTTACAGCCAGTTTTTAAATATTTCATTGAAACAGAAGTTAATGTTTACTGAATTAACTCTTATGATAAAATATTTAGAGAAAAGTGCACATAATTTATTGAGAAATACTGATTTAAATTTTAAATCAGCATAAATAGTACCGAAAATCTAGAGCAATGAATAAGTATTTTTAAAAAGCATCAATAATCTTTAGACATGCAGAGAAACTGCTAATGAATCTTTTGAGAAAAGAGGAAAACATTAAGAAAATTGATTATTTATGTTAAAAAAAAAAGTAAAGAGAATTCGTTAATAGAAAGCATCGGTTCACTTTGATGTGTAGATCAAAGGAATGAACTCCCACTTGGTTATTTTTCTTAGATATTTTCCATACAATTTTCGTAATTTTATTTTATTTTACTTGTTTATTAAAAAAAAAAAAAAAAAAAAAAAAAAAAAAAAAAAAACTTTCGAAGATAAATGAGACACTAAATATTGAAATTTAAAGATTTTATTTTATTTTATTTTTTGTTTTGTTTAAAGGAATATAATATTCAAATTACAGGGCAAATATTTTTTAAAAAGGATAATAGTTAATTAGGAAAAATAAAATTTGGTGGAAGAAACATATTTAAGTGCGCTTGTTTATTGATGCATATACATCAGAGTTATATGCTTGACTCATAGTCCGCTTGTAAATCTTCGTCAGATAATTACAGATAGCACATGACAGAATTACAATGCGAAGAAATGGAAAAACACCCAGGGCCAACGCGGGAATCGAACCCGCTCTCCTACGCTCGAAAGCGATTAGCAGTGTGGTGACATAACCACTCGACCACGGAGGGCCCAAGTGCGCTTGTTTAGATTGATTCTGCTTTCAAGCTTTAGTAGAGAAAAGTTAAAGTTGGGAATAGTTAATAATGTCAATTATGAAAGAGAAAAATCGCATGTCTATTTCTTTAAAGTGTCGAAAAAGTTTTAATATACTTTTCTCTTAGTTCGTTATTTAAAATTCGGTAAAAATATTAACTTGTATTAATGTCCTATAACATAGAACTCTACAATCTAAATACCTAAAACTCCCCTCATAGACAATGTTTTTACATTTGTATGTTGATTTTTTTTTAATATATACCATTTATTTAATTCAAATAAACACATATGTTTGTTTATAATAGAGATTGAGTGGGTTTACCATCACACAAAGTTCAATGAAGTGGGCAAGCAGAGGCAAGTAAATTTTAGGCCATCATCAAAAAGGATAACTAAGTTTATCTACTGGTCGACAGGTGGCACTTCTATTACTAAATTTCTGCGATTTTCCAGATGCTACATCTCAGCATCTACTGATTATAATCGTACAAAGAGTATATTTAAAAACTTTATTAAAATGTGCAGGGAGTTTTATTATTTACTAGCAGGATTTGCCCGCTTCGCTGGTCACTATATTTAAAGGAAACTCTTTTCTATATAGCTTTATGAAAATAAATAATTAAATAAATAAATACTTAAATTGTTCTGAATCTCGTTTCAGGTAATCCACTGAATTTCGGGTGCCTGTCCTTATTGCCTGCGACAGTAGCTTACCAGTAGGCTTCCATTTGGTTACTTATCATATATAACAGTTTCAATACGGACAGTATCGAAAAAATTTGAAGTAGCCCTTTTATATTTGAACCCCAGTTACATATGAACAACATTATACGTAGTGTACATAATATTTGTTTTCACGTTATTTCCTATATTTATTTGATTTATCTGATAAACCATAAAATGACAGCAATTTCAAGCCAAATATAATATTACAATATGCTATGATCAGCTACGTCTATCGCACGAGACAATATTATTTATTTATTTATTTTGTGGCTATATATGTATTATGATTAGTCAATAGTACAGTGCAACCACGTTTCCTACGCCTAGCAGTGAGGACGAGTGCAAAATGTTTGAGGGGTGACAAGTTGACCGGCAGGTTGCAATTTAGTAAACATCCAATCATTCGGTTCGCCGGTGTTCCCTTATCGCTTATTTTCTTCGAACGAAAAAATTATCTCCCCTATTTTAACAGCAGACTCGTTCAGTCAGTAGACTCGTTCACATGCGCAGAGAGCCAGAGACTTCCATGGTCGCAAGAAACATGGTTAAAGATTAGTTAGTTTATACAAAAAAAAAAAAAAAAAAAAAAAAAAAAAAATATTATTATGTAAACCTGATCATGGTACAACCTTAATATAGCTCCTCTTGGCGACTTTTGAATTTTTGTCGCTATTTTAGATCAAAATAGATAATTTATGCGATTATTGTTTCTGTTTCTTTCTACCTTTTCTTTTCTTTCTTTTTTCAATATTTTATAATTTAGTTATATTTTTGATGCGCTACTTTGCTTTAAGTAGAGTCTTTGGCGAAAAATCCCCGATCTACTTCAGCATCAAAATTTAAGAAATTGTCCAGAATTATCAATAAGTAAATATCTTTAATATAATGCTGAATTAGCTTTTATGCCAAGTGTGATTCATCCGTGCTCAAAAAAAAAAAAAAAAAAAAAACCCTAAAGTTGAGGTATAAAAAAAATTCTATGAAATAAAATTCAGAAGAAACTAGATTTGTATTATTACTATTTTATTTTAAAGTTATAAAGACGTCATTTTCTCATTCACCAATTTAATATTTGGTAATTTTTTATTTTTCACGGGAAAGCATATTTCATTTTATGTTGAAAAAAAATGCCTCATAATTTTTTTTTGGCAACAATTAAAAATTTAAATTCCTAATATTAAGGCAATTACCAGTTTATTTTCATATTTTAATTAATTTTTAAAAATCTAATCAAAAATTCAAAAATCCGGCTTAGACATGCATCAGAACAGGCCATAATGAACCACCATGCAAATTTGTATCGCTCTGCGATCAGCCGTTTTCTTAAAAAGCTCCGGATACATATACACAATGACACACACACACACAAACATCTTATTACTTTCTTCTATCTTCAATAGAAGAAAGTATTGGATTCGTAAAAATTTTCGATTTCGGGTTTTTGATGGATTTACACGTTTTGAGAGCTGTAGAACACGATTTTACCATTTTTAGAAAATGTCTGTCTGTCTGTCTGTCTGTGTGTGTGTGTGGGACAAAATTTTGTGGCAACTGTATCTCTGGAACTACTGCACAGAATTTCATACAAATTGGTATGTAGTTGCACCTTGACATAAATTAGTGCCTCTCAACTTTTGGTAAAAATCGTCTTACAGGTTGCGTTGCCATCCCGCTTTTTCTAAATTTTTAACAGGGTGATATAGGACAAAAATTTTCAAGATGGGTATCTTTCGAAAGGTCTCGTCAGTACCTTTAAAACGAATGGTTGAACTATAAATCTGTGATAATTTAAAACAAAGTTATCGATTTTTTTTACTTTTTACGAAAAAAAACTTAGAAAAAAAAAATCTTTTTTTTTTTTTTCTTCCCTTAATTTTATCAAACTCCCACGGTTCCCGTGTTCTGACAAACTTAAACTAATTTTTGCTTTTTTCCCCTAATTTTGTCAAAGTCCTACGGTTTCTGTGTCTTGACAAACTTTAACAAATTTTCATATTTTACCCAAAATTTTGTCAAAGTCCCACTTTTTTTTTTTTTTTTTCTTTTCTCTCCACTTAATTCTATCAAACTCCCACGGTTTCCGTGTTCTGACAAATTTAAATAAATTTTTGCATTTTCCTCCCAATTTTGTCAAAGTCCCACGGTTTCCGTGTTTTGACAAACTTAGAATATTTTTCACATTTTACCCAAAATTTTGTCAAAGTCCCACTTTTTTTTTTTTTTTTTTTTTTTTTAAATTATTGTTACTGAGTGAATTTGTATAGGAAAATATAGAAGAAAGTCTCGTGGTGGCCACAACATACTAGTTTTATTATATGTATAGATTTAAGTTAAGCGGTAGGTGACGCTTTATACAGAATAATTTAGAAGGAAAGTTTGTAACAGCCACAACATATTAAATTGTTGTTTGTCCAGTATTTTGAAAAACAAATTATTGCATCCACCTTTATAAATCTATTTTGCATGAAAAATAAATGAATGAACTTTAACTTATGATGATATTTAACGATTTCTCAACAATTTTCTTTTGATTCTATGTAATTACTGACCACTCTAAACAAATTAGAAACTGTGAATGGACTTTGCTGCTTTTTTTTCTTTTCTTTCTTCTAAAGAATATTTCTTTTTAATAGTCATAAGTTGAAAGACATTTTAATGAAAGGAAGCACATAATGATTGGTGAGGAATATTTTTTTCTTACTTGCTTCTGATAAACTTAATCTTCTAAAAACCATTAAGTAAAAAGTGTTTGAATGAAAACTTAAATAAATTTCAGAGAAAAAAAATAATTCTTTTCATAAGTTACTAAATTTAATCATTCAGACTTAGTTAATTTCTTTCTTTTGTCATCCAGAGAGAGCTTATTTCACTCAGTATTCTGAATACTTTACGTACCATATACAGCTGAGTAGAAATTTAATCTGAAATATTAAATTAAAAAAATTAAAATTACAAAACCAAGTTTTTTCTGTAAATGTAATATGTTTATTTATTATTATTATTATTTTTAAATATTAACCGGCGAAAAAGTTATTTATTAAGTAAGCAAATTTGCACGTACGTATATTAAAATAATTTTAAATCCTCTGATTGCTTAAGATAATGATAAAACTGTAATGTTGATTTCAGTGCATAAACTTTACAATTGAATATAAAAGTTGTTTCAACATGAAATAAAATATTATTAATAAAACTTATGATTATTATTTATGATCTTCACTGTTAAGAAATATGTTAAAATCCTTTAATTATGTACTTTTTAACTATAAGTTGTGAAGATTATCTTGTGGTAAGACCTTCAACTTTCTCCTACCCTGCTGTATAATTAAATAAGGAAGTGCAGTAACAAAAATAAAATTAACAAGTTACGCATTTGAAGTATTGAAATGGCAGACTATAAATTCTCTGTAGTCTGGCACGTTACTTTCATGTTATTTCCTATGTAATTTCATGTAAGGTAGATTAGGAGAAGACGTCGCAAGTTTAGTTTAATATTTTTATAAAATCCCCTGTTAGTTATTGACTAGAGCCTTCGATGCTTGACTACTTGTGTTTGACTACTGTGGTTGTGTGTAGTGAAAGGTAAGTAATCCCAAAGTGCTCTTAAATGTAAGATAATAAGTGCTTTAATAATACAAATAAACTGCAAACAACGGAAGTGCAGTCAAACTGCACTGAGCTGTACAGAAACAAATTCGACTGCATTGAACTGTCTAAAACCTGAGTATATTTTTGATATAACTTTTATACTACGTTTAAAATGTGTTATGCAGGGAATCAATCCAATGCACTGGAGAATCAGTCTTACGTTACCTACTTTACAGCACACTTATTGAAATCTAATTTGTCTACTAAACTTTGCCAAATTAGAAGTTATTTATTTTTTTTCGCCCCTTCCAAACTTGTAACGACTATCACTTCGCAGAATACTTTTATAAATCAGCACCAAGACTTCGAGCCAATTCGACTTCTTTGCAATTCCAACATATGAATTCCCTTCGAAAATTTTGGGGGATGTCTCACAAAGTTTGTTACGGAAAAAACAGCAGTTTTGTAAATGAATATAGGTTGTTCCGGCGGTCAGTAGGTCTCAATACGTCATAGTAAACATTTCTCTAAATTAAGCAAAATGCACGCATACACATATATATGTCAATTCAATAATATATGCTATATTTACTTCTAGGTCAATTTTTATGTCCATTTCGTTCGTTGGGTTTTATGTTGCGCTTCTGCTGCGCTGTGGATGATTGGCGACGGTCTAGGACTCACCCCTAAGAATGCTCAGGAGCCATGCCATCACAATTTTGATCCTTCACGGAAGGGATGGTTCCCCCGCTTCGGTGACACTCAGAGATAAAATTAGGGTAGAAATATAGAGGATATTTCAGCCAAGACGGATCTTACGTGCACCAAACAACCATTAGTGTACACGACGGTCTTTGGTCGACTCGAGTATCGAAATCCACAATCTTCTAATTACGAGCTCGGCGATCTACCGACGGTGCTACCACGGCTTCGTCATTGTTTTCTGAAAATACATCTGAGTTGCATAAAATAAATATCATATATTGAAACAATAAAAAAATAGTTAATAAAGGAAATCTTTGCACGATTACGTTAAAAACTGAAAGAAAATTATGAACGGGTGACACATAAAAACTTCCACGCTCAGTTTAGTAACTGTTTGTAACATTAATTTTTTTACAAGTTATATTTTCCTCATATCGTTAATGAATATTTTTAATTTAAAAGATTAAGTGATTGGTTTTAATTTTATTGGTTTATAATAGCATAATGTTAGCCAAACCTGTTACACACTACTAAAAATACACAAAGAATAAAAAAATATTAAGTTAAAAAATATTAGAATTCAAATATATTTAAACTGAAAAAATTCGTGCTGTTTTTAATAATTATATACGTTATATATTAATTTATTCCAATCTTATCTTAAGAAAAGGTTTTATGTAGCCCCTAAAAATAGAGAGTGATATTTTAATTTTATTTTCAAATAAATGTGTTAATAATAATAATAAAAAAAACATAAATATTAGTTTTTTGTTATTTTGTTACTACTATAAGTCCAGTAATAAAACTTTAAGAAATGATTCTTTTTTAACTCTGTAAAACTTGAAACAATATTTTTAAAAATAAACTCTTTAATTAAAGGCTTTTTAAATTATCATAAAGGCCAAATGTTCGACAAACATACAGATATACAAAGTATTATCTAATTGTTAACGAGATAATCTATTTATATTTCATAATTATTTTTAATTAATTGTCTAAGCATTGATATCATTTATCATAACCACCGTAAACTTTCCTCTCCAACTTATTTTCTTCTTCTCACTATCTTATTGCTATATTTTATGTAATAATAATTACTATTACCTCTAACAGGAAAAAAATAATTAAAAAGAAATGAGTAACGGATCAAACTTTTCGAAAAAATTCTCGTTCTTATCAGTTTTCGAGTTAAGAAAATAGATAAAAAATATATAAAGATTCTTACAATAAAATTAATGATTAAAAAAAAAAAAAAAAAAAAAGGTCTGGGAGCTTTTCAGTAAAACATAAATTATCACAATTTTAATGAACATATTAAAATTTTTATGAATGTAAAGGATGAAATTCTGTTCTCGTAATTGCTTAAGTAATTTTCTGGTGGCTTAATTAAAAGGATAAGATAAACCGATAATTTTTTTTATTTAACTAATTATATTAGAATATGGCGTTAGTAACTGAGGAATATAATGAGTCGAAAAGAAAAAGATGTAAGGTTTATTTTGTGAAGTTATTTATTTTGCATATCAAAATATTGAATGCTGATAAAATGTTTTCTGTATATTTCATTATACTTTTTCACTTTACGAACACTACAGTGAGAAAGTATTGTAATCATGTCAAAAATCCGAGTTTGAAATTTTGGTGTTTCTACACATTTTGAGGTCCCCTGAGTTCACATTTACTCTTTTTACGATGATGTGTGTATGTATTTGTGTGTGTTTATATGTGTATGTGTGTGTGTATGTATGTAAGTGAACACGATAGCGTCTAAACACTTTGTTCGAATGAGCTGAAAGTTGTACGTATGCTATAGATCACCATAGCACAAACCCTATTAATTTTGGGAAATCTAGCATTTATAAGTTTTTTCCGGTGACACAAAGAAAAATTCTTTATCATTATTGTCTATGGGCCCAAAATTTTTAATGTGCGATTGCGTCTAAATGCTTTACTCGACTGAGCTGAAAATTTATACACATGTTATGAGTCACCGTCGCACGAACTATATAAATTTTGGTGAATCTAACGTTTGTAATTTTTTTACAGGGACACAAAGAAAAATTCTTTATCATTATGGCCTGAATGGGCCTACATTTTACTAAACACCTTATTCAATTGAGCTGAAAATTTATAAACATGCTATATATAGATCACCGTTGCACGACGTTCATAAATTTGGTGAATCTAGGGTGTATGGTTCTTTTACAGGGACACAAAGAAAAATTCTTTATCATTATGCCTTATTGACTCAAATTATTTAAAGTGCGATTCCGTCTAAACTCCTTATTTGAATGAACTAAAAATTCATACACATGTTACAGGTCACAGTCGCATAAACCTTGGAGGTTTTGTTGAATCTAATACTTATACTCTTTTACACAGGGACACAAAGAATAATACTTTATCATTGTGGTTTATGGGCTGTAGTTATTTGAAATGAGATAGCGTCTGAATTTCTTATCCGATTGATCTGAAAATTTATATGCATGCTATAGGTAAGCATTGCACGAAATTTATAGATTTTGGTGAGTCTAGCACTTACAGATTTTTACAAGGACGCAAAGAAAATTTATCATTATGATCTATGGGCTCAAATTATTTGAAGGGCAATAGCGTTAAATTAAACAACATAGTATTTAGAGAAAAATACACCCTATGATAATTTCCTCTTAGTTTTATTTATTGATACAAGCGTTAATTACTTAATGCTTGGAAAGCCGAGTGGAGTCACTCCAGATATTTTATATACATATTCTTAAAAAGGCAGTAAATATTTGAATGTGTAAAATTTTCCAGTTTTTTACTTTTTCACTCTTTCATACGTTTTAAAAGTTCCTAAAGTGTTTTGATCGTTTTTGGAATGTTTTCTGACTTCTGTGTGCGTGATAAGAACTTTGTAGCAGCCCTAGTTAAAGAACTAATGCACAGAATTTCCCGAAATTTCATATTTAATTGAAGCTTGACATAAATATATATCTATAAAATATTGTTGTATATCGCTCGACAGGTGACGCTGTTATCCCATTTTTTTTTATAATTTTAAATATGGCAGCATAAGACGTTATTATTATTATTTTTTATATAAATATACACAACAAAGATTTTTTTTTATATAATTTTTTTTTTTTTTTTTTTTTTTTTTAAAAGAAGCTACAACAGTAATAGCCAATATTTGTAAAAATAAATCTTATTTAAAAGAAATTGATCGACGTATAATATATAACGTATTTTAAATGTATCTATTCCACATTTTATTTTGTAGTAATATGCAAGTAGTAACTGTATAAATAAATATTTGCTGAAAAATAACAGATTTAGTATTAAAAAAAAAAAGTTTAGTTAAAGAAATTAACAATTTATTATTATTTTTTTTTTTATAGACCTGACAGCTGTTTATTTTCAGGACATACACTTATGCAAAGAAAGTATTGTAATCATATCAAAAATTCGAATTTGAGATTTTGGTGCTTCTATATGTTTTGAGGTTCCCTGAGTTCATTTTTGCTATTTTTAAGGTGTTGTATGTATGTATGTTTGTGGGTATATATGTGTATATGTTTGTATCTATGTGAGTGAGCACGATAGCGTCTAAACGTTTTGTTCGAATGAGCTGAAAGTTGATATATATGTTATAGATCACCGTAGCACTAATCCGATTGATTTTGGTGAATCGGCACTTATAGTGTTTTTACAGGGACACAAAGAAAAATATTTTATTATTATATCGTATGGGCCCAAATTCTTTAAAGTGCGATAGCGTTTAAATGCCTCATTCGATTGAGCTGAAAATTTATACACATACAAGTGACCCTCGCACGAACTGTATAAATTTTGATGAATCTAGCTATTATTATTTTTTCATAGGGATACAAAGAAAAATTCCTTATTATTATAGTCTATGAGCTCAAAATTTTTTGAAGTGCGATAACGTCTAAAAGCCTTATTCGATTGAGCTGAAAATTTATACACATGTTATAAGTACCGATAGTTTTTTACAGAGACATAACAAGAAATTCTTTATCATTATGGCCTATGGGCTCAAATTCTATAAAATGTAATGGCGCCTAAACGCCTTATACAGTTGAGCAGTTGAGCTGAAAAAATATATAAATGTTATAATCAACGTCACACACAAACTGTATGAATTTTGGAGAACCTAGCACTTATAGGTTTTTTAAAGAGGCGCAAAGAAAAATCATCTGGCTCAATATATTTAAAGTGTGATAGTGTTTTAACGCTTCATCCAATTGAACTTAAAATTTATATACAGGTTATAGCTTACCGTTGCACGAAATGTATAGATTTTGGTGAGTCTACGTCTCATAGATTTTTACAGGCGCACAACGAAATTTTTTTATCCTTAGGATCTATGGGCTCAAATTATTCGAAGAGCAAAAGCGTTAAATTAGACAACGTACTACATAGAGAAAAATACTGAAACACCCTATCATATTTTCTCTTTTGTTTATTTAACAACTTTTCTTACCTTAATTTATTTATGAAACCTTTAATTACTTAATGTTCGGAAAGTCGTGTGGAGTGACTCCAGAATTTTTCTGCAATTTTAACAGTTTTTTGTATTTGTATTTGTGTGTATATTAGTGTTAAAGGAGCACCATACATATACGTGCTCATGGTAATTTGTTAGATAAGAACTAAATCACTTTCTGTAATGATTTTATAATATTTTTAATTATAATTATTTAATTACTATGTAAATTCCCATTTGCTATTAACGATTAATATAATATAAGTGCACCTTTGCATGTTTGATCATCACGTTCTTCATTCATAAATGTAAAATTTTCTTTTTAATTTTGCATAATATACACGCAATAAATTTTATGGAGACCTTTTAATTAATATTAAATATTGAATATTATCATTTCATAAAAAAAATAAAGATAAATTTTATCACAAGAAATAAAAAATCAATGTTATAGATTAAACTTCTTTTCTGCATCAAATGTGCTTTTGCAGTAAAAGTAGAATTATAAAGTGGGAAAGCAATGTCAATCCATTCATTGCCATTTATGTTGGCATTTGTGACTAACTGGGTGGCCAAATTTAGCAAGAAATAGTAGTTTAGGGTTCCCGAAGTTTCATAGTTCTATCTTCAATACAATTCTGTTCTAGAACTAAACGAAAAATTCCAGAGCTCAGCGTTTTGCTATTTTCGATTCGATACTTTTGAAAATCTTCGCCAAAAGTATAAATAGAACCAAATTAACTTCCAGTCAGCTAGTTGATTCGTACTTAACATTGTTATTGTCTTTTATTAGGGTTTATTTTATGATTATTTAGTCATTTTATCGAAAAGACGTTGTGTTGTCTGCAGCTAGGAAGTTCAGTAACGCCAGTCCTGTTACTGGTTACTTGCTGTAGTCAGTAAGTTTTGTTCAGTCTCTTAAGTAACTGATCATCTCTCCTCAATAAGCGAAATTTGTACTCTGTGGTGTATTTAACACTATTTACATTTGATATTCGGTGAATATTATATTTATATATTCGTTGAACAATGACTTTATTGTACGAAGTACAACTCTGTTCGATTGTTTCAGGTATATTTGTTAAATATATATATATATATATATATATATATATATATATATATTAATATTTGTTTTGTTGAACTGTTTAGAGAATATATGCTGAATAAAGTTCATTCATCGACTAGAACCTGCCTGTTTCTTTACGAACTACTTCCTTCAGACAGTAAAGTGGACATTTTCGCAACTACACTAAGGGACAAAAAAAAAAAAAAAAAAAAAAAAAAGGCCGCACCTGGATACTTTTATTTCTCCTTACAAAATTCACCCAAATTTAAAATTTAAATGTAGGGATGTAACAGATAATGATTTTGCCGGATATCAATTATCCGAAACATAAATGTCTGTTAGATACGGATGCGAGGTATCCAGCAAATTCACTATCCGTTTCATCACTATTTTTAAGCGATTAAATTGGACGTTTTTCAAAGGAAAAATAAAAATTATCCAAGTGCGACTATTTTTTTGCCCCTTAGTGTATATTAATCTTCAGCAGTTTCCCAAATTTTATTATTAAAGTGTCCCAATTTCATTATTATACTGTAGCACATGCACAGTATTAGTAAATTCATTTTAACTACACAATTTATCACTTCATACTTTAAAATTATATTACACCGTTCTTTAAAACTGCAAAGTATAATTCTTGTACTATTAAAAAAAATTCTTTATGGACATACATAAAACTCTTATTTTATCCATATTTAGTTAGGCGCGGAAAAGGAAACATACCAATGACTTCGCATGCATACATAAGCAATATATACGATAAAGAAACATATTTCCGACAGAACCTTAACATCTAAATTTTCTTCCGGGGAGAAAAATTATGTGATAAAGTATAAAAAGTATGCTAATGTTAAAGCGGGCGAAAAACTTACGGAACATAAAACTGAAGATAAATTGCATGGCTATAAATTCTAGACAACTACATAGAAAGAAAATTGTATGTTGAAAAGATTTTTTATTGAGTAATATTTTTATGAAAGTTTTATTTCAGAAATAGTGTTTGATTTACTGTTAGTCCGCTGAAATTGATGTTCAATTTTAGAAATGTTTCTGGTTTAATTATGTAATAAAAATGCATTTGAGTGAGTTTCCTTATTTTAAATTATTTAAAAAAATATGTCACTGGGTTATTCGATCGTATGATAATTATTGTAAACATAAAATTAAATGTAAATTTCAAAACCCGAAATAAAAAGAAAATTTTCACATATAAAATAATCTGTATAATTTTAATTCTTAAATTTACGAAATTTTGTTAAACTGTATTTCTTATGAATTTTATTTTCTATCGAGTTAAAAATGGTATTTTTACATGATATTATACTGATTTTTACAAGAAAAAAAATGTTTTAATTATTTACTTTTTTAAAATAACATTTTTACCAATAAAGTATATTAAAAATATTTATAAGGAATTACTATTTATTTAAATTTCAAAATTCTAAATAAAGAAATTTTTTGTATTATATGTATAATTTTTGTTGTTTATAAGGCTAAGAATTATAAAAAGTTACAGTTTTTATATCTATTTTATTTTCTAAAGTGATGAGTAAGTGAAAGAAAAATAGTGTATATACATATATATAGTTTTATAATAGTTATTAAAAAACATTGGGAAATAATATTTCGCATTTTAATGTCATTACTAATTTTAACGTAAAATTTACACTGATGGAAAAAAAAAATCCCAACACCACGAAAAAATTATTGTACAGTAATGAAATTTCAGCAATACATTTGTCTAGGTAACATATTTAATTGATTAAAGTTTCAAGATCACAGGTAGAGCCATTGGCGAGAAGAGCCATTTCAAATGTGAAATGTTGGTACATTAGTAACCGGTGTAACCGCCAGAATTTTGAATGCAAGCATGCAAACGTGCATGTATTGTGTCGTACAGGTGTCGGATATCAGTTTGTGGGATGGAGTTCCATGCCTGGGCGGTCAGTGCAGGGACGGTTAATGCTGGTTGTGGATGACGCTGGAGTTGTCGTCCAATGATGTCCCATATGTGCTCGATTGGAGAAAGATCTGGTGATCTAGCAGGCCAAGGCAACATGTCGACACTCTGTAGAGCATGTTGGGTTACAACAGCGGTATGAGGGCGAGCGTTATCCTGTTGGAAAACACCCCCTTGAATGCTGTTCATGAATGGCAGCACAACAGGTTGTATCACTAGACTGACGTACAAATTTTCAGTCAGGGTGCGTGGGATAACCACGAGAGTGCTCCTGCTGTCATACGAAATTGCTCCTCAAACCATAATTCCATGAGTAGGCCCTGTGTGTCTAGGCCGCAGACAGGTCGCTAGCAGGCGTTCACCTGGCCTCCTTCTAACCAACACACGGCTATCACTGCGACCAAGGCAGTACTGGCTTTCATCAGAAAACACAACAGATCTCCACTCCGTCCTCCAATGAGCTCTAGCTTGACACCACTCACGTCGCAAACGGCAGTGGTTTGGAGTCAGTGGAATGCACGCTACAGGGCGTCTGGCTCGGAGCTGTCCTTGAAGTAACCGATTTGTAACAGTTCGTTGTGTCACTGTGGTGCCAACTGCAGCTCGAATTTCAGCTGCAGACGCAGTACGATTAGCCACAGCCATACGCCGAACACGGCGGTCTTCCCTCTCAGTAGTGCCACGTGGCCGCCCGGAACCCGGTCTTCTTGAGGCAGTACCTTCCCTTGACCACTGCTGCCAACACTCATGCAAAGTGGATACATTCCTGCCAAGTCTTTCTGCAATATCGCGGAAAGAAAACCCACCTTCTCGTAGCCCTACTACACGACCTCGTTCAAACTCAGTGAGCTGTTGATAATGGCTTCTTCGTCTTCCTAGAGGCATCCTTGACTAACATTAACCCACTACGTCAAATCTCAACTGTAAATAACGATCACGAACCTTACAGCGCTTATTTAAAGCAAACCTCATTTGCATGTTCATAGTGACACTACTAGCGCCACACTTATGCGCGTAGCTCGAAATTTGAATCGACGTCATCTTTCAGATGTATAAACACGCCTACCAAATTTCGTTTATCTAGCACAACTCCTTCCTGGTGTTGAGATTTTTTTTTTTTTTCCATCAGTGTATTTACAGTTTTTGTAAAATTTTTAGTACTTTAAAAGTTCTACTTTTTTTCTTCTTACACAGAAGGAAATACTGGATTTTTCGTTTTGATGAACTTATACGTTTTGAGATGGCCTGAAAAATATTTGATAATGTAAAAAAAAAAAAAAAAAAAAAAAAAAAAATTCTTCTGCTTATGTGCCATTATTCTCTTCAATAGAGTTGCATTTATACACGAGTTTGTCGAGTAGTTGGTATATCAATTTAATTATAGGACATAAAAGGACAAGAAATCTATTTTTGTTATAATTTTGGGGCGAATCTAGGCAGTAATACGTTTTCTAGGGAAGAAGTGATATCTTTACTAAATATTTTTTTCCTGATGTGTATGTTTTTCTGTTTGTATATGTGTATCTGTTTGTATATCAGTTTTTTTAATTCCGGGTATTGATTCCCTTTCAATTCATCTCTTTTTTAATTACTTTCACTGTTGATACACACTCAGTTATCCTTAAAATATTCTCAAATTCTTAAATTCACAAAAACAATCGATTTCAATCTGCTGTTAAAGAATTGTCCCCATTTACAGTGGGAAAACTGAAATAAGCAAGATAAAACACTTTCTCATAGCAAAGGATATAATTATAGATGCAACACGAGGAAACGTATTTTATTATGAATATATATATACATGTAGGAGACAAATCTGTATTGCAGGGAAAAACAATCATTTATCACTGGCGAATTACGAAAAATACTGTACAACTGGGATATTGGTCCACATTTTTTGGTGCGTATTTTTAGCCGTCGTTTGGAGAAATAACGACATCGTGTTGGATTCTTTGACAACATGTTATAGTAATGGATCGAAATCCATGTCAACCATTTCCAAAAAACGACATTACGTCGTGGTCACCAAAAAAAAAAAAAAAAAAAAAAAACTCTAATAATGATCCATGGACCAATGTTCCACTTATCCCAAAAATACTATGAGATATAGTAGTTGTAGTAAATGTGTGAGTATGGTTGAGTGAATGTTGTTTAAAAAAAACAAGAAACAAATTATTTTTATATTATTCTTCTACGAAACGCTTTAGCTCATTCCTGGGGAGAGAAATGGGTATTGTAGGCGATACAATTAGAAGTTGTATGAGACAAATTTTTATTGATATACATGCATGATTTAGTATATTTTAGATATTTAATTAGGAAAAAACTTTTTTTATGTTTTAAAATATATTTTCATAATTTCCTTTTTTTTTTTTTTTTTTACCTTTATGTGATACAAAGGAGCATTTATGATAACTGCATTATAACAACACTCAAAAACATTTAAAGAACCAACCTATTCATTGTATTATAATTAAACCAGGGAAATGTGGAAGTACAGTAAAGTAATGATCAAAGTAAGTGGCTTCTGAATCTGTAATAATCATAGAGGTGATTGCGAAATGTATAGTTGAGTAATTTTGAATTGTTAATTATAAATAATTTTTTGAATTGTTTAATGCATTTATTTTTTTAACTTGAAAATAAATAAATAAATAAATATTTTCTTGAAACATAGAAAAATATACTCTTAGATTTATGACTATCTGTAATCCAACAAAGCTTTAGAGAATTAAATATAATGAATCTAAAAGTTAGCTTATTTTAGCACAATTATTTACTTTTTCAATGAACACAAATCTAACGATATATTTATTGTTATAAAACAATTAAAAAACTTTTGTGAACCAATTTCGAATGACATCATTCACTATTTAAAAATTCAATATTTGTTTCGGCTTTTTTATATATAATTTTTTTAAACTCAAATTTTGCACAAATTCATTTCCAAATTACATACAAAGTAAGGCAGTTAAAAAGTATTTTATAAAAAGTAAAATGCTAAATTTAAATTACAGTAATTGTCGATAAAATACAAATGTAATATTGAAAGTAATGAGATATATTTTTTTTTACCATCCTTTTTTATTTAAACTCCTTATGCTATTTCGATATAACGGACTGATTTTATCCCGCCTGAATGATTCAGGAAGAAAATACTTATTGCTTTTGTTCTCTTTCTTTTTTGGAGACAATAAGCTAGAGAGAAAGGATGTAAGCCCTAACTAAAAAGTGTAACATGAATTCAGTCACATCATATATAGGAAATTCATTTTATGCATTGCTCATTCAGGAATTTCATTTTAGATATATGAATGTATAAAATAAAACATTAAAACAATTTAAAAAAAAAAATTATTGAGTTGAAATTAAAAGTGTATCTTTACCACATATCAATCATTTTTTTATTAAAATTAATAATTAACAAAAGTATATAATGCATTATATATGTTTTTTAATACATCTACCGGATTACAGATTTTAATACATATATATATATTTTAATATATTTACAGGTTATAATGTATTTGGTGTCAATGGCTATTTCCTCCTACAAACATAGGAAAAGGTTTCGTAATTTATGAGTGATGCATGATGCTATTTTCTTAGCATTTAAAAAATATTTTGAAATATAATAACTTTAAGCACATTCATTGGTTCTTTCTCTATTTTATCACATATCGTAATGTTGGAAATTCTTTAATTACCTATGCATGCTTCATTGTTTAAATACCTCGTTATATTTTTACTTTTTATTTACATTTCCTTAAATAACAATCGCTGACTCCATTTCACTTTTCTATATCCCCTAATATAAGAAAGTGTTTCATTATAAGTGATGCATGATTTTACTTTTTTGTTTTTAAATAACATTCACTCATCATCGTCTGTCTTACTCTCACTTTTACTATGACTATGTCTCATAATAAGATAAAATGTTTAACGATTTATACTAATGTATGTTTTCCATTTCTTGTTTTAAGCCTTCTCTCAATCATTATCTGAGTCATTCTCATTCTTAATAACATTTCTAACATTTCATAATTGGAGAAAGTATTTAATAATTTATGAGCTATGCATGATTTTACTTTCTTGTTTTTCCTTGAATATGGTCATTTTATACACACGTAAACAAACACAACTAAATTAAATACTTCATTTTCATTTTACTCGAGTTTCATCTAGAAATATATCCCGTAATATGAGATATTGTTACACGCCACTTTATTCCAGGTGGACCATTGTAATTGATGACGAAGTTTTTATAGTATATTGAATAACCTTTGCCGGCTGAAATTTATAAAATAATTATTTTCTCGAAACTCTTGATAAATAATCTCTTAGATTTATGTGTATCTGCAACCCATACTCTAAGAAATCTCCGTAAGATCCGGAGAGTTGACCGTTAAAAAAGAAAAAGTCCTGTACCCATATTTAAAACAAACTGCTGTAAAATTTCGAATATTGAGCGTTTATTAAGGGCAACTTTCTTTCTTTGAGAAAACAATCTTAATAGATTTGCAGGCATGATTTCTTTTTTACGGTCAGTGACTGTCACAGTTTTTGCCGGTCACTGACCGTAATCTAATATATAATTTTTACTTTCCGAACACTATTGTGAGGAAAGTATTGTAATCATGTCAAAAATCCGAATTCGAGATTTTGATGTTTCTATACGTTTTGAGGTCCCCTGAGTCCGTTTTCACTATTTTTACGATGATGTATGTATGTGTGTGTGTATGTGTGTATGTGTGTATGTGTGTATGTCTGTGAGTGAACACGCTAGCGTCTAAACGCTTTGTTCAATTAACCTGAAAGTTGGTACGCATATTGTAAGTCACCATAGTACGAACCCTATAGATTTTGGTGAATCTAGCACTTATAGTTTTTTTACAGGGACACAAAGAAAAATTCTTTATCATTATGGCCTATGGGAGCAAAATCTTAAAAGTGCGATAGCATCTAAACGCCTTATTCAATTGAGCAAAAAATTTATACACATATTGCAGGTCACAAATACTCAATCTGTATTGATTTTGGAGAATCTAGCACTTATAGTTTTTTTACAGGGACACAAAGAAAAATTCTTTATCATTATGCCTATGGGACCAAATTTTTAAAAGTGTGATAGCGCCTAAACGCCTTATTAATCTGAGCAAAAAATTTGTACACATGTTATAGATCACAGTTGAACTAACTGTATAGACTTTGGTGAATCTAGCACTGACAGTTTCTTTACAGGGACACATAGAAAAATTCTTTATCATTATGGCCTATGGGACTAAATTTTTAAAAGTACGATAGCATCTAAACGCCTTATTGAATTGAGCTGAAAATTTATATGAGTATTATAAATCACTGTTGCACTAACTATAAGCATTTTGGTGAATTTAGCATTTATAGGTTTTTACAGGGACACAACGAAAAATTCTTTATCATTATGATCTATGGGCTCAAAGTTCAGTAGCGTTAAATAAAACATCGTGTAATAGATGGAGAAAAATACTCAAACACACTATTATGGTTTTCTCTCTTTTGTTTGTTTAACAACTCCTCTTTCTTTACTTTATCTACAAAACTGTTAATTACTCAATGTTCGGAAAGTCGAGTGGAGTCACTCCAGATTTTTTTACAGTGCAGCAAGACTATTTGAAGGGAAAACTCCATTCTTCGACAAAAAAGCCAGTATCCGTATTTGAACCAAATTTATGTAAAATTCAGAGTATTGACAGTTTATTAAAGGTCATTTACCTTCTTTAAAAATAAAAGTTATGACAGCTTTACGGACATAATTTTATCTTTACGGTCAATGACTGGAGCCCTGTCTGACGATCACTGACCGTATTCAAAAATTTTTATACTGAGCACATAACACAACAAAGCCAAACAAGTAAACTTGTAATAAATAACGTAAAGTTAGCTTATATTTTTGCATCCTTCTTTGATCTCTTTTAGCAAACGAGAAGCTAACAATGCATCACCGTAATGTAACATACATAAACGTATGGTAATATGCATTATGTTGCTATCATGCATTTGGGAAGACCGGGGTTAGTTGTGCCAGGGGCAAGTAGTGCCATAGAGCTTCTTGACTGAGTCAATAGGTTGCAGTCCCTATCGCGTCATGTGAATAAGCAAGTTGATTATCTTAGTGCGATGCTTATGTTTGGAAGAAGCGTTGCGTTATTTTTGAGATAAAATTATTTATCATATTTTCTACTGCAAAAGTAAATTTTGTGACCTACGTTGGAATTGTCATTGCCACGAGGGATCGTGAGGTATGTAAACTTTCCTAACATTATTTGAATATTTATATTTTGAGCTGTTATTCTATGTATTTCATTTGTTAATCATGACAAGCTTTCGGAAACTAATGAATAAAGTTCAAAATGGCGTACTACGGGGCTAGTTATGACGAAGTTTTGCACGTTGTGACAGTGTCACTACTTGCCCCGGAATGCAGGTTTTTATATTTCCGGAAAAATGGTGCGAATTTACAAAAGGCGTACTGAAAGTGCTATTTTAGGAGATTATGAGAGTGCTGCAATAGGAGTAAATTCCGGAAGGTGCAGTTTAAGGAAAGTCCAAGAACCGTTTAGTGTAAACAGAATGTCACTTCTCAGATATATGAATAAAAAGAAGCGTACTAATACGGAAGGAAATATTGAAATGGGATATAGAAAACCGCATATGATATTCACACCAAAGCAAGAGATGGAATTGTGACACTATTACAAGCAATCAACGAATATGTTTTATGGAATTAGTCCTGCAGAATTGCGCAATTAAGCGTATGAGTTTCATATTAGAAATGACATAAATATTCCTGAAAATTGGTTAACCAAAAATACTATAATAAGGAGAAAATCAAGTTTTAATGAACACAATGTTGAACTATTTTTCAATAACTTAGCGTCTGCATTAGAAGCTAATAAGTTACATTCAAATGACGTATGGAATATTGATGAGACAGGAGTAGGAACAATGCAGAAACCTGTAAAAATAATTGCATAAAAGGGTAGAAAAAAAATCTGGTGTGAAAGAACCGCACGACTTCCACTACCCACTATTACACGTATTATATGCATTTTTGAGAGATAATGTGATCAGAAAACATTAAAGTGACCTAAAGAAGTAGAAACCTAAAAATTTTCCGGTAAGAGAAACTCATAAAGGCATATAAAATGACGCTTACATATAGCGAGGTAAAAAATAAGAGAAAAAAATGGTAGAGTAATTTTTAAAAGACAAATTTCCGAGATTTGAAGATGACCTACCTAAGCAGGAAGACTGTTAATTTTCCTCTAATAATCATGTAATACACGAGAAAGAAATGGATTTATATAACAATTTTCAAGAAAATCTTTAGAGCCGTTTTTGCGATACCAACTTTTACAAAAATAAATTATTGACCGGGAAACAATAATTACATACAAAAGGATATTTAAAAGGGAGTTAATATGGCGAGTTTAAAAAAAATCCGTACAGCCGTTTTTAAAGGAACGTGCTTGCAAGATCTGAAATTGAGCTATTTATACAGGATGCCTATCAATTTTCCTGAACTAACTAACTATATCATTCGAAAGGACATCTAATAGAGTGTTTATATAGCAAATTTGAAGAAAATCGTTAGAGCCGTTTTTGAGATACGGATTTACGTTCCCACTTCCGGTCTCCGATGTCCCACTTCCGGTTTTTCAATTTTCACCAAAATTTGGAAAATTCACCAGTACACCAGACCTGTCTTAATTCTAAAGTTTTGTAGTTCTATTTTTATTAGTTTAGGAGATATGATAGCCAGAAAATTCCACACATACACACACACACTGACCAATTGCCAAAAATCACTTTTTTGGACTCAGGGGACCTTAAAACGTGTAAATCAGGTGAAATTTCAATTTCGAATTTTTGGACTAAATACAATACTTCCATTACCTACGGTAGTAGGCTAATGGAAGTAAAAAGAATTGGAAGAATGACCTCTACAAAAAGAGGTACAAACGTAACCATGGTTTTTGGCATTAATGCTCTGGGAAATTCAGTCCCACAGATGTTTGTATTTCTACGTAAGTTTTTTAAAGCTCATTTTATTCGTGACGGTCCTATAGGCTCTTTCGGAACATCAAACCCAAGTGGAGGGATTACAGGCCCTGACTTTTCATTTTTCAAAAAACATTTTGTTAAAATGTTAAATATTAGAAAGAGTGTTACATGATAGTCATGCTTTCCATCGAAATATTGCTGTTTTGGATTGT
The DNA here is from genome assembly GCA_963930645.1 of Salticus scenicus. Lineage (NCBI taxonomy): Eukaryota > Metazoa > Arthropoda > Arachnida > Araneae > Salticidae > Salticus > Salticus scenicus. The sequence goes on along the minus strand of OZ005653.1, from coordinate 162,261,954 downwards.
TGCACGGACAATGGAGTGTGATTTTGTTATTATTTCTCCCTCACACGAGTCACTGATTACAGACCCTTGATATGCCAGTATTCGGGCAATGAAGGTGTGAATGAAATTCTGCAATGAAGGTGTATGCAGATGGTTGAAATCCCATCCTGGAAAAACTGTATCGATTTACGACATACCAGGTATTGTCAAAATAGCCCTTCTTATTGCTGCCACTCCAAAAAATATTCAAGCAGAATTTCGGTAGAGTGGAATTTGAGAATTTAATAGGAATATTTTTACAGATGAAGCTTCCCTATGCTCCTCAGTAACTGATCTACCATTATCTGCCGTAGATGAGAGCGTTGAAGATCAGAATGAAAATGAAAAAGGGTATAATAAATATGAAGCAGTGAACAAACCAAGTACTTTAGGAATAAATTTAGTCAATGCGGGTGAGATTGTAGGACCATCTTCAGAAGTGAGAAATCTCATTGTATTAGATGATTATATGAGAATTGACATTGTCAATGTATCACCGGAAAGTCTTATAGAAATAAGACTGCTCCCTAATGCAGAACCTTGAAAGAGCAAGTGTGTTTCTCATAAATGTTTGAAATATGCCATTTTAACAAGCACACCTGTAAAAGATAAAATTCAAGCTGAACAAAACGCAGGAAACAAACTGAAAAAGAATGCAAAAAAGGAACTATATGAAAAAGCCAAACAGTGTATAAAAAAAAAAAAAAACCTACATACTTGAAAAAAAAATTAAGAAGCAATAGTCGTACAGCTCTGAAGATGACGAAAATTGCTTATCCCAAGTTTTATTGGAGCAATACAAAATTTCCAGACCCGGAGAAAACTGGGTGCAATGCATCACATGTAAAGGATGGACTCATGTCAAATGTACCAAAAATGAACCCTGTTATATTTGTATAACTGTAAATCAGACACTGAAACAAGTGTTGGCAATGAGTGATTAAAAATATAGGTAGGACTGTAGGATATAGACCTACATATTGTAAAATGCTACCGAGTCAAAGATCAATACGATTAAAAGTTTGTGTCAGCTTACTTTTTATTTCTTTCCTGATTAACACAGTTTTTTTTTAACCTTTATTTATATTGCTGAGTGTCTCTAAAAGTAGCTTTATAAAATACTACGAGTTTAAAAATGTTAGTAATTTAACTACCTGTTTTTTTTTTCATTTGATTTACAGTGTAATAAAAAAAAAAAAATGAAAGTATTTTTATTGCGTTAAGAACGTTATAAATGAATAAATTTTTCATTGTTGATTTAAAATATCACATTTAATTATCTTTCTCACATAATTTGCATACGTTACAATATGTTTGTATACGTCATTTGTATGCCACAATGTGTCCTAAGCATGTCACTACTAGCCTCGCTACTGGGTAAGTTGTGACAAATTTCGAGGTTACGCAGAATTTATTTCATGGTATGAAAAACGTTAATAATATTAATAGTAGTTTTATAAATATATTACACAAGGTTTACTCTATGGTATGATATATTAAATGTTTCACTTCAATCCAAATCTTACAGCTAATATCAAAAATGACCAAAATGTCACTACTAGTCCCGGTCTCCCCTATTTAAAAATTCATTTTTTCTTTTATTCTCTCGAAATTAAACCAAAAATAAGACACTTAAAAGCTTTTTTTCTAAATAGTAACCAGCGGTAAAAGACAATAATTTTGGATAAAAATACGAATATAATATAGAAAATAAAGAGATAAAATTTTTACCCCATCTCCTTTTTTAAAAAAATCAAACTCCTCATGCTATTGCTATAAAACGGACTGATTTTATAATGCATCAGTGATACGGTAAGAAGATACTTATTGCCTTTGTTCTCTTTCTTTTTCTAAAACAAAAAACTGGAAACAAAGGATGTATGTCCCTGACATAAAGTGCAATAGGAATTCAGACATATCATATATAAAGAATTCATTTTATTTAGAAGTAAATTATTAACTGAAGAAGTTCATTTAAAAAAAAAATAATGTAAAAAGGCTAAACATTAACTTAATTTTGAAAATTACTAATTTAAGACTTTAAGCGAAACTTTTTCATTAACCATTTTCTAAATTAGAATTTTAAAATAATCGAAATTGTTTTCTTACATTAATTCATATTTCTATTCCAGGTTAAAATTGTTTCAAACTGAATAAAGCTTAAAAAATTTAGATTCGCGCAATTATTTTCAACTTAATGGTAAAAGTTTTAATGATGAACTAATGTAAATAATTGAAATTATTTTGACAAAATTTAATGAATAATTGTACAATTCAATCTAAATTATACTGATTAAAAATATTTTAAAACGGTTTCAGTATTAACAATGTACAGTGCCGAAAAAAAAAAAAAAAAAAAAAAAAAAACTCTTTATATGCCAATTGCCGTTCCCAACATAAAAATGTGAAGGTCAAGTTTGAAGATCTGAAGTAAAAGTCATAAGAATTATAATAATGTGCGTAGTTACATTTTTAGTCTAAAGTTGAAATAAACATGATTTTTATACATTGAAAAACTGTTCAGTGAAAACAAAATTTTTATTTTGCTTTCTCAAAGTCAGTCAGAGGGTTAAGTTACATAGTACTTCATACTTTTCTAAGTCTCTTTCTTTTTTGTATTAATAAGAGAATAAGTATAATAATAATAATAATAATAAATAAATAAACATTTTTCTTGTTTTTTAATATAACTTTCACGCAATCTATCAAACTTTAGGATAGCTAAACTAAATCCACTTTATCAAAGTAATAAATGGAATAAGACTTGATGAATAACTGACGATTTTAATTATTTTTTTCTCCTTCTCTGTCTTCAATAGTTTACAGCAATAGAGGCGTAAAAATGTAAAGACTTTATAGTTAGTTAATTAAAATTAGCATGTGTCATGTAATTATTTTTTTCTTTTGCGGACTATAAAGTTTATTAATTTTTATAAGTCATATATAAAATATCTTAAGCATAATTTGCTTTTTCATAAAATAAAAGGTATAAAATTAACAAAAACAGAATTTTCAATCTACGAATATTTACGGTGTCTTAAATATATTGATATTTATTTAAAGGAAAAACAAATCAATTTCTTCTTATTTTGAATTCATTTTTACTCTTGTTGTAAACATTCTTATACACTTTTTGAATGTTTTATTCCAAGAAAAGAATAATTCAGTTGTGTTATTACGCGAAGACAAAAGACTGAGATATTAGAGTTTCGAATTTTTATTGATGAATTCC